>PVJI01000133.1:0-311429 GCA_004026765.1 Micronycteris hirsuta
CTTTTCTCTTGCTGCTTGTAAGATTCTTTCCTTATTCTTGACCTTGGGTAATGTTATTATGATGTGCCTTGGTGTGTTCCTCTTTGGGTCCCGCTTCTTTGGGGTTCTCTGAGCTTCTTGGACTTCCAGGAAGCCTATTTCCTTTGCCAGATTTGGGAAGTTCTCGTTCATTATCTGTTCAAAAATATGTTCAATTTCTCGGTGTTCCTCTTGTCCTTCTGGCAGCCCTATGATCCGGATGTTGGGTTGTTTACAGATGTCTCTGAGGTTCCTGAGTCCCTCCTCATTTTTTTGAATTCTTGTTTCTTCCTTCTGGTCCACCCCATTGGTTTGAGTCCCAGCTTCCTTTTTTTCCCTATTGGTTCCCTGTAAATCTTCCTCCGTTATCTTTATCGTATTGTTCATTTGTTCAACTATTTCTTCTAGTTTTGTGAGCATCATGATTACCAGTGTTTTAAACTGGGCACCTGTTAATTTGGCTCTCTTCATCCGTTAGTTGTAATTTGTTCTGATCTTTCGTTTTGGCCATTTTCATTCTTTTTTATCTCGCCGCACCTGTCGGAGTCTTAGGTGTTTGTCAGTGCCTGGCAACCTGGGTCGCTTTTTTGTGACGTTTCCTCTGGGGGCGGGGCCTGGGAGGGAGCAATGGCGTCTGCCGTTCACCGCCACTCCCTATCACCCTCTGCTCCCCAGTTCCCCACTGCCTTTTCCGCCAGTCTCGGCCCTGCTGGTTCCCACTGGCCTCTCTGGTTACGCCGCCGGCCTGCGAGGTTCACCCGTTGCTCGGGGTAGTGTTTTGTTTAGGTGCTCCCGGGGTGAGTTCCTCCAGGCAAACTGCCTCTCACTCTGCTCCTCCGCTCGGTTCTGCCCCGCTTACCGGCCTGGATGTACATCCTCCCCAACTTCCTGGGTGTCGGACTTCCCTTCAGTTCGATTCTGTCTGTTCTGGTTGTTTATTTTTCGCTATTGAGTTTGTTGTTTAAACTCTCTGGTTGTGAGCAGCGGTGCAGTGCGTCCAACTACGCCGCCATCTTGGTGGAAGTCCAATTTTAAAATATTTATATCACAGTATATTTGTTCTAACACATATCACAATGTTATTATGTATGACTACTAAGTTTTTTTAAACTATATTTGAATTACAAACATATGGTAAAAGACATAACTCTCAGTCATTGAAGTCCTAACTACCTACCTTAAAAATTCTCTCTCAACAATTTAAGCAAAAATGTTCCTGTTCTAAGCACCAGTCAGGTTGAAATATTCTTTTCTTTTCAGTGAGCTTTATCTTATTAAGTGTAAAACCCAGAATGAGGGATTAGAAGGTGAAGATCCAGTGATACCTTGTTGTCATACAGCACTGGGTATTCCTCCAGAATTACTCCTTTTGAAAAAGCTGAGTATTTACCTTTCTATATGAAGAATTATCATGATTAAGAAGTATAGGGAAGAATAATAAATTGTTTGAAATAATGATTAATAATTTTCAATATTGAGTGTTTTCTGTGGGCTAAGATTATACTGATGGCTCTATGTGGTTATCATTTTTATCCTCCCAACACATTATGATAGGTACTGTTATTATCCCCATTTTTTAGATCAATCAGCTACCAAGAAGCTGAACCGGGCTTTGAACCCTTGAGCCCACATTCCCACTCTAATTTGGCTTTGTCTGTGAGTGTGGTAGAAAATTAAGGCATTTACATGGCTTGTGTGTCAGATCAGATCACGAACCAAACGCAAGGTGACCAGATTAGCAACAGAGACCAGGCCAGCATCAGGCCTGGAATCATAAGTCTTGTCAGTAGTGAGCAGAAACCAACCTCTAACAGAAAATCACAGAAACTGGAGTGCCCAAGGCCCACAGCCATGCCAAGGGTCAGGACAAAAAGACCTCAGGATCTTCTACACAGAGGTACCAGCAGCAAAAGTGTAGGTAAAATAATAAGCTATCACCTAAGGCTTAAATAATCGCCAGTACAGTAAGTCCTCACTTAATGTCGTTACTAGGTTCTTGGAAACTGCGACTGTGAGCAGAACGGTGTATAACAAAACCGATTTTACCATAGGCGAATTAACATAAACGTAAGTTCAGTTCCTATGGCATATTTCTGATCGCTAAAACATCCCTTCTAAATAAAGACCTTCTAATATTAACACTTCTAATATTAAATAGTCAAGTAAATGTGAGGCATATATAATTTCAAGAAAAATTAATAAAAACAAGTAAGATCATTATTTTTCCAACGCGCTTATTCCAGGTCAAGGCCGCAGGTGACTGGAGCCTACCCCAGAAGCTCAGGGTACAAGGTGGGAACAACCCTGGACCAGATACCCTTCCGTCTCAGGGCCACTCGCACACACAGCCACACTCACTCAGCCTGGGACAATGTAGACATGCCAGTTCACCTAACGTGCCTATCTTTGGGATGTGAGGGGAAACCAGAATTCTGAGACAAAACCCATGCAGACATGGGGAGAACATGGGAACTCCACACAGAGAGTGGCCCTGGCCAGTAATTGATTTTTTCCCCCTCATCAACAATATAATGAAATTACATGAACAAAATGACATCATTCAGGGAGATGCTATACTTCCCTTCTTTATCTCAGGCCACTGGGTAGAAAAATAAGGAAGTGGGGAGGGAGAGATAGGGGCGGTTCTAGTACCTTAATCTTAAATTTGACCTATGAAAAGAGTTAATTGATGACACAGAAGAAGCAGAATCTCTACTGACAAAGTAATCATGAATTTTAAGATAGTCAGAGGTCAAGAAGGAAAAGTTATGCCCAGTCACACATGTGCAGGTTCAGGAAAGGTGCCACCTACATGCCTTTCTAGGTGAAAATATACTCTACCCTCTGAAAGGTGAATGAAAATAACACAAGAAAGGGAAAATCAGGTCCTAAAAGACTGCTAGAAAGCAAAGTAACCAGTATGATATGCATGCAGTTTTTAAGAATAATAATCTGAAGCACAGTAAAATATAATTTAAAACATTATTTGGATATTAGATCTATTGAAATCTACTGAAATATTCAAAGCGAGAAGTATAAAAGTTTACATAATTTATTAGCACACATAGAGGAAATAAAATACTCTATTGTTTGCAATCACTAAAGAATTTTTTGGTTTATAAATTTCCTGTAAAAGTATCAATGCAATAGGATTCTGAGGATTAAATGAAAAGAAAATCGTATAGAGCACAATAATTGATACATTGTAAACACTCAGTAAAATGTTCATTGTTACTAACTTTTATGTGCCTGACTCATAAGACTTAATACATACTAATAATAAGAATAACTAAAGAAAGTAACAAGAGTGCTTACAAAGGAAGCATAAAACAAGATGACATAACACTGTCAAACATTAGCTATAGCACACTATACATAAATGCTTTAAGCGATTGGCTTTATAGCCAAAATCCAACTCTGCTACTTAGAAGAGACACCTAAAATAAATGGGTATGATTTAATTAAAAGAATACAGAAATGGTAATAGTAATATGAAAATAAGCTTTGAAACAAAAGCATTGAGTTTGTCTGTCTTGTTCACTGATATATCCCATATGCCTCCTTAATAAAACCTGTAACATGGTGAGCACTCAGTAAATACTGTTGAATGGATGGGTGAATGAGGAGGAAGTAAAAACAAAGGAAGGAAAGATCACAATCCAATTATATAAGGCATTGAGTATTCAAAATACCATTGGTAGGAAATTTTCTATTTTGAGGAACATCAACTATATGTATTAAAAATTTAATAACTATATACGGTGCCAGGTGGGTACTTGAATTATCAGGGAAATCACATTGCATAATATATAACTATCTGACCACTATGCTGTGTTCCTGAAACTAATAAAAAGTAATATTGAATGTCAACAGTAATTGAAAGTAAAATTTAAAAAGATAAAAATTCTAAATAATTAGTAGAAAAATACATGAATATGTAACCAATTTTCCAAAGACCATGAATTTCATAAGAAAAATAGCAGTGAAAGATATTTTAGAGGGTAAGTTTGAATTTGACTAAATTGGAATTTTATTCCAATACAATGCAAAGACAAACTGGTTTTTCAAAAAAATTGAAATGTATGTAAAGAAAAGTTTTATTTTCTATATATAATAAACCCTTAAAACTAATAAGAAACCACTTAACCATATAAAGTAGAAAAATAAAGTGAACCAAATTGCATGGGGAAACAATAACAATTGCTGATACAGGGATGGCAAAAGTAGGTTTACAGTTGTGAGTATGTGAAGGTTTATCCTGTAGTATTCTGTGTCATTATACTATTTCCCATTCGAACAGCTGGAGGCCTACTTTTGCCCACCCCTGTAAACATAGGAAAAAGGTTTCAAATATTCAAATATTAAAAGAATTAAAAATTAAATAACAAAATACAATTTTCATTTAGATTGAAAAAGATTAGAGAAAGTTTTACTCAATTATAATACAATCCACTTGGGAGACAGTTGGGAAAGTGAGTCACATGCCTGATAGACTTGTGCTCCTTGCCAAGTGGTTTCAGATAGATGTAAGCGTATAGAAACATAGAAGGGAGTTAGGGAGCGGAGGTTCGTCTTGAAGCATTTTTGTCACAGTGTTATTTGTGACATGAAATGGAACTAATACATTTCTAATAATAAAGGAAATCATAATGGAGTAAATCCATTTGATAAAATGTCATGCTATGATTTAAGTGATGTATAATCCCAAAATATGTTTATGATATGTTCTAAAAATCGGGAAGAAAAAACATATAATTTGTTTTCCTAGTTTTAAAAATTATATATGTTTTTATATGAAAATTAGAGTAGAAGCATTGTTAACAGTAGTTATATCTGGGAGGGAATGATGGATGGTGTTTATTTTCTTTAGACTTTTTGTTATTATCTCTGTTGTCTCTCTTGATCATAAATTGATTTTATAAGACAAAAATGTGAGGGCGAAAGTAAGAATGTACTTGATTATCATTAATGAGTACATGTGTCAACAACCAGAAAACTGCAGTAGCTCAACAATGTCTTTGAACCATTGTCAGTAATTTTTGGGGAATTAAGGGAAATGGAGGAGGTGGCAAGAATGCTTAATATGAAAACACTCTGTTTTAACATCTACAATGCATCAAATTAATTTAATTCAATCTGTGCCAAAATTTTAGAACTTTTTGAAAATGAATGAGTGCAAGTTCTTAGTTCCATATAAAAATTTCCCTTCCTATCATGTGCTCACCGGAACAATTTGGACAAGCTAAAACTGCATTGCTTTTTTTTCCCCCCCTGTCAAATGACCAGGTTAGAGAAAAACTTTTGACTGAATATTTTAATTTCACCCTTTTTCTGTAATATTCTTTTGCTCCAACTGGAAAATTTGTAGACTGAATGATGTTACATGTAGGCTTGAAATGCAGTTTTAAGTAACAACCATATTCAGTGAATATGGATGAGCATGTTGTGGCCCAGGTGGAGTGAGGTATCTGGCAGCATGCCATAGGACTGTGTTATTGACCCTGCACAGAATCCCAGCATTTTTAGAGTCTGGAAGGCCACTCTTGTACCTGCTTATGAAATGCTTCAATCTAATTTGTCTAAGGTCCATATTAAGTAATAGAATATCTCTGCCCCGACCAGCAGGGCAATCAACTGGGGTAGACCTGTTAGTGAAGGAGTGAGAGGGACAGGAAGTGCGAAGAATGGCAGCAAGACAAGATTCTGATCAAGCTGCAAATTTTATTTAAGGATCGCGGGTATATATACTGGTTGGCTGAGGGGCGTTGCTGGAGAAGCTCTGTGGAGTCGTGGGTCTTACTGATTGGTCCTCTTGCTCTAGGGACTATATGCCTTTTATGGGCAACGGGGAGTTTATTGGAGACAGGGCTGTTGCATATGCGCAGTGCTATGGTTTTGCTGATGCCGGGATCCCAACATATCTCAACTTAACAAAGTTCTTGTTGGTGAGTTTGGTACCATTCCAAACAGGTTATCCCATGGCAGATTTCATTCACTTCTTCACTATCCCCACCCCCCACCCCCCACCCAGTATTAATGTAACAAATATTTTAATTTGTTTTGTTTTAAGATTTATTTGTTTCTTTTTTTTTTGACATTGGGGAAGGGAGGGAGAAAGAGAGGGAGAGAAATATCAATGTGTGGTTGCCTCTCACGTGGCCCCCACTGGGGACCTGGCCTGCAACTCAGGCATGTGTCCTGATTGGGAATTGAACTGGCAACCCTTTGGTTTGCAGCCTGTGCTCAATCCACTGACCTATACCAGCCAGAGCATAAATATTTTAATTTTCAATAAATATTAAGGATTTGTTAACAAGGAGCTCACAACTTTACAAAGAAAAAGAGATGAGATTTGAAATATATAGACCTAGATGAAATCATGACTTTAATACTCCATTTCCTATTAAAGTTATGTCTAAAGTAGTCAGGATAAATGTAATGATTAGTATGATATATTTATTAACAACATTATTTTGATACAATGTAATAAATAAATTCATGTACAATCTACTATGGGAGCACAAATATCCGTAATACGATATCAGGAATGCATGTGGCTGCAAGTAACAGAAACTCAACTAGCAATTGCCTAAACAAATGATTGGTTATTTTTCGTTGTTGTTATTTTTCCTAAAATGTAACAAGTCTGGAGGTAGGCAGCTACTGGCAGTGGTTCAGTGGCTTTATAATGTGGAGACTTGCAGATTCTCGTGGCCTTTCTTCATGATTGTGGCTAATTGATCTTATGATGCTGTGATAGCTAGACATGAGTTATTCAGCAATTCAGCAAATTGTTGTTCAAGTCTTTATATTTGTTCAAGAGGCAGGTGCCAACCTTATTTGCCCCCTCTGATCAAGCAAAGTAGAAACTCTCCCAGAAACCACCTCTAGAAGACATTGGCTTAAATCTTGTTGGTAGAATTTGGATATATGGCCAGCCCTAACTACAAGAAAGTCTAGGAACAGGGTGTGGGATTTATGGTTACCTTAGACCAGTTGTGCTCTATCCCCTGGAGCTGGGCACATTCTGGAGGTGGAGGCATGGGTATTAGGCAATTAAAAGTTTTTTTAGATTAGCCTGAAGTTTTAGAGGAAACTCTCTAGAAGAGATGATACCTAGGCTGGGTCTTGAAATGTAAGCAATAACATGCAATAAAAAATTTAAGGACCTCATTCAAGGAGAAAAGTATGAACAAAGGCATGTATGTCTAAATATCATCATGATACAGGAAACACTAATAAGTTTATTAAAACTAGAGTAAATTTTGTGTAAGAGGAAATGAGGAAAAGGAGTCAATTCCAGGACATTGGAACTCTTATATACCATGCTGAGAACAATTTAGATCTTTGCTCTTCAATAGGTAATAACCACATATAGCTATAAAATTTAAATTAATTAGAATTAAATTTAAAAATTTAGTTCCTCAGCCACACTATCTGTATTCCAAATGCTTACTAGCCAGCTACATGTGACTAGTGGCTACTCTGTTGGACCTCATAAGCACAGAACATTCCAACTATAGAAAATTCCATTGGACACCATTGGTTTAGATCTTTATTCAGGGGGGCATTGAAACATGATGGTTTGTGATCATATTTGTGGTTTAGAATAACTGCACTGGTGGCACAGTGGTAAAGAGACTGTAGGGGCAAGTAAGACAGGGGCGTGGCAAAGTGATTCGCTACTGAATAGTAGCTTGTATATTCTAAAAGGCAGATGATGGAAACCTGAAACAAGATAAAAGCAGCGAGGATAAAGGTAAGTGGAAATATTTTGAAGATACCAAGTTGCTAGAATTTTCAGGACTTAAAATTAATTGAATATGAAAATGAGAGAGAGGGAAGAATCAAAGATAATGGACAACAAGGTTAATGATAAAAAGCACAGAGGTCATGAAAACTAGACCCAAGAGATTTCAAGGGAAAGAGGAATTTAGTTACAGATATGTTGAGTTTGGAGTTTCTGTGGGACCATGGATATGCAATAGACAATTGAATTATATGGTTCTGGAGCTTTGGCTAGAGGTTTGGAAATATTGGTTTGATAGTTCACATACTAACTACATGATATTAATCATGATACTAGTAGAAATTGCTAGTAAAGTGAGACAGGAGAAGCACAAAGATCAATTCCTAAAGAACATCCAGCCATGGGTAACTGACTTTTGAGAATGTAAAACATTAAATGATTTGGTCTAATTAGCATTTTAAATAAATCATTGTAGTTTATCTGTTTGAGAGATGCCAAGACTAGAAACAAGAATACCACTTACAAGGACTTTGCAATTGTCTAGGTAAATATTGCTGATAGCAATGAAAGAAGGGCAGTTTAAAGAAATACTTTACAAATAGATTCTGTGAGTTGGTAATTACCCCAAACATTTACCTTATAAAATTTTTACATACAAAAGGCTTATGAGCTTTGAGAAACCAGTGATTTCCAGTATGATCTTGGAATGCTGTAGCTAAAAGGACTATAACATATATTTGGAAATGCAGTGTTTACATGGACTGGGATTGTTTTTCTTCTTTCTAAAATCCTACCCATAGTTTGAAATTTCTTCCAATTAAATGGCTTCTTCCACTACTGTTTTGGATCCTAGTTAATATATAACTAGTGAAAACAACCAAAAACAAATAATGGAATTTTCATTTAATATATTTGAATGGCTTTAAATGCTTCCCAAGTATTTAGCTGATAACATGAAGTATTTACAATGAATGCTAAAATGCTTACAAAAAATGTGAGATATACATTTTTATACTAAACTTTTTAATTCTGCAAGACTTCATTTATTAAATTGTATTTAGTTATTAAAATAATTTATTAAAGGTAATATATTTTCTAAAATTCCTGGAAGTATGTGATTAAATTGCAGTTTTGAAATTTATATTTCTGATTAAGAATCGAAGTGATTGAAATACAAAGCATTCTATGCAATCGAGAAATACTGACCTGCTAAGACTGCCGGGCCAGAATGTTTCACCATAGAACATAGTCCCCCCCACCCCCCCACACACACATACACATACCCAAATGCCAACACCATAACAGCTTCTAACGGTTATCCTTACCTTTCAGTTCTACGTCTGAAACAATTCAACACTTTGCCAACCCCAGTCTAAAACTCACTAGCCAGAGAGGGAGGTCGGGGTAGGGAGGGAATATGAACTTCAGTTCATACCAACATTCCCTAAAGAAAGCCTGGTAAAACAGTGACTTTACAATTGCTGTGACGTCTTTTCCTGAATGTAAGTATGCAGGAAAAACAAATGTTGCCCTAAAACTGTACACATATAAAATGCCATCTAATGAGGGTCATAAAAAAGAACACTTCACCAAGAAATACATTGTCAGAGTTGTTTTTGAATCACAGCGGGACAATGAAATGTCGTCTTTAAGATGCCTGGTTTAAGAACAAAGTGATACAACTGTGAATGCAATACTGTCTTTGCGTCTGTTAACTAGCAGAATTCATTTAGATTGTAAGGGAAATAATTTTTATTCTCAAATCAAACTGTAGGTTCTAAAGAATGATGGAGAAATTTTCAGAACTTCTTGGGAATTAATAGTTAAATTTGGACTAAAATCTTGGCATTATTAATTATCTCTCATATTTAGTTTCTCTCCCTGATTCTCATACTTGGCTTCTTTATTTAATGGGTTTCTGGTTATTTTTCTATTCTCCAACTCTTTCCATAACCAAGTAAGTGGAAGTTAAATGAATATTTATAGCTAATTGCCATAATAAGTTCCTTCCTATTGCTATATGTATGATATTATAGATAATTCATGTATATCATAGTTCATTAGTAAGTGTATCTTGTAATTAACTTGTATAACTTAAGCGGTGATTATAGTGTATATCTTTGAAAAGTCTCTGACCAGACTTAAGCTTCTACCCTTATTTTTTGACCTCTAGGGACTCTGATTAATATGTGTAAAACCTTGTATGGGAACTATTAGTACTTCAAACGATGTCTGTAAATGCCAAGTTTTGTTAAGAAGTGTCTCTTGACTAGTTTTTAAGATATTTGAGATCACCAGTGTGATTCTATGTGAAAATTCTAACATATTTTTTTGACTTTTGTAAAATTATATTAAGGACAGTTTTACCATTATATATAATTTTTATGACCCATAACGCCACGAAAGAATCCTGCCTTCTGACCGTTGGTTCTTCCCCCAAGTAAATGCTAGGAAAACAGTGAGCTTGCTTAATGAAGAGAATCTCTTCCAAGCTCCTAATTTCATAAGCTGCTAATTCACAAAGTCTGTCATTCAAGAAAAGTCATCATTTATTACACTATTAAATAGGATTTTTTAAAAATAAGAGCTCCAACACACTGTACTTTTAAATAGATCTGAACCAGAATTTAAGTGCAGAAAAAGAAATACGGTTTGTAATTCAGTTTGACATACATATATATTCTTTCTAGACACTTTTCATTAAAATTTGCCTTCTCTAATAAAAATAATGCTCTTATTTTCATTGTACTTCAATTATTGTTTCTTAGATATTTTTGTATGATGTTATAGATTATTTTGTATACCATCACCTCTAAGAGGTTTTTATTATGACTTGAATTACAAGTGGCACGTGTAGCTTTAAAAGAGTTCCCAAACTTTAAATATCTATTTTAAAATTTTTATTTTATTTAAATGTACTTAAGTCTTATTAAAATTAAATGTTGTACTGCTTAGATTTTTTTGGAGAAAATACGTTGCACTTTTTAAAAGATCCTAAATTAGAGTAGATAATCATTTTAATAGACAGAAGCCCTGATTGGGAGGCATCAGAAACAATGTAAAAATGGCTAGGACTGAGAAGAAAATAATGAATTCACAGGTTGGGATACCACACCTATGCTGAGTAGGTTCAGCTTTTATCGAAGACAACCTCATATCAATGGGACTTAAACTGTTAAAAACAGTGCTAGAGAGAACAGTCACCGTTGTGGACACTGTCACAGTTCAGACAAAGCGGTGACACTGAAGAGAACCAGCAATGTAGTTCCCCTCGCTGACCAGCCCCAAGTATGACGATGATAAATCTCTATACTTTGGGCGAGAGGAAAGGAGGCGACAGAACTACAGAGGTATTGTAATGGGTAGAATTTTATAAAACTGTTGATGTTTTGTGTGTACACGTATTGTAGGTCTAGTTCATTTGAATTACCAGTTTATAATGAAAAGATCTTTATTTGAAACAAGAAATATTTAAAAAATAATATTAATATATGTCTGTACCTTCTTACAATTGCTGAATATTTCATTCATTGCAACCCAGCACCTAATTGCAGGTACTGCGTTGCAGTGGATGCTTGCGAAAGTTGAGTTAAAGTCAAATTAAGAGTACCTCCTTTAAAGGGTTGCCTCGTGAAGTTTCTGTTTGCAAAGCACTTTAAACAGTTTCTGGCACATAGGAAACACTTTCTAAGTGTTCATTAAATTTAAAAAATAATGATAAATCATAGCAGGGATCATAAAATTCTAGATAAGACCTCATCTCTCTAAATAATAATAAAAATGGTGAATAATATTACTCCTTTAAATTGAAAATTAATGGGAAATGGTTCTTTCCAGAGTCGTGAGTCCCCACATACCAAAAGCCTTTTGCTCTGGTATAGCCCATCATTAACACGTTAAGCGCAGAGCCGATTTTCCTGGGCTTTCTCTTCAGGCAGTGGGGCTGGCAACCACTTGACAGGTGCTGAGTTAGAGTATAACCAGGCGCATAATGGTGCAGCCAATGCAAAACTTCATTAAAATTACTTTTATTTTTTAACCTTGATACTGCTGGTCCCATGCACCAATGTTGCCCAAACGAAAAGTCCACTGTCAGTCCCTGGGGACTGACGCCGCCCGAACGGAAAGTTCACTGTCAGTCCCCAGGGACTGACGCCGCGCTTAACATGTTAAGTAGCTGTCTTGGCTGTGGCTTGATCAGGGCTAGGCAGGAGGGTGCCTCTGCTGCTTGGTATTTTTGACAAAGTGCCAAATCAGGGCGGACTAGTTCCTAATGTGCTTTTCCTCTTATCTTTTACTTTATTCCCACTCTTTTGTGGAAAATAAAGTTTTAAAACGGTAGTCCATGTGAGGTAAAGTGAGTGACTGATCACCACCACCTTGGCTTTCTGCCTGTGTGGTATTAACATTTTCACCCCTCCTTTCCCGTCCCCTTCTGTCCCTCGCTGCATCCCCACGTCCCACCAGGGAATTCCGCTGATGTTCGGACATAAAATGCAGGACGAAAAAGAAAAAGAATGGAGGCAAGTGAAACATGGAGAAAGTCTTTTTTAATGTTTGGTAGCCATGTATTTAAACCATTTATCTAGATTTTATATAGGCTCACTATTTCTTTTTTAACAGGCACTAACTGACAAATACAACCCTTTCTTCTCTCTGAACCTGTTTTAGGGTATCTGAAGAAACAAGGTTTGACTGATTCTGTAGCTATAGGTTTATTAACCTTGCCTCCCAAGCCCTGCATCCCAAGACAATGGAAGATTATCCCAACACCCCAGGACCAACACTTAGCTACCAAAGGGCGGGTCCCCACAAGCACCTCGGAACCCCCAGCTAGCTTATGACCCTCGTGTGATTGGCCCCTTTGCTTCTGGAGGCTGCCCTCTCTGTTGTAGTTAGTCAGAAGTTTGTCTTCTTCAGACTTCCGGTCAAGATAGGTAAACAAGACTCACCTCCTCACACAACCACAGCAAAATTACTACTAAACTATAGAATAACCATCACTCAGAACCTTCAGAAAACTGAGCTGTAGGGAAGTCTGACAACTAGGGAATTAAAGAAACCACATTCATCCAGACATGTAGCAGGGACAGAGGGGCGGAGATGTGAAGCCTGCTGGCCTCATCCCACGTGCGGAGGATATAAGACAGAGCAATATCTCAGGAGCTAGGGATCCCCCAGCCCAGGGTTCCAGTGCCAGGAAGATTAAGTCCTCATAACTTCTGGCTGTGAAAACCAGTGGGGATGGAAGAAACTGCAGGACTCTCAGGCCTCTCCTCTTAAAGGGCCTCACACCACACAGGGACTTACTCAGACTTCCTCTGGACTCCAGCACTGCTGCAGCAGCTTGAAGGGCACCAGTGGCATACAGGGAGGAACTGAGGTATCTGGCATCAGGGCAAGGGCTAGGCGACAGCTTCTTCCCAGACAGAACTACAGATAGCGCCCCTGGACCTTTACTGCACCCTCCCCTACACAGAGCCACAGTGCGTTGGCACCATATCTGAATCTCCATCAACCTGGCTCACATGGTACTCCTGCCTTGATGATTACCTAAGGGTCTGCCCATCCAACTTACAGGCCCACCCAAGCTGGTAACAGTGGCTTTTTCATATGAAGGCTGGGCTAGGAGCAGACTTCAGATCTTCCAAAATCCACTCAAACAAGCAACAGCTGATCCAAGCCCCTGTACCTCTTGGTGAGTAGCCCTAGGCCCAGTACTAACAGCCATCTGCAGATCATTTTATAACTTACACCAAATGGCCTCAGAACACAGGTGGAAGCTGACCTTGGTCTGTAACACCCAGGAAACTCCAGATCCCAGGAACCCAGTGGACAGTTACAGACCACATCAGAGCACCACCCAACAACCTCCACAAGCCCCAGAGGGAAGTGGTTTCAGGCCAGGGGTCACAGAGCCAGTCCTATCAACTGTCTGGGCTGGGTAAATCCCTCCCGTTGACCTGCTGAGAGCAGTCAAGACTCAACTACAAGAGGAGGGAGTACTCAGCCCACACAGGGGGAGCACACCTCAAGTACCCAGCTTGGGTGATAGGGGAGGCTGTGCCACTGGACCCAACAGGATACCTACTACAGTAGGCCACACTACCAAGACATGGAGTCAAAGCATCACTATCTAATACATAGAAACAAACACAGGGAGGCTGCCAAAATGAGGAGACAAATATGTGCCAAATGAAAGAACAAGCAAAACCAGAAAAAGAACTAAACAAAATGGAGATAAGCAATCTATTGGATGCAGAGTTCAAAGCACTGGTTATAACAATGCTCAAATAACTCATTGGGTACTTCAACAGCATAGAAAAGACCCAAGAGAAATGAAAGATATATGAATTGAAATAAAGAACAATTTACAGGGAAACAACAGTAGAGTGGATGAAGCCAAGAGTCAAATCAATGATTTGGAACATAAGAAAGCATGGAGAAAAAAGAATAAAAAAAAATCAAGGATAATATAAGGAGCCTCTGGAACAACTTCAAATGTTCCAATGTTTACATCATAGGGGTGTCAGAAGGAGAAGAGAAAGCAAGAAATTGGAAACCTATTTTAAAAAATAATAAAAGAAACCTTCCCTAATTTGGTGAAGGAGATAGACATACAAGTCCAGGAAGCACAGAGAGTCCCAAACAAGAGGTATGTAAAGAGGACCACCCCAAGACATATCATAATCAAAATTGCAAAGGTTAAAGGTAAAGAGAAAAATCTTAAAAGCAGCAAGAGAAAGATAATTACCTACAAAGGAGTTCCCATAGGAGTGTCAGCTGATTTTTCAAAAGATTTGCAGGCTACAAAGGATTGGCAAGAAGTATTCAAAGTGATGAAAAGCAAGGGCCTATACCCTGTATTACTCTATCCAGCAAAGTTGTCATTGAGAATCAAAGGGCAGATAACATGTTCCCCAGACAAGGTAAAGTGTCGTGGGGGTAATCGTACCTGCCGATACCCGTGGGTGACCACTACCCGATGTGTGTATGAATCTCATACCGAGACGTGGGGAAAGGGAGACCGGGGCCACGTGGCTGATTCCTCCCATCTCAGAAAAAAAGCCTCGTGGCTTGCCCAGCCAGGGTTTTTATTAGGGGCATTAGCACACATTTACATTGGATTTATTATTTATGGATTAAGCAGAACAGGGGTAAGATTACTCATTAGCAGGGCATTAGGATGTAAATTCAGGGCCGGTGGCATGCAGGACCAGGTTAAGGAAATATGCAGGGCACAGCAAGCCAGAATTTTTTAAGATACATCTTTGCCAAATTCCTATTAGAGAATTCCCATTCCACAGACATGATTCACACTTGCTTACACAGGAATCACACGGAGCTGTGCTCAAAACATGTAAGTTCCAGAACATGCGTGTTGAAATCACTGCCACAGTAAAGCTAAAAGAGTTCATCATCACCAAACCATTATTATCTGAAATGTTAAAGAGACTTATCTAAAAAAAAGATCAAAACTATCAACCTTAAAATGGCAATAAATAATTGAGTCTAAAAACAAACTAAGCAAACAAGCAGAAAAGAAACAGAGTCATAGATATGGAGAACATTGGGTTGGTGGCCAGTGGAGATGGGAGTGTGGGAGAATGGGGGAAAAGGTGAAGGGATTAAGATACACAAATTGACGCCCTGGCTGGCGTAGCTCAGTAGATTGAGCGCAGGCGGCGAACCAAAGGGTCGCCAGTTCGATTCCCAGTCAGGGCACATGCCTGGGTTGCAGGCCAGGTCCCCGGTGGGGGTCACATGAGAAGCAACCACACATTGACATTTCTCTTCCTCTCTTTCTCCCTCCATTCCCTTCTGTCTAAAAATAAATAAAATCTTTAAAAAAAAAAAGATACACAAATTGGTAGTTACAGAATAGGGAGGGAATGGTTACCAGGAAGTATAGGAAATGGAATTGCCAAGGAATTTATATGCATGACCCTGGTCATGAACAAAGTAGAGGGGATCGCCAGAAGGAATGGGGGATTTGGGGTGGTGAGAGGCAAAATGGGGGGAAATTAGGACAACTGTAATAGCATAATCAATAATAAAGTTTTGTTTCTTCACCTAGCTGTTTTTAAGAAGATTTATAAGTTTTCACATTAAGAGAATTTGATTAAGCTCTGTATATAATTTTCTCTAAGCCTTTTAAGTTTATACCTTTTACTTGTTTATATTACTTTATGATGATTGATTTTTTCTAATTTTTTTAACAGAACCATTTCAGGCCATCATTCAGCATTTACTTTATTATTAAACACCTACTGATAACAATTGTTGTGATTTATGTTACATTATTTTGTATTTGAGAATTATTAATAGAACATTGAGTAACCTCTGTGGAAGCCTAGATGAGAACTAGTCAAAGAATTTGGGTGGGAGTGCATATTTTGAATCACCAAGTGGAAAAATCCTTTTTTACCAAAAGGTTTTGCAAAATAGATGGCAGAGGATTGATGAGGACCTTCACCCCAATGTTGCAACAGAAACTCAACAGTCCCTAGCCATCAGAAATTTTGTGTATGGGTGCCCTTATGAATGAGATATTGGACAAAGTGCCAGGTAAAGTCCAATATCAAAGTTGCACATCTTTGAAAGTCAGACAAATGACTACATTCATTTCCATGAAAAAATAATCAAACCAAATGTTTTAATTAACCAAAAATGATTAGGTTTTTTAAGCCTGCATACCATTGTTTTTATATCAAAAATGACTGGATCTTCTATAGCATGGTCGCTTTAATAACTTATATACCTATATTAATGAAACATCCTCAAAATGCTTCTGAAATTATCTTTTTGAAATTATCTTTATTGTTAGTGTAAGAACCACATTAGAAACCTGTTTCATGGCTGTGCAATCAAATAATCAAAAAAATAAATAAATGTGTTTGACCTCCAAGTATTCCCTAACCTCATTTCTCAGGTTGTTCATCACATTTAGCTCTAATTAGAAGTGTTACTTGCGTGAATAAAATTCATCCTCAAAACGCACCACTAACCTCTATGGGAGGTCTTCAAAAAGCATGCCATGGGCTCTGAAGGAATAAGTTCACATATACATTTTGGTACCTTTGTTTTTTTTAAAAAAAAGAATCAGTTTCATTACTTTCCAGTCACATGCTCTATGTATTTTATTTACAGATGTGTGAAAAATTACTGTTAAATATTGTACAGCATAACCAGAACAATGCATTTGATGCTACTTGATGATAAACATTGTTCCTAAGTACTACTTTAAAGTGTGGATTACCTAAAAGAGAGAATGCAGTCAGAGGTGCCTGTCTTTTCCTACAAGATACTAATATTACCCAGAGACATATTTGAATGAATTTTGTTCTCTCCTTGATCCATTTTAACTGGCCACAGCCTTCTGAGAGTCCGTGTTTATTCTTAAAACAGTTGGGAGCACTCGGGAGCCTTGAGTGCCATAAATAGAACAGTGCATTTGAAGGACCCTGGAAACATAGAGTTGGGTCCTCGCTCCTGTAGCAGCCGTAAAACTAGCTGAGCCAATAAACTGCCATACCTTCTTTTGAACATAAGCTGGAGTTACAGGATCTGGGGACAATTTGGTAGAGTTCTATAAAAACCTTGGCTTATAAGAAAACAACTAAAGGGCGGTGGTAACAGGAGAGACATGATCCTGTCCCTTGAATTGCAAACCACTGTCTAGTCGGCCAGATTTGGATTTTCACCTATTGCTTAGCTGGTGAACAGTTCAAAACTGTTTTAGGTCATGTGATTCCATTATAGCCAATTGGATGGTTTGACAGACGACAATGTAGTAAATACCTGTTCACACAATTGTGTGCATACTGTATTTGTCCATGTGCATTCTCTGCTTGTCTGTATTGATGATAGCATATCCACATAGATGGGGGGATAAATTGTGTGTGTAAGTCCATACCTGGATATTTATACACAGCAATTATGTACTTTGATTCCTTCTAAGAAACAGAATGGTAGGAATAATCTAGTTAAATCAGTTTCTATGGGGATTTTTTTTACTCCTTTTTCATATTTCCTCTAGTTGTAAAAATTACAGTGATTACACATCATAAAGCCTATCTGTAATAAAATGCATCAGCTGGCCAAGGTTTTCATCGCTCACTCAATAATCCATTAATACAGCAACGCTGCCCAGGCATCTTTATAATACCAACTTGGAGGTAATTTTAATCAGCTAGACCAGCTGGTATTTAACAGCAGCTGCTGGAGATGCCACAAATATACTCAATAGCTGACATCTTTATTTGCAGTTTTTCAAGGGGAGAAGAGATTCTCCTGTGGTTACTTGTATTAAGCATTTAAAAGAAGGTGTAAAGTATACCGGGGTTTATACCTAAATGAGAAGGGGGAGGGATTAATGATAAAACAAAGCTGATAAATCCTATCAGGAGGAGAGGTTTGTGAATGAAGAAAGTGCTCAACTGAAAAGAACACGTTGGCTTTGGGTGGACTTCAGACCTTTTTCCTAGTTGCATTTACACTAATCTCGGGTATCATTAACACTGAAAATGCAGTCTGCTGGGTGTAGCATCCTTATATCCTTCTGCACTAGATTTGGAGTGTCCTTTGCTATACAAAGCTGGGAACAATAATTTGATTCTGTGAAAGTGATCTGCTAATGTGCATGTGTTCTGTCTCAGCCATTGCCTGCTATGTCCTTTCTTGTGTTATGAATATATTTTTATTAATGTTCAATTCTGATTTTTAAATGAAAGGAATCATCATCAGTATGTACTGTCCAGTAGTAAATACGGACTGCTGTTTCACATCGATGTGTTTGAGTACGTGTGGAGGAACCAGGCATCGGCAACGTGAAGTTAACAGTCACAGCCCATTATAAATAAAAATTTAATTACACTTGGGGGAGCTTGGCTTACAAAGCTCAGAAATCTATAATGGAGCTTCCTGGTAGTAAATGCCTGATCTGTTTGTTAAACTCCACTGTTCCCATCCCCTTTCTTAGCTTCTTTTATAAGATACTTTGACATCTCCACTGATAAGAAATTGGTAAAGAGAATGACTTTGTAAAATATTTTACCTTTACCTCTTGAGGGAGAATCTTACCTCTTGGTTGAATGAGTAAAAGAGGAAAAGAATTAGGGTAAAGTAGGAAAAAGAAAAGGTATAGTTACAAGAATAAAGGTCTTTCAAGACAGTTACTTAGTTACCACATAATGACAACTTTGCATGTAGGTAACTATGTATTGAAACATGTTGGTGATATAAATGTCTGATGCCTATGTGAACTGAAGTTAAGTGGTTTTCATATTCACAGAGAATTTCTTCTGTCATTTTCTGTAAGACTGATTTCAAAATTAAAGTAAATATAAAATAATAGAGTTATAGGCTTTGTCCACTTGGTATAGAAATAGTTTTGTTATTTCTGACTCTTGTAGAGCAATCAAACGTTCTTTTCTTATGCTAATAATGCTTGCTGGGAAATGAAGCATTACAAACCCCTAAAAAAGTGAAATGTATTACGTGTTTAAGTGTACTTCTGTACCAAGTTATCAGAGGTTAACAAAAATTCATTGTAATACCAAGTCTTTTGCAGATAGCTCCATTTATCAGTGCCACAGATTCTCTTTTTTCAGAGCCAAATAGTGGTCTGTCTGTGTTGGACTATGATTGATATTTAAAATTAAAATCCAGTGACAGAATGGATTACTGAGATAGCAATTTGAATTTTAAAATTACTTAGCAAGCATTTTTTTCTGTTATTTGTAGTGAAAACAGTCTATTTAAGTTTGTTTAGTGTGTTTGACAACAGACAGTTTGATATATTGCTGGGCACAGCGGTAGGTTGGACTTGAGTGGTATTAGCTCTCAGTGTTTTGATTAATGGTAATTGTTTCCATGAAAAGGCATGTTTTACGTACAACTCATAGTTCTGGAAAACAGAAGTCAACTCGCAAGATCCATAATTACTGTTCTGAGTTAGCATATAAAAAGGGCAAGAAGACATAGCACTGGAGTAGCACAGTAGGATTTTTTTTATTTTGCTTTGTATTGTAGTTACAGACTGTTCTTTATGTCAGAATATAAATCTTCTGTTATTTATCTTTTGTTCAGTATTTGAAGTTGATTTATGACACATTTCTGTATGCCATAATTTAGTTTGAATCCTATACCAAGGTGAAATTTCACCTGTCTGTACAGTAAAAGGAACTGTAAAAGGAACCCAAAGCGATTTACTGAGGTGCAGATTAAAACTGGTTTCCTATTTTTCTCTAGTCTTGCTCTTATTTTAAAAGAACGCAAGTTAGACAACAATTAAGCTTATTTTAACAATTCAGAGATTTCGATTGCCAGTTTAAATAAAATATTTTACATATCATTAAGGTACATAAACCCAGGGAAAATAAAAGGTAATTTTTATTTGGAGAAAATAAAATATACATTTTAATGACAAAGTTTTTGTCGGCTTAGAAGCTGTCAGAATAATGCCCTCATAACATCTTTTATTCTCACATGTAAGTCTGTATACATATGTGAAATAGATGTACATAAACATCATCTGCCCACGAAATGTGCAGTGCTCTGCATTTGGGCTATCAATAGGTAGAAAATTGATTTTAAACGAGTGTTCTTACCTTTAGCATGAACAAAGAAACACCACTTTCGCATAAAAACTTGGAAAGGGAATAGGAGAAAATGCCCTTACCATATTTAGGCATTCTTGTTTTTAAGACAGTGAGACATTTTGTAAGTGGGAGGTCCTGCTAGTTTTTTTTTTTTCCCCCTTTATTTTTTTCTTTCTTCCTACCAAAGGAATGAACTAGGTAATGCAGTGAATGTCATCAGCATGTTCCTAAAAGTGGCATAAATAACAAACGTGTTTGTGAAACCAAGATGAGAATCAGTGTTTAACAACCCTCCCCTATTTGTTGTTTTTTTTTTTTTTTAAAGAAGGGTAGAAATTTTGAGTCAATTGGGTAATTTTCTAAATATTTTCCCAGGAAACTGAGTATGATATTGTAAAAATAATAGTCCTCCCTGATAGTAGCAATGACATAAATAATAACATATCCCTTCTATGTAGTTTTTATGTAAGTCATGCTCTTTAATATGTTTGGGGGCAGGGGATGAGAGACGAACCCTGCGGTGTTACTGTTTATATCTAAAAGGGAACGGTCCTGCTCCAGAATCACCTGGATTGAAATACTGTTTGTCAGGTTGTGTATTCCAAGCAAAATTGAAATTAATAAATGTTTTTGGCATGCACACCTAAACCTCTGACATAGAAATAAATACAATTTTTTAAAAAATTGTTCCTCGTAGATCACAACCATGAGTCATTGTGGCATCTTTCATCGAAAGGAACTTTATTTAAGTAGCATAAACTTGTTGGACGGGCTTCAATTAAATGATGATTTGTTAATGCAAATGTGCAGCGAATGACGGTAGTGCATCTGTCTCTCCATCCATAGGCCGTTACTGTGCAGCGCTAGCACATGATTGTAAAAAACGAGAAATCATTATGTGCAGGTAGTACATGTTCAATCAATTCTGACCTTATGTCTCTGGCGAAATAAAAAAGTATTCAGTGTAAATGATATTTAATCTGAATAACAAAAAAGCAGCTCTTTGACTCTCTGTGGCTCAAGCTGTTAGGTGATGCGAAGTGACTGCTGTTTGGGATTGATGGTTATTGGCGGCCCAATGGGGAAAGGCCGTCACTTTAATCCTTTGTCATTCCTCCTGGGCACTCCTCCAGCCCAAATTATGTTTTAAGCTCTATTTTCTTTTTTAAAAATGTTATTTTCATGAGTAGTTCATGGACTAGTGGTGAGAAATGGGCACTGATGACCACCAGTAGGAACATGTTAAGCAGTGACAATTAATACAACAAAAAAATTGTACAATTAGCTTCAGCTCCATAAGTGTCTAATGAGCCATTTGTCAATCTTTTGGTGAAATAAACTACTCTATCTTAATTCTCCACTCTTGCAGCAAATAAATAAAAGTTATGAAACACCCAGGCACCAATAAAATATAATTTATTTCATAGGGCATGACAGAACTCTTTACATATCTAAAGTGAATACGTTATTTACAAATGACTTGTGATACTCATATAAACCATGGATCTGTGTGCTAACTGCTTTCATTATAGAAATACGCATTTTTTTCTGATTGTTTAATCATTTAAACGTATCATTACTCCTAAAGGCATGTGAGTTAAAGTGACTCCTCCTGGCGTGATTAACTCATGAGGCCAAAAAGAACCTCAGAAATGAGCTGTTCTGCAGCTGAAGACATTAAGAATTTGCTGGAAAGGACAAAACAATCATTTTCATTTGGGAACCTCTCAGCTCTGGCTGATTCTCTTCCTCTGGCCCTCATTTATTTTTAGGAACCTCAGTCTCTCCAAAGTTTTTCATCATCACTGTGTATCTGTCACTCAAACAAAACAACACTGTAAGCTTCTTTCACTTGTATTTTGTACTAGTTTAAAAGTTGTAGTCACCAGACTATGAAAATGTGAATTAAAAATTCGCATTAATGTGCACTATCATTGAAATAAAAGCCTAGATAATTTTAAAAGAGCGATGAGTTGTTTTGAACAGAAGAAAAATGCACAGAAATTGTTTTGCAGAATAGCATATACCATGGTTCTTAAGTGTGGTGCCTGAACCAGCAGCAGCAGCATCTCGAAGATTCTGATTAGAAATGCAGATTCTTCAGTGCCTACTGAATCCAAAGCTGTGAGAGGGGTCCAGGAACCTGTTTTAACAAGCCCTGCAAGTAATTCTAAAGTTTGTGAGCCACTGATATGTACTGATAAAATAATTGAAGCCAAAGTAAACATTGTGGACATTTATGAATCCCTGATGTATATGGAATCCAAAAGAAAGCTGACAGCTTTCAGCTTCACATAATTACCAGGAGATCCAGTTCATCTCCTTTCCAACCCTTCTTGGTTCACTGCTACCTTTCCCTCTTCTTTCTCTGTCTCTGTTTTAATATACTTTCTTTTTCTACCCATTTTGCAAGATAATGATAGCATTTCCAGGCAAATTCCAAGTTAGTCAGCCACTGACATACTCCTGGTAACCAAATGTCTCAGTCTGCAGTCTAGTGATGTTTGTATTTGATGGTTAGTATTTTATTTCACCTTTTAATTTTAAACTTACTTCAAAGGTATTAATAGTCCACTTAGAATGAAGAGAGCAGGTTTCTTTAAGTGCCAGCCTGGTGAATCCAGGAAGAAGTAGTAGGCAGATATCTCTGGAAAGGATCATGTACCCCCAAATGTCTGATGAGGAATCCTTAAGACTTGTTGCTTTCCACCTGCAGCCAGAATGATTAGCTGTTATTACCGGTAGCTGTAGCTTGACCCCCAAAATGACATTGAGTCTAAAGTGGAGAGTGACAAGTGAAATAAGAAAAAAGCCAGGAAGAATTTGGCTAAAGGTGAACTAGAACCAATGGTAATTGTAGGCAGTTCTGTTTAAAAGGCATTTCTGTGTCCCCTACTACGCAAAGTATGGTCCGTTGGCCAGCAGCACTGCATCACCTGGAGCTTGGTGGAAGTGCAGAATCTCGGGCCCCACCCTAGGCTAGCCTGCTGACTAAGAATTCACATTTTAACAAGATTCTCAGGAGATCTGCATACACATTAAAAATAGAGAATTGCTTAGTATATTAGCAGGCAGGGCATTGGGTCAAAGGTTGATGGCGAAGGCATGTAGTTAAGCATTGTCACACTTTTGTATGGAGATGAATTCTGTGGCTGTGATAGTTCCAAGGAGGTTTTCAACAAATGCACATTGCTATTGTAGTTATAGGAGGAATTATTTTATTAGCCCAACTTAACTTGATTTTGGAGTAAATCCAATATGGAAATATGAAATTTGATTAATGATTTTTAAATTTAAATTTTATTTGTCTCTTCCCCAGAGGAGAAGTTAGAGTTCAAGATGATGTAAGTGTGAAGGGGGCCCTGTTCTAGGGATAACTAAGATTTAAACCTAAACTCTAAAAAGAACCTTGAGCTTAGACTTTCTTTTTTTTTTGTTTAAGATTGTATTTATTTATTTTTAGAGAGAGGGAAAGAGAGGGAGACAAACATCAGTTGGTTGCCTCTGTCATGGCCCCAACAGGGGACCTGGCCCGCAACCCAGACGTGTGCCCTGATTTCCAACCCTTCTTGGTTCTCTGCTACCTTTCCCTCTTCTTTCTCTGTCTCTGTTTTAATATACTTTCTTAAATGGTGACCTTTTGATTTGCAGGACAATGCCCAACCTACTTAGACATTTTTATATCTGCTAGGTGATCACACAGTAAGTCTGGCAGCCATCTACCACCGCACCGAGTTATCACGGTATTACTGACTGTGATCCTTGTGCTGCACCTTCCATTCATGACTTGCTCTGTACCTGGTAGTTTGTATTCTTACCCCATCACCATTTTTACTATTCCCCCAGTCCCCTCCCCTCTGGCAACCTTCAATTCTTCCTCTGTATCCATGAGTTTGTTTTTATTTTCTTTTTCTTTTTTTTTGATCATTTGTTTTCTTTTTTTAGATTCCACATATAAGTGAAATCATACAATATTTGTCATGTTCTGTCAGACTTATTTCATTTAACATAATATCCTCTAGACTATCTGTGTTGTCACAAATATAAAGTAATTCATGATATACAGCGATTTTGCTATAAAGATTTTTTGACAATATTTATGAAATTTAAAAATTCTATAAATTTAAATGCCTAAAAATAGTGGAATAGTTCAGTGGATAATTGCATATCCATATAATAGAATACCATTTAACCACTTTAAATCACTTTTTAGAGATAAGTATTTGTTGACATAGAAAAAAGACTATAATAAACGTTCATGTAAAAATATAATAAAATAAATGTATTTATATTTTATATGTGCATAAAAGTAGAATTAGAAAGCTGTAATCCAAGGGTATTTCTAGGCTGTGAGATTATGGATATCTTTATTTTCTTCATTTTGCTTATGTTCTTACGTTCTAGTTTTTTTGAGACAAACACAGATTATTTTTGTAATACAGAAAAATTAATTGTAAAATACCAACCTTGACATTAGCTGATACGTAGAAAATACATAAAACAAATTATTTTAAAAGTAGATGACCTGGCTGGTGTAGCTCAGTGGATTGAGCGCAGGCTGGGAACCAAAGGGTCTCAGTTCAATTCCCAGTCAGGGCACATGCCTAGGTTGCAGGCCAGGTCCCTGTGAGGGCCATGTGAGAGGCAACCATACATTGCTGTTTCTCTCCCTCTCTGTCTCCCTCCATTCCCCTCTCTCTAAAAATAAATAAAAATAAAATCTTAAAAAAATAAAAATAAAAAAAAAAGTAGATGAAACATTTTCCTTCAGTTTAACACTTATTGTATGCTAGTCCCAACTCTAGAAAAATGGCTCAAGAAATTCATCATGGAGTATAGAAGTTAGTCCTGTAAATAAAAGGCATGTGAATCTGAATGATACGTTTAGTCATGAAGGTAGATCTACTGGGAGTTCAAGAGAATGGTTATCTGTGCCTCATGATAGAAGGTGGGTCAAGCAAGAAGAGATACCCATAAGTTCCCCCATACCCAGTGAAGTTCCCCCATACCCAGTGAAGAGGCTGAGCATCCCGTCACGTGTAAAAGCGATGACGAGAACATGCCTTCGTAGTGTGCAATAGGAAAGACTAAAATGTGGACTTCCTGTGGGCAGTGGCCATAAATGAGTCTCAGCAGACAGGATTTTAGGTGCAGTACTAAGGTGTTCATCAGATGAGCAGAGCAGGACAGAACTGATCAGATTTACTTTTAGAAAGATCTGTCTGGCAGCAGACGGCCCTACAAAGGATGGCAGCCTGGACACAGATTAGGAAACTGAGGGAGTGTCAGGCAGGAGAGAGGAGGTCTTTGGTGATGGAGTTGCTGAGGGAAGGATGACTGAAAAGAGTGACGTGTCTGGGCACACAGGGATTAGAGATGGGAGAGGGTGGGCGGCAGGGCCAAGAGCCTTAACTCTGCTCCCGGATGGAGGAGGGGAGAGGGCAGGGTGGGAGAGGTACAGTGATGAGTTCTGTGTCAGGTGAATTAAGTTTGAGTTGCCTGTTCACGTCCCTGTACTGTTTCAGTAGTGTATTGTGATTTCTTACTGCAATTTTCAGCTTGAATATTTATTTTAGAATTATGTGTAGTACTCTATTAACACTATCCCAGATATATTACTTCATTTATAGGGTTAAAGATTTTACTATATTTAAGTACCATTTATAGGAAGGCCCTTTAAAATAGTGATTAGGAATATGAGTCATCCTGCCTGGAATTAAACCCAACTCTACCACGTAACTCTGTGTGACCTTAGAAAAGTAACTTGCATCTCGAAGCTGCAGTTTCTCATCTGCCAAATGGGCATAATATCTTTAAATGGTTCAGAATTAAATGCAATGCTACACGTAAAGCTCTCAGCATAGTAATCACTCATATAAGTGTTAGCCAGACTTATTCTAACTTAAGACAAAATGTTTTCTAGGAAAATAGAGTATTATAAGAGAAATACACACCTTTCTAAAAATAAAATTGTAATGTATTTGCTATGCAAAACTAAGGAATTCTGTAAACATTAATGTGACATTTTCAGAAACTTATAAATTGCAGAGACCAGTGCCTACAGTTCAGGCATTTATTCACAAGAAAGTGGTCCAGTGGTGGCTGATTAAATTAACCAAGAAACAGCAGGGGCAGGAACCGGAGTCGGTGAGTGACTGAGAGAAGAAATACACTACTAGATGCATAACTGTACTTACTTTACAAATATATGAGAATCCCACTGCTCTTTCAGCCCTCTGGGAAGTGTGGAGACTCCAGAGGACATCACTCCTAAGTGTCCAGGATGTGTTGACCTCTCTGTTCTCAGTGTCCTAACGTGGAAAGAGTGACTTTTGTTACAGTGACTGACGGCCTGTACTTCTTTTGGGCCAGGCGTGTGCTTTCTCCGTCTCCTTACTCTAAACGAGGTGTAGGTAAGTGGCCAGCGCAATCCCCCCTCTCCCTCAGGGGCTGTGGCTATGCCCAGCCCCTCGGCATGGTTGCATCCAGCACTGCTGCTGCCTCCTCCCCACTTTTGGTGACAGCTAGAAGTAGGTGAGAGTCTGCTTCTCAGATTCTTGCTTGACTGAAGGCCCCATTTTTCTGGCTGTGGTTATTCATGCTGCAGAAGCACAGACTTTTCAATTGTTCCTCATTGTAAACTTCTGAAGCTCAAAGTCTGCAGGCAAGAACTGGGTAATTGCCTGATCCCTGCATGCTGTGGCCCATCCCCAGCGTGGAGGGAGCCCAGACACGAGGTGCAAACAGTGGATTCTTCCTGCCCCTGCCCAGGTGTTCCCATAGACCCCACTTCCACCTGAGAGCTCTGGGAACCGTTCGCCCATTCGGCCAATTTCTAAGAAAAACTGTCTGGCAAATGTGCCACTGCTAACAACTCTGTCGGTGTTTTATCTTTTAAATATCAAATAAATAAACAGTGTTATACTTTTCCCATCATTCCATTTTAAAGGTAAAGTTTCTTTTCCTTAATTGAGCTTTCCAGTCTCCTGCCGTAAGGCCCCTGATTATTTTCCTCCTAGCACTAATTTTAGGTACTGACCAGTACCTTTGACTTTTTTCCTTTAAAATCTCCTCATTTCTGATTAAAAAGATTATCTCCTCAATTCTCTTAACTTCACCACAAATGCCATGCTGTGTATTCTAGGTGGTAAATATTCTGCTGTATGATCTGGGTATACATATGTCATTTTTAATGTCCTATTCACAGATTTCTCTGTGTCAATACATGAAGATCGATTTCTGTGAACTACAGACCGCGGAACTACGTGGTGCAGCGTAGATGGCCAGTCGTCACTGGTCAAGTTCTTTTCCTCAAGAAGTTTGTTTTGGCACACAAGTCACTAAGTGGTTTTTTTCAGAGAAAGCTTAGCTTGATGGGTCGTCACATAAGCTATTTGACATTTGTCCCCAGTCAGACCGGATGCCACATGAAAAATTTACTCAGGCAAGAGGCTCCTAGGAATAAACAGTTCTCTAGTGTTGCTCGCAGGGGACGCAGCAAGGTGAGCAGAACTTCAACTTGTCACGGATGCACTGTTCTGACAAACATAAGTAGATGCTAATGGCTAAATCGTGACAGAATAAAGTCCCACAACCATATGGCTAATTGCCACAACAATATCTTCAGTGTTATTAATCAAGTTTTCATAGTGTGCCATGATAATTGGAATAATTAGAAACAGCATAGGCATTGCTTGTCTCCACCACACATTTTGCAGACAGGGACCTCAAACAACCACAATTGCACATTGAATACTGCCTTGTTTAGTGCGATCTTTTCCTCAAAAATACTTTGGTTAATTAATGAATTAACTGCTCACCATTGGTGTATTTTGTGTGAGCTTCTGTAGGGACACAAGTATCTAAAGAAACCACCAAACCCCCTGTGTGTCTGTTTAAATAGGCAATATTTCTTTAAGGCAAGAATAGAGATCTGCCCATCTTGGATCTTTTAGTTTGAAAGATGAATTCATTGTACACTAATTTAGATGATGGACATTCATTTTTTGGTCATATATTTCCCGTTTTAGCTAATTTAGTTAAGAAAATGAGGAATTAGAAAGCAATTGAATAAATTATAAGATGTAAGTATTTGCATAATTTGTTTCAGGCAAATACTATATAGTGGTGTTCCCAAAATGAATTATTTTGAGCATGCCTTTCAATTATAGATGAAGTAAATATTACCATTTTTAATATCACAATTGAAACTTATATTTTCATGTTGCTAATATTGAAACATACTCACTTCAGTCATTTATAAGCTAATATCCTTTCCTTTATCTTAATAGCGGAACAATAATTCATTTGTGTTTGGCACAGTGCTCTAATAAGGGGCTTCGCAGTCTGCTTCGCTTTGTGAGAAAGTGAGTAGACGAGAAAGACAGAAGATTAATGATAACCTTGGTGGTGCAGAAGCGTCAGGCAACTAGAGAAGGGGAATGGCTGTTGTAGGTGTCTGATGTTAAACAGCCTCTCTGACTATTCTGAATATGTAAGTGATAGTACGCATATCACAGTTGAGAATTCTGTACTAACTGAGACTTTGTTTTCCTTGCCTTTTCTGTCCTACTGCATTCTTTAACTAGAGACAAGTTAGAGTACATTTTTCTAAAATTTTAGATTCACTGGTATCTTTGGTTAAAGGATATTTTAAAAATGACTAATTAGAAATAATATTTTATTATAACTTTATAATTATCTCAGCCAGAAATTGTTGCTTCATAGATCCCTAAACCCCACAAGATTTAAAACCACTGTTCCTCGGTTTATTTTATTTGAATGAGTCTTCTCTTTTCCGCCCTGTCTTTGCCTCTCTGTGGACGGAGTGAGAGGCACAGAGTAGAGACTATATTAGGAAAATTGGAAGTTGGAAATAAGAAAGAAGAAAATGGAATTTTTATCTTTTAATCCACTTAATTGATGACTGTTTATTCACTTTATAAATGATTTAGACCTTTTATTTCTTTATCCTATTTTGTCTTTTTACTGCTCATCAGACAGAGGCTGGACAGGACAGAAATGAAACTTTATTTTGGTACTCATTCATAGTTATTACAAAAAATTGGTATAGAGAAAGAATTTAAACCAATTCTAAAACCTTCTAAACCTTCTAGAACGAAGCTTGGATTACATGTAGATTTTATTGAGTTATGTCCTGCTTTAAATAAAGTATAATTGTGTTTTTCTTTTAAACTTCAAGTTTATGCTTTGTATCAGTAAGGATGCTTTTGACTGCATGTTACAGAAAACCCTGCCTCAAACCGGCGCAAGCATTGAGGAGCTTAATTTCACGTAGCTGAAGTCTAGAGGTTCTGCGACT
Organism: Micronycteris hirsuta; assembly: GCA_004026765.1. NCBI lineage: Eukaryota > Metazoa > Chordata > Mammalia > Chiroptera > Phyllostomidae > Micronycteris > Micronycteris hirsuta. Next base: position 29,693 of record PVJI01000133.1, read on the forward strand.
CAAGGGGCTCCATTGAGGACCTGAGTTTTTTCTGTGTCTATACTATAGTAACTACATTGCCAGCCTCTGAAGGCTTTTTCTTTTGTAATCACCAAAGATGTGGGGCTCAGGGCTTCCTGGTTCTAGCCCCGCAGGAGAGGGAGAATGAAGCCTTTCATCAGCTCCACAGCAGTTTCTTTCAGTGCAGTTGGACCGAATCAGATCACGTGCCTCCCCCAGCCCAAGCACAGTCCTCAAGGGGACCATCTCCTGTTTACCTTAGACTAACTGGGGTCTATCTTTAGAGCAGTGGTCCTTAGGTGGCCCAGCTTCTGGACCAGCAGCATCAACATCCCTTGGGCACTTGTTAGAAATGAAAATTCTTGAGCCACACCTCAGATCCACTGAATCAGAAACTCTAAGGGTGGAGTCCAGCCTTCTGCATATTTAAAAACACAGGCTATTCTGCTGCCTGCCGTGTTTGAGAACCACTGACCTCTAGCTGTCAACTTCCTTTGGAACAATGGTGGAGAAACATGCATTACTGAACTAAATCAAGTTTGTGTAGGAAGGAATAAAGCCAGATTAGATTCTTGGTAAGCATTTACCTTCCCTATACTTAAAGACTGAAATAATTATATATATCTTCTCGCAAAGTTATTTATATGTGACGCATTTTATGTCACTTGCAATGGAACTCAACTGCACCAAAATCTTTTCCTGTCAAATGTGGCAGACAATGCTATTTACCCACCTAATGCCCATTCACCCTTTCTACCTTACTAAAATAACTCTGACCTAGAGTTCACTGGGCTTTTTTGTTGTTGTTTTTGGACTGATACTATGATCATCTTCAGGTGGACAATATGACACAATTCTGACCAGTCTTGTTTAATCTCCAGTCAGCTGCTGGGGACTTTTGTCAAAGATCGCTTCCCTGGCGGAGGCCCACCCTTTGTTCTGTCACTTTTCCTTGGCTGTGTGATGGCTGCAGGTGCAGCAGCCATTTTGCATCTATGAGAGAAAGCCAAGGAGAATTTGAGAGACCTCAGCCCTGACATCTTTAAGCTGCAGAACCCCAAACCAGCAATTACATACTTCAAACTTCTGGTACGTGAGACAAAAATAAACCTCATATTTAAGACAATGTTTAATTTTTTTCTCACAACCAAATGTAATCCTAACTGATAAAGTAACATAGTATAATTGTTTTCATAAACGGAGAAACATGTAGCTTTCCTGTTTCTAAATTCTTTCCTCTGTTTTATAGACCTACTCTCTGCTCATCAAATAAGTTACTAATTACAAAGCACTTGGCATAGTCCACACATATACTTGAGGCTTAAATCTCCTCTCTTGCTATCTTACCAGTTATCTTTAGCAAGTAATATAACTTCTCTGAGCTATAGTTTTCTCAACTATAAAATGAGAATAACAACACTTCATTTTCTGTTAAGGAGATTAAATACATTAATGGATATACATCATGAGCCCTGTGCCTACTACATTGTAAGCTCTGAAAAAACGGTGGCTATGTGTGGTTGAAGCCCAGTGAAGATGAAAGATCTATATACGTAAAATACGAAGTTTAGCAGCGTAGAAAGAAGGCCATAGGAAACAAGAAGTCAGCATGAACTTTACTGTGTTGTAATACTTATTTGGGCATTTTATTAGCCGCTTACAAAATTCTTCTTAAAGCTCATTTGCCAGAATAAGACCTCCAGTAAACACAAATATGCATTTTGTTTCTTCTGTCTAGGTAACACTTCAACTCTTTGTCTTTGGGGAAAATCATCACTTAAATTCTCCAACATAATAGCTGAAATCCATCTGCATAATTCGATACACTTTAAAATTCACACTGGATTCTGCATAGACGTCTAAAAGCATAGGTCATTGTTTATAATCTTAACTCTAGCAGGTAGGACCCGTGCCTATTTCATTTGTGTTCCACAACATCTAAAACAGTTAAGTGTGCAAGTAGGCGTTAAAAACACTTTTTTGCTGATACAGTAGAGCAGTTATCACCAAGGAATGGTTTACTGTATTTCTCAATTTGAAAGTTACAGCCCTGCTAGTTGGGTCCTTCTCGCTATAATGTAGTCATTTACTGTTCTGCTGTCCTGACTACCAGAAAGAGCCAATGAGACAGTGAGTGGATTGGGACAAATGGAAATATCAACTCAAAGGTATTGTCCGTAAAATATACGCATTGTGATCTTCAACCCTTATATCTCTGGCTAACGGTTATCTGTACTTCACTTAACAACCCTATTTGATAATAACCTTTTATGTTGTGACAGAAAAAATATTTACTAAGGGCCCATGTCAGATAAGATCATAACTTACCAAAATGTGTTTAGCAATATAATGCATTAAAATAATTAGCCAAATTATTACTTACCATTTTCAAACTAATCTTATAAAAATAATTGCTTTTCTTATCTTTTGGGTATGTGCACTCAGATTTTAAGTAGAGTGAATTTAAATCTTTGTCATCTTATTTTGATTAAAAGGGTACATGGATAGTTGATTTTATATAGGTTTTAGTATTATTCCTAAGCTGACTGGCTTATCTGTGATTTATCTGTCGATTTTTTCCCCCTCATATTGAATGCAGTGTTTGCTGTAAGTACACAAAGATCACTTTGGAGGGAATAAAAAATTATCAGCTTCAATTACCCATTTTAATATCAGGCTCAGAAGAGCTTGAGGAAAGGAAAAAGAAGGAAATTGTCCCAGGGTCTGACTCCTTTCTGTATGATTCTCTAGAAATACAAACACTATTTTGTGGTGAGTCATATCAAAGGTGACTCACCAAGGTCAGTGTTTGGATTTGGCCACATCTTCAAGTGAAAGGCCATATCCTCCAATCTTTGTCTCCTCTTGTCAATAAGGTTATATTTAAGAAGACTGAGGCTTTTTTCAAAGGTCCCCATTAAGAAAGAGGAAGACCTGTCTGGGTGTCTCAGTTGGTTGGAGCATCATCCCATACACCAAAAGGTTGCGGGTTTGACACCCAGCCTGGGCACGGACCTAGGCTGCAGTTCGAACCCTGGTAGGTGCACACATGAGAGGCAGATGATATTCTCTGTCTCTCTCTCTCCTCCCCCCCGCATTCTCAATCTCTCTTTCTCCCTCTCCCCCTTCCTCTCTCTAGGATCAATGAACATAATCTCAGTTGAAGATTAAAAAATAATAACAATAAATAAATTTAAAAACTGAAAAATTAAGAAAGAAGAGAAGAGGAAAGAGCCTTGGGTTTCCCGGTCAGGCAGGGTTACTCCTGGCCCCACCACTTTCAAAGCTCTGCAAACATGGGCAAGTTTCTTAACCACCTTCCAGCTGCAACTGCTGCATCTGTAAAATGGAGACATATAAAGTATTCAAAACAAGTGTCTTCAATAAATGTTGCTTCCCTGTACTCCAAGAATTAGCATTCATTTGAATTTCTAAAGCTGATTTAGATGATAAGTAGGAAATATTCCTGCTAACCTCCAGGTGGCTCATAAAGTCAGTATGTTTTATGAAACAGGTAGTATCTGCCTCCACTCGCCAGTTATTCTCTGCTTCCTCACCTCCAGCTTCCCACTCTCACAGTCACATCTGGAACCCTTTCATTTCCAGTCATTGTACCACCTCAAAAACTTCCACCTCAAACACGCTACTCTCTAACTTGTCTTCACTCCCTTCATTATCATAGCCCCAACTCCAGCTTGACTTCCAATTCATTTACCCACTGCTTTTTCATTGTCATTTAGGCCCCGAATGCCTTCATTCCCCAGCTCATTGCATGCTCCTTCAATTTAATTACCCCCATACATTTTTCCGAAACACACTTGCTCCTCCATCCCCTCTCCGTTATTTGACTAGCAGCACCCAGACCCTACTTGCACTTGTAAGTGAGCAGCTGAGAGTGGCAGGAAAAAACCAACCATGCACACTGAACTCCCTTTCTCTAGCTTCAGATGAGCCCTCAGCACCATCTAGCAACCCTACTTTATTTCCTGTTTTCTTAAATATCCAACACATATCTCCAAACCACCCCCCGCCAGTGTCCAGCTACTTATTTCACTGAGAATAGGAGGGAACTTCTTCGCATTCCCACAAGCAGACATTTCAGTCTCCTTGCCTCTCTCCCTGCTCCACTCCAAGAAGGACCATTATCTCTCCCCTTAGGCTCTGGGTTTTACTGTCTCTTAGGCAAAGAATATGTTCCTAAATGCTTTATATCTGTTGTCATGAAGGATAGAGAAATTAAAGATTGGAAATTGACTAGGTGGGAGGGTGAAGGGTTAGTTATTACCTTTGACATGTTTATTCCTGGATCCTAGATTGCCTGTTTAGCAGGGAGGCCTAGGACCTGGGCACTGTGAGACAAAGAAAAGCTGCAGGCTAGAGGTAGCAAGGGACACTCACTGGACATAGGAGTCACACCTACTTTCTGGAGCCATATTAGTGCATTTAACTATCCATTGTGTGTGTATGGTTTTTGTTTTCCTTTTTTAAAATTATATTTTATTAACATGTTAAGCGCAGAGCCGATTTTGCTGGTCTCTCCATTCAGGCGGCAGAGTTAGAGTATAAACAGGCGCACAATGGTGCAGCCAATGCAAAAGTTCATTAAAATTACATTTATTTTTTAACCTTGATACTGCTGGTCGCACACACCGATGTCACCCAAACAAAAAGTTCGCTGTCAGTCCCTGGAGACTGACGCCGTCTAAACGGAAAGTTCACCGTCATTCCCCAGGGACTGACACCGCACTTAATGTGGTAGTAAGTCCCTTTAATATTTCATATAATAATTGTTATGTGATGAACTCCTTTAGCCTTTTCTTGTCTGGGAAGTCGTTTATCTGCCCTTTGATTCTAAATGATAGCTTTGCTGGGTAGAGCAGTCTTGGTTATATATAGGTCCTTGCCTTTCATCACTTCGAATATTTCTTGCCAATCCATCTAGCCTACAAAGTTTCTTTTGGAAAATCAGCTGACAGTCTTATGGGAATTCCCTTGATGGTAACTACCTACTTATCTTTTGCTGCTTTTAAGATTCTCTCTTTACCTTTAACCTTTGGCATTTCGTTAATGATGTGTGTTGGAGTGGGCCACTTTGCATCCATCTGGTTTGGGAGACTCAGTGCTTCCTGGACATGTATGTCTATTTCCTTCACTAAATTAGGGAAGTTTTCTTTCATAATTTTTTTCAAATAGATTTTCAATTTGCTCTTTCTTGTCTCCTCTTGGCACCTCTATGATGTGAATATTGGTATGCTTGAGGTTGCCCCATAGGATCCTAATACTATTCTCATTTTGAGGGGTTCTTTTTCTTCTTTCTGTTTTGGTTGTATGTTTTTTGTTTCCTTATGTTCCAAGACTTTGATGTGATTCTTGGCTTCATCCACTCTACTGTTGATTCCCTATAAATTGTTCTTTATTTCAATTATGGTATCCTTCATTTCTGGATCTTTCTTATGTTGTTGAGGTACTTACTGAGATCCTTGAGCATCCTTATAACTAGTGTTTTGAACTCTACATCTGAAAGATTGCTTATCCCCATTTTGTTTAGTTCTTTCTCTGGAGTTGTGTTCTGTTCTTTTATTTGAGCCGTGTTTCTTTGTCTCCTCATTTTGGCAGCCTCTCTGTGTTTGTTTCTATGTATTAGGTAAAGCTGCTATGACTCCCTGTCTTGGTAGCATGTCCTAATGTAGTAGGTATCCTTTGGGGTCCAGTGGCACAACCTCCCCTAGCACTCAATCTGGGTACTTGAGATGTACCCTCCATGTAGGCTGAACACACCCTCATCTTGTTGAGCCTTTATTGCTATTGGTAGATCAGTGGGAGGTATTTACCCAACCAGTCAGCTGCAAGGACTGGCTGTGAACACTGACCACCAACCTACACCATCTGTGGAGGACCAGCTGTGCAGGGGCCTACTCTGCAGAGCAGGGCTTACTTCCCCAAGGCTCTGGTCCCCACTTGTGCTCTGTCTGGGGCCACTTAGTGTAAGCTATAAAGCGATCTGCAGCTGGCTGCTTCGTGTTCTGGGTTTGGAGGTGCCTTTGTCAGGCCAGGCTGCAAACTAAGGCCAGCTGCTGCTAATGCGAGGCCTAGGACCACTTAACCAGGTGCAGAGCTCACTGAGGCCTGTTGCTGCTTGTTGGAGAGGATTTAGGAAGAACAGAAGCATGTGCCAAGACAAGTCATTCGTATGGAAAAGCCATGGTTAACTGTGAGAGCCCATGAGTTGTTTGGGGCAGAGTCTCAGGGAATCACCAGGGCAGGACAAACAGTGTGAGCCAGGTTGATGGAGTCCCAAATATGGTGCCTGCCACTTCCTGTGGCTATGGAGGGAGGGCTCAGAAGAGGAGCAATGGCCTCTGTCATTAGTTCTGTCTTGAAGAAAGCTGTTCCCTAGCTCTCACCCTGATGCCAGACACTTCAATTCCTCCTTGTATGCCAGTGGTGCCTTTCAAGCTGCTTCCCTGGTACTGGAGCTCAACTGGAGTGAGTCTGAGTAAGTCCATGTGCAGGCCCTATAAGGGCAACTGCCTGGGAATCCAGCAGTTTCTTCCATTGACTTAATCCCCACTCTTTTTTACAGCCAGAAGCCATGGGGATTTATCTTGCGGGGACTGAAAACCCTGTGCTGGGGATCCTTGTGTGGGGCTGGGGTCCCTCGCTCCCAAGATATCCCTCCAGCTTTTTATCTGCCACCTGTAGATGTGGGACCAGCCTGTTGTTCTGCAACTCTGAGTCTCCACCCCTCCTACCAGTTTGGGTGGATGTGGTTTCTTCTTTAATTCCATGGTTGCAGGACCCCCTTCAACTCAATTTCTGCCGTTTCTGAGTGATGGTGGTTCTATAGTTGTAATTTTGATGTGGTTGTATGAGGAGGCAAGCCATGTTTACCTAGAGATCTTATAGATCTCTAACTATTCATTTTTATGTTTGTAAGTCCAAGATCTACTTTTGTGTCCTGTTTTCTAATATTGAGTTTACAATTACTTTCTGATGTTTTTCAAGTTAACTTGTGAGGGCATTTTTTGGTTTTTGGTTTTTACCCTTTGTGAGGTTAAAGGTCGTATTTTATTTTTGCATATTTGAGCTTCCACAGTAAATATTGGTGAAAAGTAAAACCACCAAACTCCCATAAATTAAAGTAATCAGGAATCCCTTATTTAAAAATTATCACTCTTGCCCTGGCTGGTGTAGCTCAGTGGATTGAGCGCGGGCTGGGAACCAGAGGGTCCCGGTTCGATTCCCGGTTAGGGCACATGCCTGGGTTGCGGGCTGGGTCCCCGGTGGGGGCCATGTGAGAGGCAACCATACATTGCTGTTTCTTTCCTTCTCTGTCTCCCTCCCTTCTCCTCTCTCTAAAAATAAATAAATAAAATCTTAAAAATAAATAAATAAATAAATAAAAATTATCACTCTTACATCAAGCCTGTTAAAGTATTACATGTCCTGAGAACCAAAGCTGATTCTCTCATTATTTATGCCCAGTGTAGTGCTATGTAAAGTGTGTGTGTTATATAAGCCCATTATGTTGATAGAAGGCTTAGCAGAGACGTAGAACAGTGATTCTGAAATGATCATCAAGTAATCTCTATGGATGTCATAAAGGACCTAAGCAAGGTGTCTCCAATGATTAATCTACTATAATTCTGACTTAGGCTAGCCTCTGGCTCCGCGGGAGAGGTGCCCTTCAATGGCAGGGTATGGTGTACAGAGGAATTCTGTCCATTCCAGGTACCAGGCAGACCTGCAGAGTCAGGAAGCATCTCATTGGTAGCTGCCTCCAACACTTTCTTCTTTTCTCAGTGTTTTCCACTAAAATTTCTCTATTAAAATTGCTATTTCCTTATCCCTTAACTTGAACTTAAATGTTGTTAGAAACATTACCAGAAAATTAAAGCCTTATCAGAATGAACAGAGTAGTCATTTGAAATCTCTGGGAAATAAATAATGCAGGCACATTGGAGAAGACCAGAATTAGAAATGCCACCAACGTGGCAGTGAATTTGCCACTTCCCACCCTCCAGTGTCCCCACCTGGATGGAGCACAGCTCTGTCTTGTTTTCATTTTGTTTTGTTTTTTTATTAGTTATTTCAGTGTTTCCCTTTATTGGTGTTTTTTTAACATCAGGACGGATTTTTTCCTGGATTCTATGAAGTCATTTTTCATGTGTGTACATGTTTCTTAAGATTACTTAATCTTCAAATTTTTTCCTTATACATTATTTTCTTCATGCTCTAGAAAATGAGTACAACCACAAAGATTTTATCTATTCCACCACTTTTTTCTGCTCACTTGACTTTAATACTAACATAGTTTTCAGAAATTATTTAATTATTGACTTTTTGTTTTTTATTTGATTAACATTCAAAGTCTTTGTGACTTAATTTGCCTGTATCTTTTATTTTTAATCAAAATAAAAGTTTTGCAAACTTTTGACAAATGCATACATTTGTACTATAGTCAATACTCAGAAATGATCCTTCAATTCAAAAATTACTCTTATACTACAAAGTCATCCCGTCCCTTACTCACAACCACTGATCTGTTCAATTTGTCTCCATAGTTTGCCTTTTCCGGAATATCATGTGCAGTAGATAGCTCTTCAAGTCTGGTTTCTTTCACTTAGAATAAAATATTTAAGCCCTGGCTGGTGTAGCTCAGTGGATTGAGCACGGGCTGGGAACCAAGGGGTCCTGGTTAGATTCCCAGTCGGGGCACATGCCTGGGTTGCGGGCCAGGTCCCCAGTGAGGGCCATGTGAGAGGCAACCATACATTGCTATTTCTCTCCCTCTCTTTCTCCCTCCCTTCCCCTCTTTCTAAAAATAAATAAATAAAAAATCTTTAATTAAAAAAAAAAAACATTTAAGATTCATCCACACCATTGCCTGTATCAGTAGTTACTGTATTTTGCTGTGTGTACTGTGCTCCCATATATAACGCACACCCATGTTTTTAGCCCAAGCTTTCAGGGGAAAAAATCTATCATTTTAATTTTTTAATGCAAATTTTTATTTATATTTAGATACTTGTTTTTTGTATTATAAAGGAATTCTACCATTTATTTTTGAACATATTATGGTACAAGAAATTTTATATAACAATAATTACAAAACACAAGAACAGATACAAGGTTTTTCAGGTACTACCCGTGTATAATGTGCATCCTTCTTTTCCCCTCAAAAATTTGGGCAAAGAAGTATACATTATACATGGCAAAATGTGATAATTGCTTTGTACTGCTGAGTAGTTGTCCAGTGTTTGAGCGTACCACAGTTTGTTTATCCCTATGCCATTTGAAGGACATTTGGGTTTTTCCAGTTTGAGGCTATTATGATAAAACCACTATAACTATTTATGTGCATCTGTTTATATGAACATAGTTTTTATTTCTCTTGAATAAATACCAAGGAAATGGATGCTGGTTTGTGTTGGTAAGTATGTGTTTAACTTTACAAGAAACTGCCAAGTGGTTTTCAAACTGTTTTCGGGAATGACTGTATGCTATTTTGCATTCCCACCAGTACTTGATGAGGATTTCAATTGTTTTGTATCCTTGTCACCACTTAGTTTTGTCATTTTTTAAAAAGCTGCTCTAGTGGGTATGTAGTGGTATCTCACTGTGGATGTAATTTTCATTTTCCTAATAATTAATCATATTGAGAATCGTTTCATATGTTTGTTATGCATATCACTTCTTTGGTAAACTGTCTATTCACATCTCTTGTGCATGTTTGAAAATTGAGGTATTTGTTTATTATGATTGAGTTATGAAGTTACTAGTATATTCAAGGAAAAAACCCTTCTTCACATACATATTTTATAAATATTTTCTTGCAGTGTATTGCTTGTGTTTTCATTTTCTTAATAGTGTCTTTCAAAGAGGCATTTAATAAAGTCCAATTTATCAGTTTTTTAGAGTTTTCTTTTTCTAAAACATCTTTGCATATAATTCAATGTCACAAAATTTTTTCCTACTTATTTTTAAGACATTTTATAGTTATTACCTTTATCTTTGTTATCTACTTTAAGTTAATTTTTGTATATGAAGTATAAGTCTGAGGTTTATTTTTTTTGTTAGTGGATGTACAAGTATTCCAACATCATTTGTGAAAAGACCATCCTTGCAGGATTGAATTTTGGCATCTTCAGTAAAAATCAATTGACCGAATATGTGTAGGTCTATTTTATTTATTTATTTCTACTTTAATCCTCACCTGAGGATATGCTTAAGAGAAAGAGGAAGGGGAAGAGAGACAGAGGGAGAGAAACATCAATGTGAGAAAGAAACATCGATTGATTGCCTCCCTTGCATACCCCCAGGGAGGATCAAACCTGCAACCTAGATATGCGCTCTGACCAGGGATGGAACCCACAACCTTTTGGTGTAGGAGGCAATGCTCCAACCAACTGAGCCACCCACCCAGGGCTGTGTAGGTCTATTTTTAAACTCTCTGTTCTGCTCCATTGATCTAAATATGTTTTACCAATGCTATGTTGTCTTGATTCCATTACCATTATAGTAATGCTGTAAATCATGTAGTGTAAGTCCTCCAACTTTGTTTTTCTTTCAAAAATTGTTTTGGTTGTTCTTATCCTTTTCCTTTTTCATTCATACTTTAGAATCAGTTGTAATGTCACCAGAAATCTTGCTGGAACTTTGATTAGGATTGCATTACATCTATAAAATTAATTTTAGGAAAATAGACATCTTAATATTGACTCTTGTAGCCAATAAACATGGTACATCTTGGCATTTATTTAGGTCTTTGTTGATTTCTCTTGTATTTTGTGGTTGTTTTTAGCATGTAAGTATTACAGTTACTCTATTCATTCCTAAATATTTTGTTGGGTTTTCTGGTGCTACTGACAAGATGACGATTCTTTTCATTTCAATTTCTAGTTCTTCATTCCTAACATGTAAAATACAGTGACTGATTTTTGCACATTGACCTGGCATCATCTATTCTCTCTAAAGTCGCTTGTTACTTTAAGTAGCTTTTTTATAAATTGGGATTGTGTAGAAAATTGTGTCATCTGCACTTACCGATAATTTTATTCCTTTCCAATCTATATATGACTGGATATGATTTACTAATATCTTGTTAAGAATTTTCAAGCTTATATTCATCTGGATGTTGGTCTGCAGGTTTCTTGTAGTGTCTTTGTTTGGCTTTCAGTCTTGGTTTTACTTGCCTCAAGTGTTTTCGATTTTATATTTTCAGGAAGAGTTTGTGTAAAACTGCTCTTCTTTTCTGATATGTTTAGGTGTGCGTCAGATTTTTCTGTTTCTTTATACAATTGGTATATTTTTAATGAAATGATGCACGCTTTGAATGTCATGTTGTTGAATTTCTCAACTTTAGTTTCCTTTTATAGGAATGTTGCGTTTACTTTTGGCCATCATTAAATTACCTTTGGATCATCTTGATCTTTTTGATGCTTGTTTTTAGACTTTTTAAAAATGGTGGTTCTGATTTATCCTCTACCCGAGGGCCAATCTCTCCCTGGTCTGTCTGGTCAGAATGTGAGTATTTCCCAGCCTCGTAAAACCTTTTTGCACTTTTTATGCTTTCCGATAGTAGTTCCTTCTCTGATAGTTTTTCTTTGCTGGGTCATCTAGAAGTTCCCCCAACACGCACAACTTAGCATTCAGCACTAAACCCAAGGCATCCTCTGTGTACTTTCGGAGGTCTCTTTCTCTACAGCTTCCTCCTTTAAAGGTAAAGTGCCCTGCAGCCTTCCCTCGGCCTCCGATCTCTGTTTTCTGAGCCCAGCAAGACCAATGTGTTGTGTGGTGGGTCCCCCTTCCAGTTCTGTGCTCTCAAAGTGCTTCCAGGCAGAAAACCAGGTATCAGGCAATTTCCCTTGTTCCCCCTTATGTCAGGGATCACAGTGCTGTACTGACTGTTTCCAATGTCTGTATGTTTCATATATTTTATCCAGTTTTATGTCTAGTTATTCCATCATGGACCAAAAGGCAGATCGATTTTTAAAAAATAAAATAAAGTAAAACCGACCTTATTTTAAGGAAATCACCCCAATAGCAAAGGAAAATTAAAGAGGTTGAAAATAAAATGATTTGCATAATATTCATATCAAGTGAATTTAAAGCAAATAGCATTGAATGAGACAAATGAGAACATTTTATAATGAAAAAGTTTATAGTTCACAATGAAGAGCATTCTTTAATCACTGTACACGCCCCTCCCCCTCAAAAAAGAAAACAATTTATAATGTAAGAGCTGCAGGAAATAAAAGAAGAAATACATAGAAGTACAATCATAGTAAATGACCTGCACCTCTGTCCTCATTCTTGGTAAATCAGGCCTACTCACTATAAAGCAGGGATTTAGGAAACCTGTTTATATTTAATAAGTCAGATCTAAGTGATATATCAAACTCCTGTACTGTAAACAGAAAGTGAAATGATGTGTCCATAGAATATTCATTTTTAAAGTGGACCCAGAGAAGAACTTTAGTAAATTTCAGTACAAATGGCACAGGCTGTATATTTGGCAAAAATACTTGAAATTAATAACAAAAGTAGACAACAACTCCCAGTAAAATCTATAACAGAATATATTAAAATTCTCTTTACTCTTGCACTAAAAGGAAATAAAACTAAAATTGCATAATTTCTAAAAAGTAATAATTAAAATATATTGATCATAGCTTATTTATTTTTTTTTAAGATTTATTTTTATTTATTTTTAGAGAGAGAGGAAGGGAGGGAGAAAGAGAGGGAGAGAAACAGCAATGTATGGTTGCCTCTCACATGGCCCTCACGGTGACCTGGCCCGCAACCCAGGCATGTGCCCTGACTGGGAATCGAACCGGGACCACTTGGTTCCCAGCCCGCGCTCAATCCACTGAGCTACACCAGCCAGGGCATAGCTTATTTATTTTTACTAAAACAATGAAAATACTCTTAAAAGTTCTTAGCCTGATACTTTTATACTGCTAAACAGAAGGGAATAAAAATATATGAATTAGACATTCATCTCAAGTAATAAGGAATATAACAGCAAAATAAATCTAAAGACAGCAACAAGAAGAAGTTAAGACTAAAAGCAGTTATGAATTAATTTAAAAAAATTACAGAACTAATACATGTAAGAACTGTTTCTTTTGGCTAAAAACATAAACATTTTTATATAATTTAAAGTTTAACTTAGTAACAGAAAAATATAAAATATACATGCATAAATTAAAAATAAAGTTACACATTTCTCAAGGTACAAATTTTCAGTTTTAAAATGATTAAGTCATGGGTCCTGGCTGGTGTGGCTCAATGGATTGAGTGCAAGCCTGTGAATCAAAGGGTCACCAGTTCAATTCCCAGTCAGGGCTCATGCCTGGTTTACCGGCCAAGTCGCCAGTAGAGGGCGCACAAGAGGCAACCACACATTGATGTCTCTTTCCCTCTCTTTCTCCCTCCCTTCCCCTCTCTCTAAAAATAAATAAAACCTTTTAAAAGTTGTTTTAAAAAATGAATAAGTCATGGGAATGCAATGTACAGTGTGGTGATCGTAAGTAATAATATTGTATTGCATATTTGAAAGTAGGCTAGGAGAGTAGATCTTGAAAATCTAAGCATAAGAAAAAAAGTTTTGTAGCAATGTATGATGACGGATACTAACTAGACTTATTGTGGTGATCATTTTGCACTATATACAAGTATTGAATCATTACATTTTACATCTGAAACTAATAAATATTATGTCAGTTGTACTTCAAAAAAATAAATTTTTAATCACGAAAATAATTTCTAAAAATACACATTCTTGTATAGCCAGTAATGTTCTGGAATGAAAAGGGCCATTAGCCCCACCTACTTTTTAAATGTGTTATAAAAATACCATAATTCTATCAGTTTGGAATAAGCACATAATTAGACAGACGGCATTGGTAAAATAAAACAGAGAATCTCAAGTAGACTTAGTACATATAGGAATTAAATATATGATAAAAGTAGAATTTCAGTCAGAGAACAGTGCATCATTCAATAATACAGTTGTGAGAACTGTATTGTACCAAAACAAATACCAGATGGATCAGTGATATTAGCAAAACTAGATGAAAATTATTTTTATATTCTTAGGTGGAGAATTCAAAATCCCATAAGCCATGAAGAAAATATTTAGTAAATTTGACATTACAATAAAATTTTGCCTGGAAAAAGAGACCTCCCTGTACCCTGAGAGAGATGGGAAAGGAAGGATCACTAAAACTTCCTTGGTCCTTGGTAACTTTGGGGCCCAAGACTGTCTACTCTTATATCCTCTTAAGCACTATTTCTCCAACTTGAGTTTACAGGCTGGTCCAAATCAAAGTGCTGGGCCCTGCCCAGAATTTCTGGGTTAGTAGTCATCAGATGGGGGAGGTCCAAAAATCTGCAGTTTGAACACACTCCAAGGTAATGCTGATGCTCCTGGTCCAGGAAGCACACTCTGAAAACCATTGTTTTACTGTGTTCCAAAACCTCCTTTATTTTATCCTGAGATCACTCGGTACCACTCTTTGCAGTCAGAGTCCTAAATCGAACTCAGGTGTTGAGATAACATGAACTAAGCAGTTAGCTTCTTCCCAAGATACGCTTAGATACACAAAGACCTATACAGAGACAATCCGTTATCTGTGTACATGCATAAAATCAGGTGCACACATGCATAAAAACGCCTTTCTGTTCTGAAAGAACATCGGCCGCCCTTAGCAAGGTGGATTCGGAGGGAGAGGGTCTGGGTAGGAAGGGAAGCTATTTCTCATTGTATGTCCTGTTTGATTATAAAATTCTTCTTTTGCCACTTGCAAAAATAGTATTACTCTACAAAACAATAACCCCACATAGCTTTATTTTAATCCACAGGAAATAATTTAGGAAGTGAGGAAGATGGTGAGATGGGAGGCATTAGTCAGAGAGCAACGTCTCAGACTTTGAAATCCAGGATGCGGAGCTTCTCAGCGCCAGCAGCCAGCCACAGTAACTGCTAGCTGATGTGGAAAGTAAAGGAGTGTTGTTGATGAAAATAAATTTCAAGTATTTCATGTGATGTTTTTGTGCTTCATATCTGAGTTGGTTTACGAGCAGATTAATTTATGAACATATTATATACCATGATGCCCTCAGTAAGCTGAACTTCACTGAGTTTCTGTTCTCTCTCTTAGCCTGATATACACTTCTAGACCTCATAAGTCTTTCTAAAATCAGCTGACCAAAAGTGGCAATTAATTTTTCTTTGTAAGTTCTTAGTTCTTTATAGTTTCCTTAATGAGTTTCCTTGAAAGGAAGCTCTCTAAATCTTGTAGGGTCCTGTAGCTGTAATTACCACTGAATTGTAACAGGGGTACTCATGAAATAGCAGATCACGATTCATCAAAATAAGTTCTTCAGAAAGCTCCGTTTCTTCTACTCAAAAACTTAGTTATCACATGGATGACAGCAGTAGCAGTTATTGTGCATTCGGAGTCTTATGTCTTGGTCATTAATGTGGAGAGGTGATTTTTAATATAAATCTGAATTAGGTATGCTTTAGGAATTAAAGAGGAAAATTCAAGAGGAGTATAAAAGAGCAGAAGGGGCATGGAGCGAGAAGTTAAATTATCATGGTATAAATCTGTAGTCTGCTTTCGAGTGGGGTTTGCTCAGGCTACGCCATGAGCCTCTGTGGAGACACCTGTCACATGCAGGTGCCTGCCCTGCCTGTTTGGACCCATGGTATTACGTTCTGGGAGATGAGGAAAGAAATCACCCATCTCTGAAACATGTAGGAGTTTCTCCGCAGGTGATTCCAACCCATATATTCCACAGACCACTTGAAGAAATACTGCTTTTACAGAGTTATTTTCAGATTATATATTTGATAATACTTTTAGAAATCAAAAAGTCATATAAAGTCATGGAATTTGCCCTTATCCGAAATCGTGTGCCTTTATTTTAAAACGTTGAGTGGCAATCTTTGTATAAGAAACCACATTTTCCTTGCTTAGTGTATATTTGTCCTTATTTTCAAAAATGTGCGCACACACATTCACAGTTGATTATAAAGTGACTTGGGCACTGAACTTCAGCCAGGAGCGAAATGGAGAGGTGGGCCTGCCTTTCACCCTCTTCCGTTCCCATTTCGCTTCCACTGCTTGCGGAAAGGGAACGTGTGACGGTGGAGTTGGACTTCTGAAGTTCTTGCCAGACCCATGGACCCAATGCATGACTATGGTGGTGGCGGCTGCCCCGTGCCCTCTCCGGCTCCTGCAGGGCTTTCTTTCCTCCGTGTCTGTGTGCCCCTTGTGAGTCACCTGGGCCCCATGCAGACATATGCAGCTCTTCATCTGTGTGCATTAATGGGTAGGACCTAGGAGACGTACAGGGTGGGGCAAAGGTGGGTTTATAGTTGTGAGTACGCACAACCGTTTATTCTTGTATTTTTAGTTTTTAATTATTGTATTACTTTCCATACAAACACGGTAAACTGAGTTCTGGCCCATCCTACATAATTCCAAATGGCAGCTAATCCAAAAACAATTAATACTTGCCTTTGAAATGTATTTAGTAATATTTTAAATTGTTTTTACGTTCCTAATTATATTTTGCTAATGTTGCCGCTAGTTTGCATTCCCTGAACAAACCCTTTTTGATTGGGGACTTAATGAGGAGGGGGCACAGAAAACTGCAGTGACTATGGGAACCCAGGTTGATAGAACTTTCATTGACTTAGAATTTTACTTTGGATAATTTCCATGTTAATGATTGGAAGTGGTCAGCATATCATTCAGTCTAGGGCCTAGCACAGTACCTGCTGTTGAAAATCAAAGTGGCCAAGCTTCCCCAGACTTTGGGAGGCCTCTCTCTCCCCCATGTCTATGTTTCTCCTTTTTACTGGACCATTTTGTGAAGTATATTTTCCTGGAAAAAAATAAAACACATGGAGAAGTCCATAGAGACAGACTATTAAGAGGTGCTTGGCTGTGTGTGCTTCGTGTCCCTGTCATTAGGTGTTTGGTGGCCATTGGTCCAGTGACTAGACGTGTTAAATGAGCTCACTTGAGGACCCACCCCGAGGACGAAGCTGAGGAGATGTGGAGGGAAACCAGAATGTCCTGTGCAGTGATTCTCCTGTGGTTTACAGATCAGCGACATCAGTGACTCTGGGGAACTGGTTCAAAGTGCAGGTTATCAGGCCCCATCTAAGGATCAGATCAGAAAACTTTGTGAATGGGTCCTAGTAATCTGTGTTTTTAATAAGCCCTCTGGGCAAGTTCAAGACCACTGCTTTAAGTAGAAGTGTTATCCAATAATGTAAGCATTTTCTCTCCTGGAAGTAACATATTACATGAATGCACAGTGGGTTTTAGGAGCCTTGACAGCTGCCACCAAAATGGGCAGGAAATAGGGACCTGTCACCCACTCCCGTACTTCTCAAATTTAATATACATACAGATCACCCAGAGGGCTTGTTAAAATGAAGATTCTGATCCAGTAGGATTATGCTGGGGGCCTGGGAGTATGCATTTCTAACAGGCTCCCAGGTGATGGTGCTGGTCCTTGGACCACACTTTGAGTAGTCAAGTTCCAATAGACTACCGGCCCCAGCTGAGGAGTGTCTGATGTAGGGGCAGGCAGCGGGGGCAGAGTTCAGGGTATGAAGGGGATGGTCTAAGAGGGCCGTGGAGGCCTCGATCAATTTCTGCAGAGGTGTGTGATCATTACGTGTGTCCAAGGACCCCTGCAGACATGAGAGGAGCCCAGGGAAATGTCTGATGAGCAGCCAGGAAACCTGGGAGAGATCAGGGATGTAGGCTCAAGATCAAGAAGACTCCTGGTTAAGAAGAACTGACCTGGGCAGGAGGATTCATATTCATGTAATAAACATTTGTTAATCCCTTACTCAACACCAAGTCACCCCACAGAGCTTGTGATCTGCTGGAGAAGGGGAAAAATAAACTCTCAGTAACTGACCCTTAGCTGGAATTTGTTTAAGTCCCTTTATCTCTGGAAAATGCAATTGGGGAGCAGTGACAGTACTAGGTATGGAACTTTCAAACACTAGGCCTGAGTGAAAGGCTTGTCCTAGCCTCTGAGTAGCCAGGAAGAGTCAGGGTGCCTTGTGCGGTGGGGGAAAAGAGAAGAAAGAAAGAGCCAGTGAAAAACCACCCCCAGAGGGTGTTTACAATTATAAGTAAGTGGTAAGAGGTCAAAGGGAATCGAGCGGTACTGCTGCCTTTTAGGAATAGATTCAGCCTGACCCTTAATGACGTGTGACCAGCCCACGTATTTATGGTCTTAACCTCCATCCTAAATCGCATGGATTCTGGTGTGTCTCAGCTTAGTGTTATTCTTCATGTCGGCTCTCCCAACAATGTATATAAATGCATTGGGAGATTTATGCAGAGGAAGTTGAAAAGTGTTATTCATTAACATTAAGATCCCATTGGTATTTGAATTTTGTTTTGTTTTTTAATGAGTTTCAGATTAGGGAGGATAGGAGCAATTATTTTTAGCAATTCTCTGTATGCTTTTAGAAAACTTATTTGATCATAATTCCCTTTCCTGAAGGTAAAATGACAGAACAAAGCCTATTTACAGATTTTCTAGAAGTAAAAATTTTCTGTAGTACGAATAAAAACTAGTGTTCTCAGAGCCTAAAATTAATTTTTTTCCAACATGACCACCAACAGTACATTAATTTTTCATGTTCTTACTCATAGTCAGTAGTGACTTCTGAGTAATTTTGTTCAAGGAGATACCAGTAGCTCCCTTGCAGTGGAGCCCAAGTGTTAGTGTAGAGAGATGGCCTCGTAGGAACGTCTGCGCCCATTGTCCTCTCAAGTTGGGGCTAAGATTGTGACTGTCCCCTGGTTGAAATATACAATGGGACTCTCAAAGAGAGCACATCCTATTCATACACTAAATCTCTATTGAAGTATGAACCATCTTTCCCTGGCTTTGTTTGAATTTGTTGGTAAATCACAATCCTGATGTTACTCAGTCCTTGAAATATCACTTCTAAATCTAAATAGTAAGTATAACTCTAAAAGAGGTCATGTGAGCACGTGTGTGAGAATGTTCAGTCATTTTACAGTCTCAAAACATATGACCATTGCCCTGGCCAGTATGACTCAGTTGGTTGTGGTATTATCCTGTAAACCAAAAGGTCAAGGGTTCGATTTCTGGTCAGGGCACATGCCTGGGTTGGCTGTTCGGTCCCCAGCTGGGGCGTGTGCTAGAGGCAGCCAGTCGATGTTTCTTCTCACATTGATGTTTCTCTCCCTCTCTCTCCCTCCCTCCCTCTCTCTCTAAGGTCAGTAAGCATGTCCTCCTGTAAGGGTTAAAAAACAAAAACAAAAAAACATGTGACTATCATCTGTGCTCAACATTCTCACAAGCACCTTAATATACCTATGGAAAATCATAAATACACAAGGCTTTGCTTTCCATTCAGACTATTTTTGCAAAGGGCATAATATAGTTGTTCTGATTTTTAAAAAACAAAAACAAAAACAAAAAACAGCTTCAAACACATTCCAGAGAGAATAAATTAGTAGGAATGGGTGGTAATTATTAGGAACTTATTTTTGGAATAAGAAACCTTCCTTAATAAAGGGCTATGTACTGCCCTTTGAAAGGAATATAGAATTTTCCCCAAAGTCAAAAATACACTTTTAACAGTTTATGTACATATCCTGTGGGGACCAAATTGGTTTAATGTATGTTTCCAGAAAACCAAATTCAAGCTGCGTTGAACCCATGGATTATAAGGGGAACATAGAGAGCAAATTTGAGTCCTTTAAAGATAAAAATTAATTCAAAGCTTCAGTTCCTTCTATTTTTAAAGCAGAGTTTGATGGGCTTGAACCTCTTCAAGCCTTTGTGTAATGCATGCAGATCCCAAATATTTTTAAGAGAACTGAATTGAAATAGTTGACTACATTTTTTAAAAATTAGTAAACAAGCTAAACATCTTCCTGTAATGTATTTTACAGAGCCATTAGAAGAATAATAAATATGAATTAGAAAAAATGATTTATTTTGGCTTTCATCTTTTGTAGCTTTGCTCTCCAAGAAGTTAGAATTAAAGATGAAAATGCCTTGTTACCCTAATTATAATAACTGCAGTGTTTGGTTCTAATTTTAAGACTGTTTTCACAGAGTTGATATAAAGGAAAATCTAGGGTAAATTAATTTTTTTAAAACTGAATACAAAGGAAACCAAAATAAAAAGAGCCTAAACTGAGTCAAGAAGATGGCAATCACAGAGACAAAAATTTAGATTTGCTTTTGTTTTTCTCTGGTACTAATACAAAATTTGGATTCTGTGTTTAGTCCCCACCAGGCATGGATTATTTCGAAGTTGTTAACTTTTGAAAGTTAATGTAGACTGGCGCAGCCACTGTAGAAAACAGTATGGAGCTTCCTCAAAAAATTAAAAATGGAACTGCCTTTTGACTAAACCATCCCACTTCTGGGAATATACCCTAAGAAACCTGAAACATTAATTTGAAAGAATATATGCACCCTGTGTTCATTGCAGTGTTATTTATAATAGCCAAGATCTGGAAACAACCCAAGTGCCTCTCAGTGGATGAGTGAATAAAAAAGCAGTGGCACATTTACATGACATAATATTACTGGGCCATAAAAAAGAAGGAAATGTTGTCTTTTGCAAGAGCAGGGATGGACCTGGAGATTATTATGCTAAGTGAGATAAGCCAGCCAGAAAAAGACAAGTACCATATAATTTCACTTATACGTGGAATCTAATGAACAAAGTAAACTGATGAACAAAACAAACAGTGGCACAGATGATGCATGGAACAGACGGACAGCTGTCAGCGGGGAGGAAGTTTAAGGAGCTGGATGAAAGAAAGGCAAAGGGTGGGTAAATGCGGACGGAAAGAGACTTTGCTCTGGGTGGCGGGTGCATGATGTAGTGTGCAGGTGATGTTTTGTTGAGTTGTACACTTGAAACCTGTATGGTTTTGTGAACCAATGTCACCCCAATAAATTCAACTAAAAAAGTATAAGTGAACAGAAAGCAAAAGAAAAAGTTAGTATCATTAAGCAAACATCCAACATTGCTCTTTTGTGTTCCAATGTGCTGACCCAGCATTACCGTTTCATGAACACAAATCACTTAAGATGCCCTTAAAATGCTTGTTAAATTAAATTAAATATACATTTACTACTTTATTGGTTTGTCCTAAGGTGGTGATATCTATATCTCACTAAAGGATCATTAGAGGAAAAGCAAAAGGAAATCAAGATCTAATACATAAGTTTTTTTTCTGCAGGTGTAATCTCACTACAGCCACATTGGATTAAGGTTATGTTTATTTAAACCTCAGTTAAAATGGTCATTTTTATAAATTGATTGATAAAAAATGGATTTCTCTTGGTGTTTCCATGGGTCATTCCCCAAGCAGTAATACCACCAGGAGTTTCTGATCCCCTGGGGATAGTGGCTTAATTACACAGAAATTTAAAGTGGAGAATAGTGGTGTAAGTGCAGAGAAAGAAATTGTCCTGTCTTTGCGTGGCTCATAATTAAGTTTAATACCTCAGGTGGTCCTTTTTGTTTGGAGATTTTAATTACTAAGTAGATCTGGTAAATTATGAATTATTTGCTGCATGTATGTATCTGTGGAGTCATTTTTGAATTATTGTATTATCACAAATGATAAGATGTATATGTTAGCAAGCATTCCAATCTGCAGGTGTAACGTACATAAAGCAGAATTAATAGTATCAAGCAATGAAACTGAAGCAATCTTTATGGGGAAAAGAAAGGTTTAATTCTACCCTTAAGTGTAACTTAAACTCTCACTAAATATTTTTAAATGCAATAAAAGCATGTTAATTTTAGAAGTGACTTCCTTATAAGACCTTATTTCTTAGAGTAAGTTTTCCTTTCTAAGAATAGAAAAGCTTACTGAAATAATTTCTATTGATAACTCATTCCGTAAAGAACCAAAGTTTTCCTTTTAAGCTCAGTGAAGAAAGCACAAAATAGCACAGGAGATTTTGTGTGTGGTGAATATATGTATGAACTAAATCTGATTGGGATAAAAATGATGAAATTATTGATAGGGTCATTGTTGGTCCCAAAGCATTCCATTAGTTTTGTGACACTTCTTAAATATTTTGAGAATTTCTCTTTAATTTGCCTATAATTGAATATAAAATAGAGGAAACTGTATTTTGCTTTAATTTAATATACTTGTATGTACAACTTACAAACAGTCATATAAAAGAAACATGCTAAGCATCTAATAATAATTTTTTTTCATATGTGTTTCTGGATTTTTTTCCACTTACTGAATTATTTTTATGCCTCCACTAACAAGATCAATGCCTGTATTTCCAATTTAGCTATACCTTTGCTTCTTGGTAGCAAGACAGCTGGCTTAACAGTGAATTTAACAAGACCTTGGTAAATACATAAAGCACTTAGCAAAATGTACAGAGCTCTTCACAAAGAACATTTTGGATCTTTCTCTCTCTCCCCACCTCCCTCTACACACACACACACACACACACACACAGAATTTGGTCCTTGCTCTGGAATTATTTAGCAGTGTACTTGGCAAGGAGAAACTTCCAAAATAAAGCAGTGTGAAACATTTATAAAAGCACATCACAGACTACACATTAAAGGTACGAGTACTGAAGACTCACATTCTATGTAGTTTTGAGGATATGTTTTATTCAATGTAGATTGTAGATGTTTTCAGTTCCCCTCCTGACAACGCTGCAGTAGAGACTGCTGTGCGTGTGTCTGTGGGGTCACTTCTGAAGCTAAGCTAACACAACCCGAAATCAGCAGAAAGGTTGCAAGAGGAGAAGTTGGAGCAATAACTGGGCATTTTGTTATAAAAATAATAGGAATATAAATTCTTAAATAGGCTATTTTGGGGTTTTGTTGTTGTTTTGCTTTGTTTTTGTTTGTGTTTCTGCTTGCTCTTGATGCACTGGGTGTGATGAAACCAAAGATGTGATTGTCCCTAAGAAATTGAGAGAAATCTGAGCTTTGAGGAAGGGGGGGAAAGATAGTAATGTATTTTCATCTATCTGTGGTGCATTTTAACTTCATCTCTTTTTTTACTAAATGGTATCTATGACGGCATGATGTCGACCGGTTTCAATAGGAGATAGCAGGGGAAACACAGAAAAATTTTCCCCTGCAAATAAGAAAGCTAAGCAAAAGCAATGCCTCTGAAGAAACAGCAGCGGTAGTTACTAAATGGGTTTATTCAAATAAAGAAAGCATTAAAATATCCTCCAAGAACGAAAGCAGCAAGTTCAGGGCACGGCACTGTTTTATAGGTGCAATGCTTACCTTTTGTACTCATGTCTAGATTTGAACCAGGAGGAATCAGTTAAGTGTCAGAGTTTTTCATTTTAAAACAGCCAAAATTTGCCTATTCATTAACCAATATAATTATTTTCCTGATTTACTTAAAGATATTTAAGACATTTAAAGTGTACATCGTCACAATTTGATGCATGCGTACATTGAAAGAAAGGACTCCTCCCATTTAGGTAATGAAGACATCTGTCACCTCACATATGTATTTATATATTTTTGGTGAGAACATTTAAGTTTTACTCTCTTAGCAAATTTCAGCTATACAATACAGTGTCATTAACTATAGCCCCCATGTTATACATTAGATCCTCATCAGTTTATTAAATTGATGAATTATTCTTCCAGTTGTCTCAGTTGAATAATTGTGAATAATCACCTTCTAAATGTTTAGTCATTTAATAATGCAGATATAGTTATCAGTTTCAAGATCCTTTAAACAGGTGCCCCAAATGGCCTAACCACCTACTTTTTTCTTTGTCCATTCCTCTGGGTCCTCTGATACTTTTTTGCAAGACCAACTAATTCTTTATAATTAAGAAGAGCACCTATTTAATTTAGAAATATTTTTATACTTCTTAAACAGTAAATATTAGCATTTGTAATTTGAAAGAATTAGAAGTGTGTAGAGAATAATGTTTTCTTCCTAAGCTGCATAAATACAGGCATATTAGAGAAAAAGGTGTATTTTATTTCTCATATTAGCTGTGGAGTAAAACTTGAAAGGTAGATAAAAATTGTGAACAGCCTATAACATTTTTAAAAGATAAATGTTACTTAGGCATTTCATTTTTTTCCTGAAAAACTGAGTAGCATATTTTAAGATGTAGTTGAAAATGTGATTTAATTGTCTGTTAATTAATTTGATAATATGAATAAAAGAATGTATGTGATCATATGGTTTCTATTAAATTGATATGTGTATGTGATTATACCCTATATTATCACAGCTATGATTCCTCCTTATATGTAATAATTCCTAAAGAAAGTATTTGAATTTTTTTGGCCTCACTTTAACCTCACAGATGGTTATATTTGGTTTCAAATTTTGCAAAATAGTAACATCTATTAATTGATTTTAAACAATTTCCTCTATTCTGTACTATTTTGTGGTACTAGAAATTTGGAATTTTTCATTCTTTGCTATGCACCAGAATCACATAGAATTCTAGATGAAGTTTCTAGAGAAAGGCGGTGTGAGAATATTACAGCCATGTTATATAAAATGAGAATTAATGGATAAAACATATCAAAATGAATTATTTTCAGTTTCTTACAAGAATTAGATAGAAATAGCTTAGTTGTCATTTATTGAAAGTCTGAAATGTTACTGTTTATAATATATAATTGTATACAGACCTTGTTCAGTATTCTTATTAGCTGCTTATACATACATACCCATTTTCCTGGCCATAGCAGTGACTGCTTTGAAAACCATGCCTAGAAAGATAGCATCACTGATAAAGTATACCTATTCTAAAGTTATCACTTTATGCTTCATTTGAAATAACTGTCTGTGCTTGACCGAAAAAATAAATACCTACATTTTTTTCTCCACATTTAATTTTAAAATGAATATTTTTAAAATAGGAATGAAATTTTCTGTGTGACTATAGCAGTTTGTCATATAACCATTGGCAAAAGTCTAGTTTAAACAAAAATCAGCAGTAATCATGAAATTTTAGGAAGTTATGATTTTTAACTCAATCTTATGACACTCTACATCTGTTTTCTCTTTGCCTTTTTGATGTGATTTATATTAAATATGAAAGATTTCTACCATTTTCAAGTATTGTACTTTTGTTTTATTCAGGTAGGAATAAAGTTTAATGACTGTGGCCTAGTTATAAAATTACAAAATTCATTTGAAATCTTAAAACTTGGGTTTTACTTTATTATATATATTCTTGATGTATAATACTTGCTCAATGTGACCAGTTAAAAAATACAATTTTTTTCACAGAGGAGAAAATGATTCCTCTTTACATTACTCTCAAATGTACTATTTTTTTTTAATTTTGGTTTTGTTTCTCTCCAGACGGTGGATACGGCTGCTGTTTGGGCGAGAGTTCCCCCTACAGGATCTTCTGGTGGTCTGGGACGCCTTGTTTGCAGATGGCCTCAGCCTGAGTTTAGTCGATTATATCTTCATAGCCATGTTGCTCTACATCCGAGATGCTTGTAAGTATTAATGACCTTGCCTACATTCAAGTAGGCGATCCTGATTTTTAAAAATATGTTTTATCTTTTATTCTGAATTACCATTCCTACATTCCATAGTAGGCAATATATTGAAGTTTCAAAAGTACGTATTAAATATTTTTTTTGAGTTAACTATGCACATATTGGGAGATGTGAGTGATTTTATCCTGAGAGAATTGGAATATTCTTCAGAACCATTTTTCTGAAGGCTTTACTCCTGCTTTAATCTCCTCATTACACACACTTGTGAAATGTACATATAAAAAGCTAGTATTTCAGATATGGAGAGAGCTCCACCTTCTGACAGGTAGGTAATATTCAAGGATATGTATCGAGAGATTGGAGCTGTTTTCTTACAGCATCAACAACTTGCCGGTAAAAGATAAATATTACATTTAAACTATTTTAGCTCCGCAGTTATATTTTAGCCAATTGTATTTGTCAACAGAGTGCCAGGTGGGAGCGGCATCGCATCCCCTCCGCTCTCCTGTGGTTGGGAGACCAGTGCCTGCGCCCTTTGAACAGTCAGACAGTCCTCAGCTTGAAGAAGATTCCAGAGCATGGTTCAAATTTCAAAATACCTCAAATTGTTTTTCTTCTCAGAAAAATAATCACAGTTCACAAAACAAAATTTGTAAGCCAAAATATAAATAGGAAATATTGCATAAATGATAATGCAATAGGAAATAAAAATCTATCGTAAGTGTAGGACTTTATAAGAATAATATAAACTGTTTCAAGTCATTCATAATCTTGACTGTGAAATTGCTCTGTGGTTCTCCTTTATTTATTCATTGAATGCCATTTGTGCCAGATGCTCTCGTTATGCCTCTGGTAACACTAATAATTCTTTAAAATTTTAGATTATACTTTTTTAATTTCCCCAAAATGACTTGAGTGAATAAATGACAGGAGTACCACATTTTATCCAAAAAAAAATTTTTTTTTCTGTGCCTTGAAGGTCAAATACTTTGGGTTTTGACAAGACAAAGTGAAAATCTCCTTTTTTCTGAGTCAGAGCTAATCATATAAAGACATGGAAATCATAGGAGGAAACATCTGGAAAGTAGAGAAGGATGCTTGGAAAGATTTGATGAATACTAGATTTTAGGATATTCAATACTAGTCTCCCATTTTAAAGTTGTCTGACTTTTTAATATAAGCAATAAAAAAAACAAAGGAATGAGAAACTTCTTTGCCTTAGATAACACAGGATGGGGCAAAAGTAGGTATACAGTTGTTCACATGAAAAATAATACAATAATTAATAAATAATAATACAAGAATAAACTCTGTGTTTCGTGTACTCACAACTTAAACCTACTTTTGCCCCACTCTGTATTTTCACAAAATTTTTCATAGTAAAGAGCTATGAAAATGTATTCTGATTTTCTGTAGTCTTAAACAAGTATTTGCTCTTTTCTTAAATTTGATGTGTCACACATACATTTTTAATTTAATTATTCTGTCTCCTATGCTAAGATCTACTTTTTAAAATTAATTGCATGAAACAGGTAAATTTTTGGCAGCTGAAACTCTTACACATTTTTTAAATCTTTCCACTGGTAATGTTAAAAAACATATGGGCACATGTGGAAAAATGCTGGAATAATGAAGTTGTTTATTCATTTCAGTATTTTTCCAACTTATTTTTACTTGCTTGGTTAAATCCATAGCAGTGCATAAAAGCTTCTAAAGTAGAGTGACTACTTATTATGTATTTAAGGGGCACTGCCCCTGTCCTCAAGAAGCTTATCAACTTATAGGAAAGACTAATATAATTAATTTCAAACTAATACATCCAGTGCTGGGGTTGAGGTGTGGACAGGCACCTAGAAAGTATAAAGGAGAGGCACTGAGCTCCCCTCTGGACCAGTTATAAAAGATTAGAGAAAATGGTGTAGATGCTGGCAAGAAGGAACAGCATGAACAAAGGGGTTTGTGTGTGTTTATGTTTCTACAAGCTATTTGGTATTATTGTAGTATAAAGGGAAAGAGAGACTAACAGGTTATGAGACTGAAGAAGTAAACAGGAATGGGATCATGATAAAAAGTCTTTATTCTGTAAGTGATAGTAAGCTAATGAAAGGTTCAAATTAAAAGTGTGGTCAGTTTATTACTCTGGCAGCAGTGTGGAAAATATACTGAAAGAGACAAGACTAGAGGAGAAAAATCAGATAAAAGGTTATAACAGTAGTCCAGGGGGACAATATTAGATTAGAGAAATACTCAGAACTAAAGTCAGCATGTCTTGGTGATTAATTATGATGGGTGAGAAAGAACAGGAAGTCTCAAAGGATCCCCAGCTTGCAGACTTGAGTGACTTGGTAATGTATATAACTTGGATAGGAAATACAAGAATTGGCAGGTTTTAGGAATGGAAGTGATTGGGTTTTGGCCATACCAAATTTGAGATATCTATAAGAAAGAAGATTTGAAAAATACAGCTCAAGAAGTGTCAAGGCTACAGACTTAATTTTGTGAATGATTGATGGGTACGTATCAGTTAAAACCATAACAGTGGATATGATCTCCTAAGAACAGGGTAACCATATATCCCAGTTTATTTGGGACAGTCTTCATTCACACCTGCTTTCCAAGAGTACTAAGTATTAACACTACTCTCTTTCATTCTCAAAGGCATCCCGTTAAGATCATGAGAATTACATGGTCAGCCTACCTAAGGTGGGTGCTTACAGAATGAGAACATGTGCAAAGGTGGAACTCTGTGTTTAATATCAGTGTGTAAGTTAGTTTTCAGTGTTAATACCAGAGAAAGAAGAGGCAGGGAAGAGCTTACATTGTAACCTCACAAAACATTGTTGTCTGAGCCAAAGGAGGTGATGTGGGGGTCAGGAGTGCAGAGGAACAGTGAGATAAGGCTCGGAAAGTCCGTTGACGTTTGGTCTTTTGGAGGGACAGTTATCTGATACCTCTATCTATAAGATTTTAATCAATACCACTGAAGGTAGCATTTATTTAACTCCATCTTATTCCTTACTGTGCATATCCATGCCATCTTCTCAACTAGACTGCAAGATCCTTAGGACCAGAACCACCTGTTACAATTTTCCCGTACCCCTCAAAGCATCTGAAGTTTGTCATGTGCTCAGGTGGTATTTGGGGTGATCTCAGGCAGAAGGGAACTCTGGACACCTGGAAGGCGTGATTCGGATGCAGCGACTGCTGAGAGGAGAGGCGCCCAAAAGCTCTGAGAATACCGAGTCAAATAGTGGTTTTTAGTGCACTTTTCAGCATGGCCTTTTCAAAGAAAGCATTGTCTGCTTTTTAAATTAAGTATCTAAAATTTTTCACATTTTTTTAAAAGATTTTATTTATTTATTTTCAGAGAGAGGAGAAGGGAGGGAGAAGCAGCAATGTATGGTTGCCTCTCACATGGACCTCACTGGGGACCTGGCCTGCAACCCAGGCATGTGCCCCGACTGGGAATCGAACCGGGACCCTCTGGCTCCCAGCCCGCGCTCAATCCACTGAGCTACACCAGCCGGGCCATATTTTTTTAATCGATTTAAATTTTTATTTCATTTTTGACTAGTATCAACAAAAATCATTTTCTCTATTCTACAATGTGACATATCTTTATTTGTCTTGTAAAGTATATTAATAGGTAAGACACTATATTCAAATCCATTTCATAGTAGATTTTTCTAACCAGAAAGTGTCTCAAATGTGTATTGTTTCTTCATTTACCTTCTCACTGAACATTTCAGAAATGGAAAAGTTTCCTTCCTGGCACAGCTACCCACTTCCTGCCTTGTTTTTTTCCAGGCAGCGCAAACGCGTTATGGACTGTCACTTTCCTCAGTCTCCTGTAGGGGTCTCCACAGTCACTTTTTGGCCTGGCCAGGTGTTGCAGTTGTGTCCTCTTTGTGATTTAAAACAGTGTTCCTTTTTATTTCATTTACTTATTCCATGTACTCTTCAGCCACTGCCTATCTGCCAGTGTTTCCATCCGTCCTACCCCAGAAGTTCTGTTTCTCTGTTTTCTCGTTAAGAGCATTATTCAACATTATACTGATGTCAAAATGCAGTTAATTTCACTACAGACTGAATTTACTCATCTTTTATGAAAAAGCTTTACCCAGACCCAGGGACTAGAAACAAAGACTTAAATCACATGATAATGTGTCATAGCATTCATCAAAGCACGAATCGGTGGTCTGATTTTTGAAGGAATGTTTCAGCCCTTCCCGACAGCCAGCTCTTGTCCGTCTCAGACATCAGTACTGACAGTCATTTTTATGACCATCTCAGGTATGGATATTAATCTGCCCTTTGAGTTTCAAATAACGTTTATATTACTTTATACTTTAGTGCAGAAATCATTTAAAATTTCACTAACATAGGCTGCTGATAAAGCATATTGTCTTTTTCTGATGTTTATATTTTTCTAAATAGACTTTATTTTTAGAGAATTTTTAGGTTCACAGCAAGAAGCACAGAGTTCCCTTACACCCCCATGTACACACAGCCAGCCCCATCAACGTGCCTCACCACAGCAACATGTTTGTTACAGTCAGTGATGCCCACACGGACATATCAGAATCACCTGACGTCCAGAGTTTACATTACGGCTCACTCTTGGTGCTGTATGTTCTGTGGATGTGGAAAAATGTGTAATGGCATGTACCTGTCATTACAGTAGCATACAGAGTAGTTTCCCTGTTCTAAAACTCCTCTGTGCTTTCTTTCTGTTCATCCACCCCTTCATCCCTCTAGCCCATGACAATCATTGATATTTTTATGGTCTCCATAGTTTTCCTTTTTCCAGAATTTCATATAGTTGAAATCATACAGTTAAATTCTTTAATTTAGTAATAATGCATTTAACTTTTCTTCATGTCTTTCCATGGTTTCTTAGCTTATTTCTTTTTAGCGCTAAATAATATTCCATTGGATGTTTCACAATTTATTTATCCACTCACCTTCTAAAGGACATCTTGGTTGCTTCAAAGTTTTGGCAACTATGAATAAATCTGCTATAAATGTCAGGGTGAGTTTTTTTGTGTGGATATAAGTTTTCATTTCAACTGAGTAAATATCAAAGAGTACAATTGCTGGCTTATATGGTAAATGTCAGGGGCTCAGCTCAGCTGGGTGGGGGGGAGAGAGAGAGCTGAGCTGTTAGGTATCAGAGTAGCCAATTAAAGCAACAAGTCAAAAATGAAAGCGTTAAGCTTTTAGTCACTTACTGAAGTGGTATAAGCAAGAGTCAAAAACTGGAGAAAATGTCAACCCCCTCTATTCCATTTTGCCCATGGAATATTACTCTGGTCAGGGGTCAAGTGGATCAGCACAGATGTGAGGTCATCTCACTGTTCAGGAAGCCCCGAGTAAAAGACTGGCAGCTTTACGGACCCTGAGAGGGTGGGGGTGTCAGAGCAGGGTGCTAGGAGTGGAAAAGTACTGGGTACTAAGTCAAATGAGAAAAATTTCCTTCTCCTACCCCCATAAGGAAGTCTTGGCAGAGGTCATCCACCAAGTCCTCAGATAAAGAGATCTAGGGATGAAAGCAGTGGGGCTGGGGGTACAGATGTGTGAAAGATGGTGACCGCTAAGTGGCCTGAGGCCTCGATTGCAGCCCCTGTCGGAGACAGTGCACTGACTGTGCACCAGCTGGTGCAGGGAGGACAATTGTCCCCTGAAAAGCCTATCAAGTAAAACCTTTTGTATTAGGGTTCTCCAGAGAAACGAACCAATAGAATGTATACATGAGGAGGTTTATTACAGGAATTGGCTCACATGACTGTGGAGGCCTAGAAGTCCTATAATAGACTGTCTGCAAACTGGAGAACCAGGAAAGCCAATGGTGTAATTCAGTCCAAGGCTGAAGGCCTGAGAACCAGGGGGCCGATGGTCTAAGTCCCAGAATTAAAAGGCCCAAGGACCAGGAGTTCCAATATGTAAAGCCAGGAGAAAATGGATATCCCAGCTCAAGAAGAGAGAGAATTCACCCTTTCTTCACCTTTTCATTCCATCTAGACCTCTAACAGATTGGATGATGCCCACGCACACTGGTGAGGGTGGATCTCTTCACTTAGTCTATCGAATCAAATGCTAATCTCTTCCATACACATTCACAGCACACACAGAAATAATGTCTACCAGTCTACCTGAGCATCCTTTAGGCCAGTCAGGTTGACATATAATAGACTATGGTTAGGCCTGAAAAGTCACACACAACTGCCAAACTGCCTTTCATAAGGGCCCTACCACTTTGCATTACCGCCAGCAATGAAGGAAAGTTCTTGTTGCTCCACATCATCACCAGCATTCCGTGGTGTCAGTGTTTTGGGTTTTGGTGTGTCGCATTTTCTTCTTAATGTCTATTTTTCGCCTGAAAATAACTTTAATTTACATAGCTATGGGAATAGAGATATGAACGGGGAATTATTATCCTATTGAAATTCTATTCCATGTTCAAAATTAATAGTTGCTATCTCATTCTGGCCTTCTGTGAAGAAGAGGAAGTAGTCTTATCTCCTGATACCATAATCTCACCCTTTCGTGTTTTGACATCCTTCTCACATTTTTCCAGTGCCCTGGAAAGTGGTGCAGTAGATGGATTCAGGAACCTAGAACACCTATAATGAGCAAAAGCCCACAACATTACAGGCATCACTGGAATCTTACACAGGAATGCTCAAGATTCTGTGTCCACCTGTTGCTGCCAAAAGAGAATGCAAATAGTCCTGCAAGTTGACTGGGGGTATTCTCTCTGATGATTAGACAAAGGGAGTTGGTACTCTTTGGCTTTCTGACTATTTACATCCCCAAGTTTTTCTACCCAGTTTCTTCCCCACCTAGATTCTTCTTCCCCTTCAATTTGCCTGCCTAGGTGCTGAGTAGAAACATCATTAAAGAAGTGATTGATGATATCAGATGTGAGATGCATTTGTTACTGGTGATTGGCACCACATGTTAAACCTCAGCCCTTGACTTTTGGCTAAGAAAGAATTCAGAGCCAAGACTCAAATACAAGCAAAAGTTTATTTAGAAAGTCACAGAGGTAGAAGTGAGCCAGCCGGGCTACATGAGCTCAGGAAATGAGTTACAGAGTCAAAAGAAGTGCCCCCTTGGAGCTTAGGAAAAAGAAAGCAAAGGTGAGCACTTTGGGGGAAGAAAGGGGAAGGAAAGGCGTGAGCATGCATGAGAGAGAGAGCGAGCAAACGAGGGAGGGAGCACAAGCGCACACGCACGAGCTGGGTCCTTTGTCTTAAGGGCTTTCATCTGGAGGTCCCAGGAGGATCTCAATAGAATATCCATCAGCTTTCAAAGTGTGTCCTTTCAAGGTCATGTTCTCTACTATTGGTCATTGCCAGTGGAGGAGGTCATTAGTCCTTGCAGCTGGTCCTGATGTCAGCCATGGCATCGCCCCACCTGATCTTGCTGTTTTGCTGGCCTGGAGCTGAAACGCAATTGAGGCCTAGATGTTATCTCTAGCTTGACCAAAACTCTGTCTCTGTGGTCAGCAGACTTGAGGTTTTGTTCTTATTTAACATGGGTCAGAACCTCATTGTTCTTAGAGCTTAATGCTTAAAGGAGTAGTTTTACAAGGCCATGTATGAGGCTCTTCTCAGGCCCCTTTGTTCCTTCTCTAAGGGGTCTACTACATGACTAGCAACATGCCAGATGAGGAAATGTCAGGAAAGGGTCCAAACCTCACAACCAGTGAAATGCTAGAGAAGAAAGGTCACTCTTGGGGCGAGGTCCCTCATTACAATTGTCTGTTGCTGACACACCAGGGCTTTCCACCCTGGTGACCTTTGGTACCTGGTTTATCATTCCTACTCTCTCATGTCTGTCTAACTGCCTACCATATCATATTTACCTCCATTGCTCCCAAAACCCCATTAAAATAGCATAAACCTACAGATACAGAAATAGGCAGGAGATTATGGCAATTTGAGAAGCAGGAAAATAGATGGATCAATGATAACTGATTTAGCAGATCTAAGAAACCTAAATACAAAAGTGATCATGGAAAAAGCAAAAAAATAACCTATAACACTCCTAAAAGTGTAGATATTTGCAGTGCTAAGAATCTCGGGACATTGCTGGGAGTGGTAGGGAAGAGTTAAGACTAAAAATGAGAACTGGTTGATAGTCTATTTAAGAAGCTGTTGTACCCAGATCTTCAACTTTACCTCCAGGATTTATCTGCTGGAAATGGTAAAATGGAGGGTATCCTAACTAGGAACTCAAGGTATTCTTCACCATCTCAAATAACAGACCACTGAACTGAAGCCGGACTGTCTCCCTCCAGGAAGAAGTCTGGCAGACTTATCTGTGGGAGAATCTAATCAGCCTAAGGGAAAAGGCCTAAAAATCCAGGCTCAAGAATTGCCCAAGAAATGACCTATGGTAACCCCAGAGGTGACAAACCTATCCTCTGTGCACTTGCAGTGATCTGGAAGTCACCCTTGCACTGCACTGCCACATTCTTAAACAGGCGCGGCAGCAAAAAGCACTCAGCACTGGAGGAGAGCGTGAAATGAAAGCAGATATCAACCAGGATAAAAGTAACTGGAGGACACGAACTGTGCCGACAGGAGAAAACTTCTGAGGGAGCCAGGAAAATACATAAAGGAAAAAAATGTAATTGAAAATTGAAATATGATGAAAATAAGGTGGCTGAAATAGGAAATAGAAAAAGTGCCCCAGAAAGCACACATAAAACAGAGTTAGAAATGAAAGAAAATTGGAGGATCAGGCCGGGAAATTCCATCTAGATGAGATATCTTTAAAAGAGAGGGAGAGAAGAAATAACAAACACAAAATAAGCAGCAGGGAGAAAATCATCAAAGAAACAATTAGAAATTTCTAGTTAAACAGAAAAACATGAATTTCTAAATTGAAAGGGCCCATTATGAAAATAGGCCCAAGGTACATTATCATGAATTTACAGAACATTAGTGGGGAAAGAGAAGAAAAACAAATCGCATAGAGGACTGGGAGTAGAACGGTTTGAAGCTTTTCAGTTGGAAACCTGAAAATTCTGGAACAGTATTCCCAACATTTGAAGGAAAAGTTATTTCCAACCTGGAATTCTGTACCTAAGTCAAACTGTTAATTGCCAATAGAAAATCTTTCAAACAGAAGTTTTCAATAAATCCATGTCCTGTGCAAAACCTTTTGGAGAATGCCGCTGCACTGGACGAGAGTATAGAGTGAGGACGAGCCAGCTGGCCGCTCTAGGAAATAAGGGCAGGGCACTTGCGAGAAGTACGAGACATCCCCGGGGTGGGAGAGTAGGCCAGAGGCCTCCTGAGGACTTTCCTGGAAAAAGAAGCAAACAAAACTTAAAATTGAAAAAATACCTGAAATTTAAAAAAGTACTGAGAGGAGATTCATATGACTGGGAGAGCATTTCAGGTTAATTTAATGTTAAGTACATACACAAGGCAAATGAAAAACAAAACAGTTATAAACTCCAGGAAAGGAAAGAGGCTGTGCAAGAAAAGAAAAGTGGCCACGGTACACGGTGCTGCTCAGCTGTGCTGACATTTGCCTGGTTATTTAAAAAAAACTAAAAATTGATTTCACTAGAATTATGATAATAACTTCAGGGCGGGAGAGACAAAGAATGCATGTGTGGTGTGTGGGTTTCGGTGCTGAGGACCAGGTGAGCTTTGTCTTCTAGAGTGGGAAGCCAGTCAATAACATTTAAAATTAAGAACTAGTAACTTTCACATGGTTTTTTACCTTATGGAAGGTAAATATTTTTTTAATATGCTAAAAGAAAGCAAGTGCTTCTAGGGGGTAGGAGGTGGGGGCAGGAGACAGCAAATATGGTTTTATAACCAGACTTACAGAACGATTTGACCCTTTAAATAAGTACATGCGTAACTTTCATAAAAATAAAAACTATGTTGAAAACTTTCACAAAGAAATAATTAAAAGTTGCTATATCCTTTGAGTAGCCTTACGTAAATTTGTTAATATTTTTCTTAAGTTCTTGTCTGCTATTGCTTTTCTGTCATAAGCGCACACTCCCTGAACTTAATTGCAAAGGAGGACCTATCCAGTTTTCCAGCAATTTCTGCCTGTTGCACCCCTCTTGCCATTCCTTACCTTCATGTATTCTTCTCCCCTCCGCAGGGTTACTGGGAACTCGGCCTCGGCCCCCGCCTCTTGTCCTCTTTCCCGCCCTCTCACTGATCACTCTTGCCAGCGCCAACCTTTCTGAAAGACAAATCTAATCACATTACTTACGATCTTTCAGTGAATGCTAACAAAGACAGTAAAATGTAAACTCCATGTCCCCTATTTATAAGCAAAACTTCCACCCACTGTTTGCCTTCCATGTCTCCATTTCTTCTTAGCACTCCTTCCATAGGGGCCGCTCAGAGCCCCGCCTCCCTGTGCTTCTGTGTGCTGTTGGCTGACACCCTCACTGTCCTCGCAGTCTTCCAGTCTAGGAGTTGTCACAGCCCTTAGCACATGTCACTGTTACCAGCTCTGCCCTGTATTGCAGTTAGTTGTATGCTTCTCTTCCACTGGAACATGAAGAGAAAGTTGAGACGGTGTCTTATTTCTCATCATATCCTTGAAACTTAACTCAGTGTGTGGAGCAAAATAGTTATTTAATAAATGTTTGTTAAATGAGTGAATACCCAAAGTCTAACCAAAAAAAAAAAAAAAACCAACACATTGTCAGAACTGCTTCCTTGAATATTTTCTATACTTCAAATATTTATATCGGCAGATCTATAATTCTGAGTATGGCATTAAAAATCGCTAAGTTTAAAGAAATAAAATATGCCTACAGATTTATTTCATATGGACTAATTAATAGATAAATAAAATGACCTATGGTTTTCTTTCATTTGGATTAAAAATTAAGAGAGCCAAAACTATGAATCAGGCTTGCAGTTTCTTACCTAAATTTTACTACACACTAATTTTTTCAGACTTCATTTCAATGACACTTTTGAGATGCAGAAATAGAACTTGGACCCTGGACTCTGAGCATGTGCCTACCGTTATTGCATTAATGGTAATAACTTGCATTGAAATACTTGAAGGTTTTTGCACTGTATTGGCTCATTCATTCCCTTAATGTAGCAATTTTCACGGAGTGTTCTCAGGTAGGCACACCGATGTGCTGCAAGAATTTTTGAAACATGTTATACCTGACTATTTAGTCAGGGGCACTGACCTCTTTTCCCTTAGATTGTCAAAAAATGACAACAGCCAACACAACAATAGCCATCTGGTGTGAATGAATCAAAATTATACCTGTTTTTTGTCAGATCAGCGAAAAATAAATTTTTTGGAGTGCTGCAGAATTTTAGTAATTAGCTTGTGTGTGCCATGAGAGGAGGAAGGTTGAAAATCACTTCCTTGATGGGTCATGAGAAAAGGGTGGCGGAGAAAACTCGCGCCTGTGCAGTTACGTGATTCGCTTGAAATTTCACAGCTAGTGGTGCTGTGGACTTAACATGTTGTCATTCTGACTTTTCTGATACCCTGTTCTTTCTCCAGTGCTTACACCCTGGTCACCAGTAATTCTGCACTTGATGCTTGCTTATTTACTTACTGCCTTTCAATTGGCAACAATCTTAGCATAGACCTTTGCGTGTTCAAAGGTGTAAATTCTTGAGTAAAGTCTTTTACTAGACAAAGAGTGGGCTGCTCTGAATTTGAAATTATCCTCTTTCCAAAAATGTAATTGAAAAGTCTTATTATTCTACCCAAAAGCTAATAGAGAAATGAGGACCAGCAAGGACAAAATCTTACAAGGGTCTTAAACACTGGATGAAAGTCACTTTATATGGAGAAGGACATGACCCTGTCATATACTTGGCTTTTTCCTAGACTGCAAAGAATGAAAGTTTTGTTATTTTTATTTATGATTTACTCCCTACCCTTACCTGGTTGTCTGGTCCATTTGAGGCCCATTTTGAATGTTGCCATTTTATAGTGGGTGAAGTTAAACTAGTAAGAGTTTTTAAATAGTTGAAGACACAGCATATAGTAACTGCAGTTTTTCCTCCATGTAGTAAGCCCTCAGGAAATACGTTTCCAGAGCACATTGCATGCCTTGGAAGTCCTATGCAGGCCTGGTTATCTTGCATGTCACTTAACACAGATTGGCTTTGTTTTCAGTGAAGAGACACAATATTTTATGTTAAAGCCTTAATTTAAGGTTTTGTTGTTAGCTCATTATTTTTGTTTTATATTTAACCCATGATTATTTGTTTTATATGCTATTTATACCTAATTACAAGAATATATGCGTATTTCTAAATATTTACTATACCCGGCTTTATACACCAAGGGCTGTGTGATTTGGAGAAATGTCATAACTTTCCTTGTATCAGTTTTCTCATCTGTAAAACAAGGATAATAATTGTACCCTTATAATAAGATTATCATAGAAACTTAGTGAGATAATACAGGTAAAGTTCTTGGCACAGGCCTGGTCTCAGAAAGCCTTCAGTAATCCATTGGCATCTTAGTGATAGTAGGAGTAGTAACTTCCTGTTGCACATCTGCCTTCTGTGGTTTACTTTTCCTCAGGGCAAGGACTGTGCTGCGTTGATCTCTGTGTCCCCTCCTAGCATAGGGCCTGCTGTGGATTAGGCACTCCACACATAATTATTGAATTGAATGGGGTGGGCATATAGTTTTTTTAATGAGAAAGTTGTTTTCCAAATGACTACACTTAAACTTAGAGAGGTTCTCTTTAACAGGTTTTTGAGCAGCTGCTATAAGTCAGTCACATGGATTATGTCACTCAATCTTCAGGCAACTTTTTGTGAAAGGTTCCAATAGTGTCTCAGGGTTCCAACCCACACCTCTAACCCAAGCCCATAGCCATTTCAGAAATCTACAAGAATACTTCCTGGGTCTGTTACTAATATGTAATCATTGCAGCATTTGGGAGATTAACTTTCTGAGTTATAAAATGAATTGATTATCTAAGTTTTATTTATTTTTATTTTTTTAAAGATTATTATTTATTTTTAGAGGGGAAGGGAGGGAGAGAAGAAGAGAAGCATCAGTGTGTGGTTGCCTCTCATGCGGCCCCCACTGGGGACCTGGCCCACAACCCAGGCATGTGCCCTGACTGGGAATCGAACTGGCGACTCTTGGTTCGCAACCTGCACTCAATCCACTGAGCTACGCCAGCCAGGGCCTAAGTTTTATTTATTTGTTAGATCTCAAAGACGACTACAAGAAAACATTATCCTGTTCTCAGTGTCCTAGCTTTTTGACTTCTAGAGAAAAAGGACAACAGGTAGCTGAATGTGAACATGACAAAATGAACAAATAAGAAAAGGAGAGTCTGAGCAGATATAGAAAGGGTAGGATAAGTGAGAGCTTTACAAATGAAAGCAGATGTATGAAATTACAAGCTGTCAGATCAGCAACGGAAATGAAGATGATAAAGTGGTTCCTTACATAGATTATAATTATTCATTTTTCCCAGTCCTGTCTTCTTTCCCCATAATGTTCACGGGCGGGGGTGGGGGGGCGGGTGAGAAGCTATAGCAAGAAATGGTGTTTCCAACACAGGGTAAACAAAATCTAAGAATCGGTGGTATTTCTGACCATAAACAATTACTAATTTTGCGGTTGGTGTTGTTTCTGTTGAATCACAGTTGTTTTCCCATGGAATTTTTTTCAACTACTCTGATTAATAAAAAAGATCCGGTTGCAGCCACAGGAAGTTGTAACCATAAAGTTTCTTCGCAATCAGTGATGTGTTAGGCAGTCAGTGCAGTTTACGAAGCGCAAGCATCCTCAGTGGGCCCGACCATGACAGCAGCAGCAGATGGATTGCCAAGAAATGAAGTAGTTTGCATAGACCTGCCTGAAAGATGTGTTTAATAATTGTGCCCATAATTAGGTTGATTTGAAAAAAAATTAAATGACAGTCTAAGGCACACAGTTAGGCTCATCTATGAAGATTTTGACATTTTTCCTTCCAAGAAGTGCTGCAGAGATAGTTTCCTTAAATTTCTTATTACCTTTAGAAAAACAAATAATTGGAAGATATTACATTTTTTTAAATGGTGAATTATGTAATGTTTATATATACAAAGGAATATGCAACATGTAAGCTATGAAGCATAATGATCAGGATAAATATTATTTTATGAAAATTTTAAACTGATTTTTTCCCATTCGTGAGATTTTTGTAATTTCTAAACAGCAAAACTGGAGACATTTAAACACAGCCATATAAATGGCAGTAAATGTGCATGCTTCTGAGCGTTTATTTATATTGCAAACACACACACATATCTATAGCTAAGGCTTTCCCTTTCAACACACCCTGAGGATAAGTGCTGGTATATTAGATTGCAGTCAACAGTACAGTGTGTTGATTCAAAGGCCATTTGGTAAAGATCCCTTCTTCCTATTTCCTTTTATCAAATCAATTGAGTTATTGCTTTGCTTTCTTTGAATCTCAGTTGTATTTTTACTCAGTAAAGTGAACATCTTCAAAAATACTGCTTCTGAATTATTTTTTTCCTTTTCTTTAGTGATCTCCAGTAACTACCAGACCTGCCTCGGCCTTCTAATGCATTACCCACGAATTGGGGACGTACACTCACTGATCCTCAAGGCTCTGTTCCTTCGAGATCCAAAGGTAAGCTTCCAGGTAGGAGATGCACAGTTTTAAGTTGGATGAAAAATTGGATTCTCTCTAGAGAATTCCTAATGTGGAATTTGTCTCATAGCAGATAAATTGCCTAAGGGAAGAATTTGCCTAGAGCCGTAGGCCAAAACTCATAGACCTCATTGCCTAGCAACTCAGCAGGCAAATTAACTGGAGCACACATCTCCTATCACCTACAAGGTCATCCTGCTCTCCTGCCTTCCTCATAATGCAAGAAGGTAGATGAACAACTGCTTCTCCTTATAACTACCTTCGTTATCATCAGAACCCCTCACAAGGCCAGCTTATCCACGTAGAACCTCAGGGGCCATGTGAAGAAGACCAAGGGACCAGAGCTATAAACAAGGACTAGTGCTATCACAGTTACGATACAATGAAATACTAAAATATTCCATATTATGAATATGTATTTCTTATTTTGTGGGTGAAGAGGAACCTAATAGAATACAGATTTAAACAGACTATAATGCTGATTTCTCTAGTTGAACTTGAAGCAAGTCACCAAGATTTTCTTTACACTTCTGAGAAAAGTGTGCTCTTTTACAACTAATGTTATATTTCTTGAAAATAAGAACATTTAATGATCTAAAAAAATGTGTGAATTCTTGATGCATTTGAGCCAAACAAAAATATTGGATGAAATATAAGAGAGAAAGCTTCAAACACGAGTAGGAGAATGCCAGGCGTTGGGTGGTAATCCCAGCCTTTGGCTCTTTGGCACAACTCCCAACAGTCTTGTTGGCAGTTGTCAAACTGTCTTTGAGTCAGTCTGTCTGTGGATTCCATTGCCAGAGCTCTGTCTGATCAACTTGGGCCTCCATGTTCAACACACATTTTAGTTCAAAAGGATTTCTGCCCTTTCCTCACTTGTTAACTTCAACATTTGAGTATATTCTCTATTTATTCTTGGATCAATTGAAAATAATTTACTTCTTTGGACCTCTATCCATTTTATGCAGAAATACATTGTATATCATTTCTCTTAACACAAAATTTTATTAAATATTAGAAATGTAGTCTATTGTTTCTCTCATACATAGATAGC
Organism: Micronycteris hirsuta; assembly: GCA_004026765.1. Taxonomy (NCBI): domain Eukaryota; kingdom Metazoa; phylum Chordata; class Mammalia; order Chiroptera; family Phyllostomidae; genus Micronycteris; species Micronycteris hirsuta. The sequence continues at coordinate 70,955 of PVJI01000133.1, forward strand.
ATTTTTTTTCTGGTAAGGTTAAAACATCTGACTATGAAAATCAAGTCCCATATTTTATTTTTATAGATAGATAGATAGATATAGTATGTAAGTGGTATTTATTAAAAAAACAAAATTATGAAATATCTAGAAAAGAAATAATGAGGTTGCTGGCCAATGAGCTTTGGTCTGCAAACTTAGGGCAAATTCTGTCAACTCAGCATTAGGAATTCTTAGAGTGATACAGATTGGGAAAAATTGCAAAAATAACTATTTGAATTATCTACTTGCATGATTTGCATGGTTTAGTTGAAGGAAGAAATGAATATGTTATCTAAATCTATCAATCGTGGTAATTTTTCCCCAGCTAATTATGGTTGATCTTACTATGAATCATTCACTATTTTAATTGCAGAATTCTATATACTAAATCTGTCAATGTTATTAGTGTAATCTGTGATTTTAATAGAGTACTTTTATCTCAATAATGTATTATACATAATATATGAATATGATGAAGCCAAGTCTACAAGCATTCAAAAATATATTTTCTGAGGTTTAAGAGAAAAAAATAATAGCATATCTAAAAAACAATAACCCCTACTTTTTTACATTCAGGATCTTACCAAGTAAAAACATGATTAAGATAATGGTCCAAAATACAGAACCTTAAACTGATATTTCTGAACTTAAGAAATTGGGCAGGAGAAGGGACTAGTTTAAAATGCTCATGAAAGCATGTTTAACTTGCTATTGAGAGGAAGTTCATGGATGATAGGTATAGGAAAAATAAAGAAAGCTGTATAGCATTAAGGGGTTTCCAGATAGCTAACTCAGTAAGGTGACAGTTTTAAGTTTACATATTGGCTGACCCATTGACATTATTTAGTGAAAGTCAAATGATAACTAAGGTCACCTAATTGGAGATCTATCACAGCGTAGTGTTCTGCAAGGAGCCTGAATGGGAATTGGAACGTTAGGTCAAATCTTGAGTTTGCTACCACCCCTCCCTGTGATTTTGGAAAAATCGTGCTTGCTGAGTCTTGGTGTCTTATGTGGTTGAAATTAATTGTCTCTAATGACCCACCCACCCAGAGCATCCTTTATCCTTAAAGAACTGACTTCTAATGATCTAACAGGATTTAGTCCAGTGCTACAAAGATACAAGAACAAAAGGCAAGTTTATATATAATAGAAACCCATAAATGATTATTTAGAGTTTAGAGTATAGATAATGTCTATTATGAAGTCATAAAGGAGGCCACTTAATGCTGAGGGGGGAAAGCAGGGGGAAAGATTATGCTAGTACCTCCCCCGTATCCTCCAAAAATCCGAACACCAGAGTGCTTTGAATGTTTTGTTATTAGCAACAGTGAAACAGCTAAAATATTTGAATCATCCCTGATTCAAATCGATCAGAGTGAATATATAAACACTCAAGTCTCTATGAAGTAAACTCGTAGAAAGGAGGTCTGAGGCATGTGAGTATACTTTTCATATCCCTGCATCACTCGACAGCCGTGTGGAGTGCTGCTGACAGACTCAATAACAAACGTAACAAACTCTGAGCGTAGTGGTTCATTGTCAGTTCGGAAAAGTACTTGCCCTATTGCTATCCCTAAATCCCAGTGGAGTTGCTGAGTTGAAAATAGACTTTGCGAGTAGAGCTTGAGACACTGAGTTTTAGTCGTTTTATATCAGACATGATGTAGCCTTTACTGTGAAAGATTTCTCATTTGAACAGACGGCAATAGTGGGCCTGTAAACTGTAATAATAGGATCATATTCCTTCACAGTTCCCAAGCACTTTGATGTGCTTAATTTGGTCCTCAAAACAAGCTAGGATGTAGGCAAAGTAGGTTATCTTTCCCCATTGTTTAGTGCAGAGAAGTTAAGGTTACACAGCTTTTCCAAGGCCAAAAAGCTGTAAGCTTCCAAGCTAGCCAGAGTGGCTCCATGGCCTTGTATCCACTCATCGTCTCCTGAGATTCCCGGCATCCATCCTCTTTTCCAGGATGCCATTCTCAGACTCAGATGGGACACGTTTTCCCCTTTGAGTCCGCACAGCACCTTGTATTTTAGCTGTTTGCTTACTGATTTTTTCAATCATTTTTCCTTAGGGTGCTGCCCATTTTTATTTTGTATTTAGCTTTCTGTGTTCTGCAACGCTTATGTTAAGAAAATAAGGACTGAATTGAATTCCGACTCAAATGCTAAGCCTCTTCCAATACACCATACTGATTCTAATCTACGTGTATCCCATTCACCTGGCGTATTTCTGGAACCCATACCCACATTTCACAGAAGCTATAGCCAATTATATATTTGTCAGTTACCCTTTTTATCAAGATGGTGAATTAACCCTACAACTTGAACTTAAAGGACATCTAGTTCCTTAATTTACTATGTGTCAGAATTATTTGAAAACTTGTTACTACCTTCAAATATTATGGAACAAGGAAGACATAACAAAGAATGCAGTTAACATACTTGGCTTAGACTGTCAGGTTTTTTTGGAGCTGCAAAGAACCTAGAGAGTCTAATCTAGCTCCTCCTTGTGTAGATGAACACACTGAGGATCAAGGTAAAGTATAGAGGGGGAACTCCAAGAAAACCAAAATTTACTTATTAAAAAAATTGTATATTTATCCTCACATGTTTAAACTTCAGTCACCTTCAGAGTACTTTCTATTTGATGCAGTACACCTATCGAGACATTTTTCCCACTGTTCAAAACAGTCTCTGCACTCATCGATTTTGATACTTTTTAGTGCTTCTGCCAGTTTTTGTTTCACCTCTTCCAAGATATTGGCAAAATGTTTCCCTTTGAGGTCTTTTTTCATCTGGGAAACAAAAAAAAAAAGCCTCTGGGGGTGAGATCGGGTGAAAAGGGAGGGTGGAACATGGGATTCATGCCATTTTTGGTCAAAATCTGCTCACCAGTCAGTGCATTGTGGGCAGGTGTGCTCGTAAATCGCCCATCATGAAATGGGCAAACACAGTGAAAGAGTGAAGAGACTCTCTGAAGCCGAACACAGCCGAACGACAACGCCAGCTGGTACACTGACACTGATGGGTTCCTAGAACACTCACCTAGCAGAGGAAGCCTGCACTATGAGGGTCCCCACCCCTAGAAGAGGACAGTTTTGTTGGTCTCCCACTCATATTCAAGATCACATAGCTCATCAGTGCTGGTCATCAATAGAACCCAGGTCTTCTGACCACCTTTCCACACTGGAACTGTAGTTCCATTAGTTTTAAAAACAGTGAAATCCTAGTCACTGCTATTACTCACCCAAATTCTTCTTTTGTATTAGACATTTATTTACATCTGTAATAAAGGAAACTGCCATGTGTATGAAGCCCAAGAATTATTCAGATTTGTTTAAATATGTGCTCTGTGTAGAAACTGAATGTTACATACCTGTTTGTAGCATCCTGTGCCCTGTTCACCATAAATAGGGTCTCTATACTTAGCTCATCAGACCACAATCCTAATTTTCGTTTTCTTATCTTATCCTATTAGAACCACTGAGCAGATTTCCAAAAACAATCCACTAAATAAGTAGAGAGATAGAAGGAGGACAGTGTGAAAAATATGAAGTGATTAAAAAACATTGTTCTAACTAGTTGTTCAAATTCAAAAAAATTTTAAAACCCAATTAGAACAAAAGTCATAGAAAATGTGAACATATTGTGTTCCTTAAATAACCAGATGTTCTCTCCTTCCTGAAGGCAGTAAGGGCTAGGAATAAAAGGTTTAAAACCATTGTTTTAAGTTAACTGTGAATTTTGCAAATCTGTTTTTACCCTTTAGCGAATAAAATTCTAATACGGAAACATAAGCAAAGTAATTTTCATTTTTTGGTGCTCTCTTATTTGTGGTATGTGTTGAAGTGTTAACCTTATCACAAAGACTTATTACAAATGAAGTACAGTACTTGGATTAACATTTTAGATTATGCAGTAAGAATTTGACAGATACTGTTTGTTTTGAATGCTAGAATATTCCCCCCAAAAAATTCTGGTAAGGTTGCAAACAATCCTTTTAGCAGTGAGTGTTATTGTTTATGGAAGAAAATGGCTAGAAATAAGATGATTTAATTTCATAGGCATTCTTGTACACAAAACAGCGCTATAAAAATAGAGTGTACGGTGTTCTTATGCTCGGCCAATTCTAATTTGGCTTTTGTTTGGAGTTATATTGAATGTTGCCTTTTTAAAATATAGAAAATCTGAATATTCAGATTTCAGATTTTATGCAGGTAATAGATTTTCACTCTTTCAATTCCCCAAAATACCCACTGTTGATGAAACTTTTTAAAGAGGCAAGGGGGAAGGGGGCTTTTGTAATAATGCCAACAATAAAAATAAAGTAAAAATGTTTATAACAATTAAAATAAATAAAAAGAGATATTTTTTAAAGAGTCAGATGGCTGTGGTAAAATGTCATACATCAGAACTGAAAAGTGGTGAATGGATTCAAGCCTACCACCGGTCAGGTGGTGGCGTGAGGAGAAGCTCCATTCCCGTAATGCCGCTGTAATTTTTTTTCTTCTCTGAAGAAAAATTTAGTTTTTAGTAAAAAACTAAAAACCACACATACTGACTCTTTAAGAAGGATGCACAGTATTATTTATGTTCATTATGTTCCCATCAAAGGTTCTATTCAAATTTTCTAGTATGTTTCTAATCTGATTTTCTGTTACAGAAAGAATGTGTTACTTTTTCCTTCTTCATACTTTATTTCCCTAAAAAGCTGGAACATTTCTCTGAAAACTGAGATTCTTTGAGAATTGTTTGTTTTTATGTTTTCTTTGTTAGTGACAGAAAAAGGGTGTTTTTTCCATTGTTTCTGAGGTACATGACTATATGTCATTCTTTTATCATTAGATTACAGTCAATTTGATTTTTATTATATACTTAATATTTTGTCATTAATGGCTAATCATATATTTTCATAAGCAGTAGGTATAGACTTTTTGACGTAAACCAGCATTAGAAAAACCTTAAGTTCCACTTCAAAGTAAATGGTGGCTATCAAAAATATGTTAAGGAGAAATCTAAAGATCTTTATTAAACTGATATTTGAAACTTGTTATTTACATTTCATAAAGTAGAATTGTATATTTCTCAAAACTTGTTAAGGGTTTCATAGGGGAACATAATTTTCAGTTAGTTTTATAAGAGTATTTTGAATTTATTAAGTTATTCAACAAATTCCTATTGTTTATCTATAGTACACCTGGCACTATTTAGATGCTGGCAATACTGGTGCACAACAAAAAAAGATATGGCCCTTACCATCCTAATAAACAAGTAAATAAACAAGAGAGCACTCTGTCCTGTGCTCTAAAGGATACGAGTAAGGTATCATCATTAGAATAATAAGAGGGGGAAGAATCTGGGCTGGGAGAAGACCTAGTTTACGCAGATGGGTCAAAAGGCCGTCTCTGGGGAGGTCCCATTTCTTGTGAGAAACCATAGAGGAGAAGCATCCAGCCAAGCAGAGACTTGGGAGAAGAGCCTCCGGGCAGGGGAACAGCAGTCACAAAGACTCTGAGGTAGGGAAGACTGTTCATGGAACTGAAAGACGGACATGACTGGACCAGGAACTGGGGGAACCTGCCTGAAGGAAAATGGATAAGCCAAAGAAGGCTTGTTACTACTTTGTTCTTCGTATGTAACATTACATGCTGATATAAAGTAAAATTACTTTTAAAGTCACATTTTGAAACTCCAAAAGGGTTGCTGGATTCGTGGTGATCCTCCCTGATGATTAAGACATCAACTTACCGTAAACTGCTCTTGCTGTCACCCAGATGTTCCAAGAATTCTTCTTAAGTGCGGTCCTCCCTTGGGAAAGCACACCCACTCATTCAGACCTCTCGACTGCCACCTGGGTCCGCCACCGGACCACTGTTTGATTTAAGAAGACTGTGGCCAGGAGTCTGGGCTCTTTTAATCAGCCTATATCACTTTTCTCTTTTAAAAAATAATCTTGGCTGCCTTCTGTAGACCACCAGTCTCGGTTTTGCTTTCATTTGTGTTATGTTACGCGCCAGTATGTAGTCACAAGGGAGCTGGACCAGTGTTTCTCGCCTAACCACGTGAGAGCGCGGCCAGGTCGGGGGCTCAGTCTCCATCAGCACTCACCCAGCGGCAGCCACGTGAGGGAGGCCCAAAATCCAGGTGCCACCTTCCTCACAGCCTGCTGTGTTTGTTGGACAAGTCACTCCTTTTCTTCAACTGTAGCATGAAGAAGTTGGACCGCATAATCTCAGTGGACTCTTCTAGGTTTTAGCAAGATTCAATTCAGCAGATACTTCTCTCTTTTTTTTTTAACTAACTGGTGTATGCTGAGCTTGAGAGTTGATCCAGGAAACAGTCCCTTAGAGATGCAAACAGCTGATTGATGAAGAAGGTAAAATGAGTGGAGAGTATTACAGAGAGAACAGCTGATTTGGACTTGGATGATCAGAAAGGCTTCCGTTGGGAAGAGGCATTCCATCCGAGCTTTGGAGAATGGTCCTGGAGGATGTTACTCCATCCTAAGAAAACAGCGTAATCAAAGCCCCTGTCAGTTGCTAAAGGAACTGGTCAGGCTGGGCCTGGCAGCTCTCCATTCAGAGTCAGTCAGTGACCCCTCAGGGACACAAAGCATCCCCCTCTCAATATCTCATGTATTAGCAGACACTAGTTTTTAAAAGTCCATGAAATGTGTAGGGAGTCTTTATTTCATAGAATTTTTTTTGGCATTAATCTGTATGATGTTCCAACTTGTGTGTTATTATTCAATATACATAAATGTATTGCATTGAAGTGAACAGTCAGTGTGGAAAGGACTTCACCCCAATGATTTTTACTAGTTGTGTCAGCTATAAATAGTTACTTGTTAACTACTGGGGGGGGGTGGGGGGGGCGGGGAGCAAAAATATGTTTACAGTTGTGAGTATGTGGAACACAGAGCTTATTCTTGTGTTATTATTTATTGCATTATTTTCCATACAAACAACTGTATACTTACTTCTGCCCAACTCTGTATTTGCTCAAAATAAGCATGTCGCCATTTAGATCTTTAAAGTCACCGTTGGGAAGGTTAGGCATTTTTACTTTGGGCGGCTGAAGAGCTACGGAACTTTGCGGCAGAGACTGCTCTGCATGTGCGAGAGGAAGGGGTTTCTTCCTGACTGTCAGCCAGTTACAGTGATGATGTATTTTTCCTCAAGTTAACTAAAGAAACTAGAATCCAAGATTAGTTCTGTTCTAGGTAACAATAAACAAAACAAAAACTACAAACCAATGCCCTGCTTTTTATTTGATACCTTACAAGTAAGGGAAATCTAGGTTTTTAGGCAGAAATATTTACTTTAGATCACTTAAGCTTATAAAGCTATTAATCGTGTGTGTGTGTGTGTGTGTGTGTGTGTGTGTGTGTGTGTGTGTGTGTGTAGAGAGAGGCACTGTGAGGCTCCAAATGTGAAAGTATGACAGTATCAAACACGGCACTGTGAAATGTCTGTGATATGTCCCTGAGGTCAAGGAAATGAAGTCGCCGCCCTGCTTCACACTGACTTGCTGTTTTACCCCCATAGAAATCATTTCATGTTTTGCTGCCTTAGGCCCAGGTTCATTAACTGTTTTCTTTAAAAGGGATAGGTGGCTAATAAGGCCTTCATTAGCCTGTAATCGCTCAAAGTAATTTGTAGCTCTGAGTGTTTTGAGAACCTAGCTAATCACTTTTTTTCCTTATTATATGTGAGGTAGCTTATTCAAAAGAAGAGACACTACTGTCTTCTTCCTGTCACAGGAATTGAAAGTTATAAATCACAAATCTGACAAAGAAGATTATAAACTTAAAACTGACAAAAGAGAAGAAAGCATAATTCTTTTTAATATAAGCAATTATGTCCACAATAAATATTTTAATTGCCCTTTAAGTACATTACCTCAGTAAATATAATACTGCTAATTTAAAATATTAAATACATTGATTTTATAGCTATAAAAATCAATGTATTCAAGTAGTAAACTGCTTAATCATAATCAATGAACTATTTTCTTTAAATACTTTAGACAGGAAGTTATGTATGTTCCAAAAAATGCAAAAACAAACCAAGTCACAAAATGTTTACACTTCACCCAATTCAAGCACTTGCATGGTTACCACTTTGGGAACCCTAAGTCAGGGTTCCATCCTGTAAGAGAGGGGCTGGGCCCCTCGGATGAACCTAGAGCCCCACCCCACAGGCAAGGCTGGCAGCTCCTCCAGACAGGCCCGTCTGTCTCTGTGAACGGGCCTTCGTTCCAGCATGTGGTGTGTAGGGTCCTCCAATGCTCCTGGGGACATTCCTCAAGTGCCTTCATGTGATTTGAAGTAGTTCTTTATTTACTTGGTTGTTTTTCCTGGCTTTGAAGGGGAACTTCATTTCTCCACATTGTTTCTTTCTCCAAAGTGCTGTTTTCACTCATCCAGCTAAAATTTACTGAGCCCCTGCCGTGTATCAATAGCATTTAAAATTTCTCAGAAGTCTTGGTTGCAGCCTGTAGAAGAGGATGAACAGGATTGGTGGCAAGTGAAAGGAATATCCACTTGGCTAATTCTCTCACCTCCTTTAAACCTCCTGTTGGATCCGGAATTAATGAGGCCTACCCTGATCACCTGCACACTGCCCTCTCCCTCCACTTCTGCTACCCCAGAATTCCTGATCCCTTACCCTGCTCTACTTTTTTCCATAGCAATTATCACCTGCTATCATAGTTGGTAATTTACGTATGTATGTTATTTTTTTATTTTCTGTCTTCCCCTGATAATGTATCAACTCTATGAAGGCATTGCTTTTATTTTTTTTGTAATTATAGTTGACATTCAATATTATTTTATATTAGTTTCAGGTATACAGCATAATGGGTTAGACATTTAATTTAAGAGGTTCTGGTGATGAAGGCAATACTTTTAGTATGTTTTCTATTACCCAAGTACCTACTATAATGAATGAATGAATGAATGAACGAACGAACGAACAACTGAACAGTGACTAATTACCCCAACCAAACCCTCAATTTTTCTGCCAGAGGAGAAATTAAGCTGTAAATTACAATTTAGTTCAGCAAGTGTTTATTGCCTCCTGTGCCAGGTACTAGGGGTGTAATGAATTAGGGAGACACGGTTCCCTCTTCACCGTGCTTGCAGTGCAGTGCAATAGAGAAAACTGGTGTGCCAAAGAAGCACCTGAGGGAGCGCATGACAGATACAGACTCCCAGACATTCTAAGGTAAACAGCTCTGCGATAGGGTCCAGGAATCTGTGTTTGTACCTATCCTGAAACCAGTGGGCCATGGACAACATTTTTAAAAGCAGACACTAGCTGAGGAAAAAAGTACCGCACAAACGGAAGGGTAAACACGAAAGAACAGAAGCCTCGCTCTAAACTGGTGGTTTCCAAAATGGAACATGTGCATATTCAGTGACCACACAAAGATAATGCATTGGAGTATTGGAAGAAAATAATGAAACTTCTGGTTACATTTTTTTCTTCCAAAAAAATAAGAAAAGCAGCTTTACCTTTTAATGTACAGATTACACTGGTGCTTTCCCATGGCCCATGTGTCTGCCCCTCCCAGGTCTCCTGAGGCAGGAGGAGACCTCCCCATACGAAGGCATCGACGGCAACCCTGTGCTTCCGCCACCCTGTGCCTCGTTGCCATTTTCATATGCACAGTTTTAGGTTTATGGGTTCTATTATCTTAAATAATGGCATGTTTACGATACCAAAGAGATGTCAGGGGCTGTGAACATCTCCTGTGGGCTCTCTAGGTATCTTCTGCTAAAGTACTTAAGAGTTGCCAAATATAATTTCTTTTTGAAAAAACTAAACATACTTCAAATTTGCTTACCTCTGTTGGGATGACAAGTAGCTGTCAATAATATGGTACCATACAAATGTTTTTGAAAAAAATAAGCACTTAATTTGTTTCTTCAAGGTAATGGTAACATTTTAATAATGATAGAAAATACAAGCTTTTTGCAAGAAATTCATGCTATGGAAAGAACATTTTTAAATTGAATATTTGGAAATGTTTCATCCATTTGTGATGTTCTTGCCAAAGACGATTTCAGTGTATCACTTATTTAAAACTCTCAAAGTACACTAAAAATTTATGGAAACAGAATTTTCTAACTGGGTTACTAATCTTCCAAATGAAGAGATAAAATCAGGTTTGAATCCATTTTTAAAATATAGAAATGTAACATCTTCCAATTAAATTTTAAGAAGAGTTATATCATGGTTAATTTTATATGTCAACTAACTGAGCTAAGGGATGCCCAGATAGCTGGTAAAACATTATTTCTGAGTGTGTCTGTGAGGCTGTTTCCATAAGAGATTGGCATTTCAATCAGTAGAGTAAGTAAAAAGGATTGCCGCTCTCTCCTGTGCACAGGCATCATCTAATCCTCGGAAGGTCTGAACAGAGCAGAAAGGCAGAGGAAGGGCAAACTCTCTGTCTCCTGGAATGTCCACCTTCTCTTGCCCATGGACACCTGAACTCAGAGTTCCTGAGCCTTCAGATTCAAGGACATATGCCTGCATGTGTCCCAGTCCTCCCAGCCCACCCGCCACCCTCACTTCACCCCCTCCCGGTGCCCCTTTTCCATCAGGCCTTGGAACTTCGACCGATTATACCTTCAGCTTTCCTGGTGCTCTAGCTTACAGGTTGCATATTTTCAGTATATCTCCACTTCTGTAATCACACTGGCCAATTTTCATAATAAATCTCTTATCTGTATAGCCTGGCTGGTGTAGCTCAGTGGACTGAGCGCGGGCTGGAAACCAGACGGTCCCGGTTCGATTCCCAGTCAGGGCACATGCCTGGGTTGCAGGCCAGGTCCCCTGTGAGGGCCATGTGAGAGGCAACCATACATTGCTGTTTCTCTCCCTCTCTGTCTCCCTCCCTTCTCCTCTCTCTAAAAATAAATAAATAAAATCTTTAAAAAAAAATCTCTTATCCATATATATCCTTTTGGTCCTGTGTGTCTGGAGAACCCTGACTGATACAAGCTGATTTACATTACAGAAGATAGAAATTTAATTAGCCAGATTTAACAAATACCTTGGCATAACTGATGGATTGCAAAATGAATACCATGCTTTAGCAAGGACATTCCTCCATTCAAACCTGTGTCTCTTTGCGAGCTCGCTTTTTCTGAAATATATTAACAAAAACTGGCTATTGTAAAGCTTTAACCAAGGTTTTTCAAAAAGAGGCAAATTCAGTCACATTGCTACTGTTAAACATATTTAGGAAGCACAAAAAATACTCTTACAATTAAATTATAAAAACTAATTTAAATATAGCTTATTTCATCTCTATCTCACTTAAATATTTTATCATGTATATATTTTCTAATGTATATAATAGATTAGTTATATGTGCATATGATTTGTAAATATATAAACATATACATATTGAGGGTGCAAACTGTCTGATTTTAGCTATAACCAAAGGAATAATCAAAGTTGAAGGACCCCTGCTCTAGACCAGTGGATCCTAAAAACGGATCTACTTGGTTTCTAATCTTAGCATGGATAAGAGTCTTGAGGCTGGCTCCCAGCACACACAAAACTCTGGAGGCCCCCCAGACACAAGCTAGGGCAGCTTGGGAAGACACAGGCCTTACCCTTATCCTATGAATAATGGAGTCCTCCTGGTGCTTCGGTAGCTTCTGGACCTTTGAATTTCACTGAGAACTATACCTATTCCATCCCAGTCCTCTTGCTTTGTTCTTATAACTTAGACTTCTTATGCACGTTTTCTAGATGGCACTGTTGATTAAAAAGTAAGCCCTTTTAAACATTCTGTTATAGGAATAGTAGGCATTTTGTAATTTCTCTTATGGTGGTTGAGTCTCCAGAGATTCTGTCATTGTAGGATCTCTTCCCCCTGAGACCCAGTGAGGGTGAGGAGAAATCCCCAGAGTCATCCGTGATTCCATGGCACAGCCAAGACCTGTCCCCAGGGTCCTGTTCCTGACCTGGAGGCATCTTTCACCTTGCTTCTCCTTGGCCTTGCTCTCCTTTCAGACCCCTCGTGTGGAACTTTCTGACTAGTCCCACACTCACCACTACCCCCACTTCCTGAGTGGCCACAGGAAAATTAAGACAGACTCTTTCATCCTGTGCAACAAATACAAAACCATGCATTTCAATTCGATTACCCTTCCAAGGACAGTTTATTTCTCATATCTCACTTATTCATGGTCTGAATATTGACTTTGAAAATTGGTCTGTTATTAGTTTGAGAAGGCTGACCCCCCCAGGTTCCCATGGTGTTAGACCCCATGAAATTGATGGGGGAAACACATAAAAATAATAATAGTAATTTCTATTCTATAGTGAAATTGATCTTTCAGTTTCTTCCTTAACTATGGCCGCCACTCATATGCAAGACAATTAAGACAAAAGTAATAAAATAGAAAATGAGAGTAAACCAGTCAAGATAGCCAGTTCAAAGGGTTAAGAGAGATAGTATAAAACACAGAGGGAAAAAGAAAGAGAATATGTGTGTGTGTATGTGTGTGTGTACATAAATGTAAGTATAGTCTCTTTTTTAATTATACAAGGACTATCCAGAAAGTACCCAGCCATGTACTATGAAAAATAGAGACATTTATTGAAGAAGAGACAAGAAAAATTGTACATAGGACAATGAGATCTTGATCCCCTTCAAAGTAGACACCCTGGGACATCACACAGTTCTCCCAATTGCCATCAGCTGCCATGTTATATTTTCCTGAATCTCATCAACTGTGGTCTGAAATCTCTTCCCTTTCAAAGGTGATTTTAGTTTTGGGAAAAGCCAGAAGCTGCAGGGTTCCAAATTTGGGCTGCAAGGGGGGCTAAGTCACCTGGGTGATTTGATGTTTCACCAAAAATACTCTGCACAAGATGTGATGCATGAGCAGGTGCATTGTCGTGATGAAGCTGCCAATCACCAGTTGCCAATAGCTATAGCCTTCAGAATCATCCAAAGTTTCCATGGAGGAATGTTCAAGCTTAATGCAAAATTTGATGTAGATTTGTCACTGTACTCGCTCATTTTTAATGCAATGGCCACACAGGACACATGCTCACTCAATGGCATCTACCTCCCCCACTGACTAGTACAGTGAAGTCATCATTGTTCACGCATGCACATCCCAGTCCACTCTCCTTGGCTGCCAGGTTACATCGATGTTGCACAAACTGTTCTCATTATATTAACAATGGTTGGACTTTTTCTGGACAGACCTCGTATATAAAGGACTCTTACAACTCAATAGTAAAATGACATATTACTCAATTAAAAATGGGCAAAGGATCCAAAGAGACATTTCTCCAAAGAACATGTACAAATGGTCCATAAGCACATGAAAAGATGTTCAAAATAATTAGCAGAGAAATTCAAATCAGAACACAATGGGATACCATTTCATATCAATTAGAATGGCTATCATTAAAATGGCAGGTACAACAAGTATTGGCAAAAATGTGGAGAAGTCTGAGTCCTCATACCTTGCTGGTGGGAATGTAAAATGGTGCAACCACTTTGCAGAACTGTTTGACTGTTCCTCGAAATGTGGAATGTAAGTTACCCTGTGACCAAGTAATTCCACTGCTAGTTATACATCCAGGAGAAATACAAACAAACGTCCACACAAAAACTTGCACAGGAAGTGTTCACAAAAGCATTATTCATAGTAACCACAGTGTGAGAACAACTTAAATGTCTACAAACTGAGGAATGGATAAATCAAATGTGGTATAACCACAGTGGAATATTATTTGATAATAAAAATGAATGAAGTATTGATATATAGATGGACCTCAAAAACATTTAAGTTAATTAAAGAAACCAGTCACCAAAAAACAAAACAAAACAAACAACCCCCCACACACACACAATTGTATGATCCAATTTACACAAAATAGGCAGAAAAGACAAATGTATATAGAGAGAGAAATTCGTTTAGTGGTTGCCTCGGCCAGGGTGGGGGGAGTGTTAGGTGAGGGAAGAGATGGGGAAGGACTGCTAATGGGCACCAGGGTTCTTTGGGGAATGGTGAACATATTCTAAATTTAGATTATGTTGGTAGTTGTACATCTCTGTACTAAAAACCATTGAATTGCATGCTTTAAATGAGCGTATTCTTATTGTATGCCTTATAAATTATATCTTAAGCTGTTAAAAACAAGAAATATGATATGTGCTAGTAGATGCGCACGCACACACACACACACACACACACACACACACACACACACACCTTTGGGGCGGGAGGGGGAAAGGGCTGATGCAGAAGAGAGACTGGATAGAGACTGTTTGTTTTGGGGGGTTTTTTTGTATGTTTTGTACTGTTCTCATTTCCTTATCACATGCCATGTTATTCCACTCCCGGCATCCCAACAGTGGGCGTTATTTCCACACAGCCTTACGGGCAGGAATGATTTCTGATTTCTTCTATATACTTTTAGGTACTAAATTAAAGACAAAACTTAACTTACAAGATACTCAACATACAAGATAATACTACTTAACAGACAAAATAAAAAGTATTTTATATCCTCCTCAGCTTAGTTTTTATACTCTTTGTATCACATATAATGGTTATAAACAGGCATATAAAATACTTCACAATTCTAGCTAAAATACTTACATTTTCATCAAAAGTCTGTCGTGCAGTGTCATGCTTACTTTGTTTAGTCAACCTTTTTGACCTTTTATAGAATTGGCTCTTTCTACACAGGCCTTTGACAATCCGGGAATTCAGATGCCACAAGGCTGACCTTACGTCACCTAGAAGCTTTAAATGGCACCAGCTACAGGATTTCACTACAAACTCGTGTGTATGTGCACACACATCCCCGCACAAAGGGAATCTCTCAGCTCTGGTGGTACCTCTTTGTGATCTTCTAAATGTACCCTCGAATTCAACCCTTCTTGTCCAATACTTTTATATTTATTTCTCCATTATCACTTCTCTGCATAAAACCTCCTAAACTTGCATTTCTGTTATCAACATTTCAGACTGCCTCTTAGAATCCTAGATGCAAGACGTGAAAAATTGAGGCTGAGATAGTTGTCATTCTGCCTCCTTGGGGATTCCTGTGTCAAGGCCATACATGACCATGACCCTCGCTGTAGTACAGACTTGTCTTAATTTTTGCTTTGACTGTTGCAGGTCTCTAATTTGTTCCCCTCTGATCCACATGTATAATGCCACTGAAGTCACCTTCCAAAATGTAGGCATGATTTTTTTTCTGAATCAGGTCTCAATCACCAATAAAGTGAAGTTCTAGTCTCTTAGCATGACATTCAAGGACCTCCATGATCTGGGTCCTAAAAGTACTTCTCCTACTACCCCCTATGGGCCCAACATTTCACTCACAACCATCTATGCATATATCGCCAGACTTTATTTTAGGAAAGCTGTTCCCTCAGGTTAGACCTGTCTACTTACTATTTTCTGCTTATGGAATGAAGTACTTCTCATTCTTAGTTCAAATACTGCCTCCTATATGAAGTTCTTTATGAATTTCTAGCTACTCTACTACCTCCATTCTGACAGCCGGCTAATTTCAACTGAATTTTGCATTTATTCCATTTTGGTCAGTTGCCTACATGTCTGTCTTCCACATAGAGTGTAAGTTTGCTGAGGGCTGAGCCCTGTCTGGATCAGTGTATCCTCTCGGTCTCTAGCAGAGTGTCAGGCACCTGGTCTGTGCTCAGTGATTGTGAACTAGGTATACTGAAGAGCTTGCCGGAATGGCTTTAAAATACACGGCTGCAGAGAAGTAGGGTGAAAAATCAGTTGATATGCAGGTATGCATGGCAAACGGAAGGCTCAGAGAGAAGGCCTTTTTTCAGTGCCCACACAAGTCCCTTCCTCAGTATGAGATGGGTCTGAGCCAAATATGCTACCATTGTGCCCTTTTCAGAAAGAAGTCCCAAAAAGGCTAACTGGCAATAAGTGTGATCATGCACTGCTCTCAAAGTTTTTCCGAATGAACAGAATCCGAACTCCTACATTCAGTCATGTAGCGGCATGGTCACAATTTGGGTAGCAGAAAGGGAAGGAAGTGCAGTGAGTAGTGCCAAAAGCAGCCCGTTCTAGCAGGGAAGGCAGTAAGCAGAGTGCGCAGGGTTGACCATGACCTCTGACCACCGGTGTTTGATGGCCTACCTCACAAAGAAGCAGCTGGTTAAGTGGATATGGACGTCACCCTGCCTTAAATTTATTTATAATTTCTTATAAATTTCTTAAATTTATTTATAAATTGAAATTTTATTTATTTATAGTTTCTTGATTGAGTTGAACTCCTTGTAGGCAGTAGGTTGTCTGAACTTGTTTTGTTTTTGTGGTGTGATATTGTATTTGTCTGGGTCTTCATAGAAGTTTTACTAGGAAATTGTGAGAATCTGGGTGTCATTTTAAAACCAATAAGTGCTACAGAAGCTGGATGGGAAGGGAGGTTGTGAAGGTGCCAGTAGGAGAGGGACAGAAAGGGCAATCCAAGCAGAGGGAAGATAACTCAGAGCTGGGGTGAAGATAATATGGAAGAAACATCCTTCTAGTTCCCTCCTTTCCTTCCAGCCACAAATCCTTCCGTCCAGACATTCCCGGTGTGTCAGGTAAGGTGCTGGGTACCAGCGGTACAGTGTTGACACAGTCATGACCCTACCCGGAAGTTATACTAGAGGACAAGATGAGCAAGTACTTACATCAGCGTCAGAGTGCGTCTATGCTGAATGCTTAGAAATGGAGGTTAATGGCACTATGAAAGTGTGTAATAGGGTCCTTTTATTTCATCAAGGAGATCAGGGAGGACTTCCCAGAGGAAGTGACAAGGGAACAGCAATTTGAAGGAAGAGTAGTTTTTAACTGTGTTTGTGTTGTGGGAAGAGGGTTGTGAAGAGAACGTAGTAAGGAAAGAATGAACTTACATTGATTTTGTCATTCTTAGAGTTCTTATTAGCTTAAAGTGTCATTTCTTTTTTCTAAACTATACTATTTAGTGATTAGTGATATCTAGAACCTTCAAACTTTAACTGTATGTACAATTTCATAAAAAGCAATAGATGTTTTTTTTAAAAATGCACAAGTAATAATACACTGTATTATTAAATTATTTAGTAAGTTTTCTGTGTAAATGAAAACTGAAAATTAAGAGGTTTAAGAATCATCTCGGTTATTTACAGGGCATCAGTTGAACACTAAAGGAAAAAACCCACAACTTAAATATGCCACAAATGGAGTCAAGCCCACTGAGTCTTGCTTCTTTCCCTTAGAGAATGGACACATAACATCAGCTGTCATATAGTGGGTACTGGGCCATAGTAGGCCCTTATAAACACTTTGATATGTGAGGAATTTTTACAACAAACTCATCACCATTTTACAGAGAAAGAAACGGGTTCAGAATAGGTAGTAGTTTGGCCAAAGCCACGGAGACAGTAAGGGTACAGCCAAGAACTGAATTTATTTCTTCAAACCTCTCCTGGCTACATGTCATAGTGGCTGCTTTCATTCACACAAGGGTTCATGCAAGAATGAAAAAAACATTTACGAATTCTTAGTTTCCTTTTGGGGCTAGATAATCTTAGTTGTAGTTATACGGCCTTGATAATGTTTTGTTTTATCTGTTTCTTTTAAATAATTAGCTTATATATTTTCAGATATTTCATAATTTTGTGCATCAAAATTAAGAATGAAAAAGTGGACATACTACTTTAGTAAGGATCTGGTTGGGAAATGCTATGTTATCTATATATTTGAAAATACTTATCCCTTTGCTATCAACAGCACTATGTTGCTAATTTATTTTCAAACTTAGATTTCACACTGTCTCCACTTCTCTCTCTCTCTCTTTTTAAAGATTTGATTTCTTTATCTCTAGAGAGAGAGGAAGGGAGGGAGAAAGAAAGAGAGAAAATCACCCATGTGTGAGAGATACATTGACCGATTGCCTATCCCACACACTCTAGCCGGGGATCAGGCCCACAACCCAGGCACGTGCCCTGGCTGGAATCGAACCAGTGACCTTTCACTTTGCCCGACAGTGTTCAACCAACTGAGCCACGTCAGTCAGAGCTTCTCTGTTTCTCTTTATTTCTCAACCATTGACAGTCTTTTTGCTTGTCTTTTGTTTATTTTTTTCATGTTACTCTTTTAGTCTGAAAGGATACTTTTATTTTCCCTTCAATGAGCAACCTAAATATGTCAGCAACTTTCAGCAGGGTTTGTTTTTTGGTTTTTTTTTTTTTAAGATTTTATTTATTTATTTATTTTTAGAGCAAGGGAAAGGGAGGGAGAAAGAGAGGGAGAGAAACAGCAATGTATTGTTGCCTCTCACATGGCCCTCACTGGGGTCCTGGCCCACAACCCAGGCATGTGCCCTGACTGGGAATTGAACCGGGACCCTTTGGTTCCCAGCCCGTGCTCAATCCACTGAGCTACACCAGCCAAGCAGCAGGGTTTTTCGTTTATACTTTATTTTGGTTGACCTCTCTACAACACTTGTCACTAACCATTTACATGTTCTTGGGATTATCACCTATGCTTAGGCCATCGGTTTTCCTGATTTCTGAGTCCTCTCTATGGGCTCACTCCCCTTGCACCTATTACGTCCTATGCTTCCCTTTCCAGCTCTCTTCTCATCTCCCCATCACACCTTCCTGGAGATCACTTGCATTCCCTCAACTACAATTAGTATCCATATTCCAAGATTTCTCTGTTTATGTCTCTGATTCAGGTCTCTCCACTGAGCTCTACACACACATTCCCAGTTGCCTTCTGGACATCGTTACCTGGATAGCCCACAGCCTACTCAAAATTCACTCATTATCCAAACCTCTTTTATTTAGCCACTCTCGCAGACTTGCTCATCTACCCATTTTCCCAGCAACTCAGTAAGTAGATAGTTGGGAAATGCAATTAATTGTATCATGTGTTGATATTATCCCAAATGTTCCTTGAAATTATCCTCCTATGTTTTCTGCTGCAAGAAGCTCATAATTAAATCTTTTTTTTTTAAAGATTTTATTTTTATTTATTTTTAGAGAGAGGGGAGGGGAGGGAGACAGAGAGGGAGAGAAACAGCAATGTGTGGTTGCCTCTCACATGGCCCCCACGGGGATCTGGCCCGCAACCCGGGCATGTGCCCTGACTGGGAATTGAACCAGGACCCTCTGGTTCCCAACCCACACTCAATCCACTGAGCTACACCAGCCAGGGCTCATTGTTTTCTTTTCTATACTAAAAGGAATAGTTGGTAGAAAATCAGTGACAATCATTTTAATTAGAATACTCAAACATGCACACATTAAATCCTCCAATGAAAACCTTTAGGGCACGAAACTGTATTACATCTCTGATAATAAAATCCCTTCTCACTTGTTTAATCAGAGGTCAATTTCTTTTAAATGAAGAAGTCCTAAATATATTCTGAAATTTTAGTTTTTGTTCAGTGCTATTTCAAATACTTCTTTTTCTACGTGGTTGGTTAGTCTGTAGAACTCAAATGCAAGGAAATTCAGATAAGAGCTTAAGTGAGAGGCTATCAATTAAGTAACTAATCTCAAATAGCTGACATTCTCATCAGCAGGTCCTCTCATAAGTGGAACATTGAACAGATGCATTCAGATAGGACCTGTATGAGAAAATCGGGTGGGATTTCTCCAGGTACTGGCTGGAAAGATGAGGGTAAAGGGTTTATCTCTTTCCTGGGTTACTGAAAAAACAACTTCAACCATTCCTGTCAATTTCCTGCCTTCTTCCAATTTTCCTACTCAGTGCTGTTGCTCCAAGACACCTCAAACCATGTAAGCACCATACAGTGTTTACTTTAAGTGGGGTAATTTGAAATACTCTCCATTTTATTGCTGTGTTACTGAAAGAAAGAAGTGATGCATAAGGCACTTGTGCTGCAAGAAGAGGCCAGAAAGAATCAAATCTCTAACAACCCCGACTTACAATGTGATGATGGTCAGATGCAGGGCTGACAATTTTGTGAAACATCTTATAGCTCTCCGCTTCATCAATTCATGTCTCTTCAGCACACTTGCAGTTAACAGTGTAGAGGATAAACTGGAAGGGGCTGTCAAAAAGCTAGGAAAGGCACCGCGGGGAGAGAAACCCGAAGCCAAACTCTTGATTTACTGAAGCCATCATACGGTAACAAGATGTTAAGTGTCTGTATCCCTAAAACAGTGTGTGATGGGAAAATTATCCCCAGTTTTCCTTTTCAGAAATAAAGTTTGTTAATGATTGGGAGTAATTCTGAGGTACACCCAAGCACTGTGGGGGAGTCAAAGTGTAAAATTTATCCGAAGTGTCCCTGAGCAGAGGCCTGCAATACCTTCCTCAAAACATCAGGTGGGTCTGACTACTTGTGTTCTGAATGCAAGAATCTTAACTGATACATGATTTGCAGATAGTTTATCTCATCTGTAGATCATTTTTTCTTTTCTTTAAAGGCGTCCTTTGAAGCACAAATGTTTTTAATTTCTATGAAATCTACCTAATCAATCTTTTATCACTTGTACTTTTGCTGTCATGTCTAACAAATCATTGCTAACTCAAGACTTCTCTGTTTTCTTCTAATAGTTCGATAGTTTTAGCTCTTACATTTAGGGTTGTGATCCACTTTGATTTAATTTTTTGTGTGGTGTGAGGTAAGGGTCCAAAGTCATTCTTTGGCATGTGGAGATCCAATTGTGTTTATTGAAAAACTCTCTTCTTTCCCCCCATCGAATTTTTTTGCCCCTTTGTCAAAAATTAATTAACCATATATGTGAGGGTTTATTTCTGGACTCTCAGTTTTATTTCATTGATGTATATGTCTGTCCTTAATTCTAGTAGCACATTGTAATGATCACTGTAGCTTTGTACTAAGTTATGAAATAGAATTATGAATCCCTGAACTTGGTTTATATTTTTCAAGATAATTGTGGCTCTTCTGAGTCACTTGCATTCCCATATGAATTTTAAGATCATCTGGTCAATATTCTGCAAAATATTTTTTAATTTACATATTTTTGCTTTGCTGAATCTATTTACCCTTCTGGAAGGAAGGAAGGAAGGAAGGCAGGAAGGAAAAGAGAGAAGGGGAGAAAGAGAGAGAGAGACTCATGGACACAGAGAAGAGAATGGTGATTGCCAGAGGGAAGGGGGAGTGGGAGAAGGTAGAAGAGGGTAAAGGGAGGGTAAGCGGTGATGGAAGGAGACTTGACTTGGGGTGGTAAACACACAATACAATATACAGATGATAAACTATAGAAGTATACCTGAAACCTATATAATTGTTTTAACCCATGTCACCCCAACCAATTTAACTAAAAACACATTTGTGAGTTATATGTGAATTGTTGATTTGAAAAAATAAAATAAAAATTGAAAAATATTTACATAAAAAGAATTAATACTCTGTATGCTGTTTTGTAAATTACTTTTTTACCCCTTTCATTTAATGCCATCTCTCTCTAGGGTGTTTTAAATACAGTGTACACCAGAAAATGAATGCTTTGTACTTCCACACAGAAGAATACTGGAAAGTAGTGGACTCCAAAGATTCCTCTTAACCTAGTTGGGGTGATTACTTAACACCTTCTTATTCTTCTTTCTGAATCACTATAAAGAGGCAGCCCTTTTTCTTCTCAGTGCTTCAGAGTTCCAACCTGGGAGATCTTGGACACTAACTGATTTGATTCTTTAAAAAAAAAAAAACAAAAAACTCCTAGAGTTATTTTCTTGAAGCATCTGGCTGCAAGCTAAGAAAATTCAGCTACTTACCAAAAACAAGTGGTGAGTGAACAGCCACACTTAGGGGAGCATCCCTCTGCAAATCTGGGAGCCATTAGCTGCCCCACAGCAATGGAAACCCTCTCAGAGAAGTTGGCACAGGAGGGTGGGCGCTCCAGAAGTAGACAGCTTGCTCCACTGTAGCCATGCTTTCCCCCGTCATCCTCAACTCCCACCTAGCCACACTGCTCATTCATTCATTCAGATGGAGTACGGGGTGCTGTCTAGGCCATAGCCTTTACAAAATACTTCTTCTGTATCAGTATGTAAAGGATCCAGTACCTGAGGGGTTAAAGCCTGGCACAGTGGGGGCTCTTGGGGCATTTCCTCCTGGCTCCTGGACCCTCTTCTGTCCTTGTTGGTAGCTGTCTATGCTGTAGCAATTGTTTTATATGTTGACTATTACCCCTGTGTACATTTATACAGCAAAAGGGCTAATAAACTAGTACAGTGGTACCCATAAAACTCTACCTTCCCAAGAAGAAAGCTATTATCCAAAACCTTCAGGTTTCTGAGAAAAGGCCCCATCTATGGATGGAATTTGTGAGGGCGGGGAGGGGAGAGTGGAGGGCAGGGGTCTAAGAACTTGGGTGGGAGAAATTTACATCTTTATTTTCATTAAGCCCTTACTGAAATTTATTATTTATATCAAATA
This sequence comes from Micronycteris hirsuta, assembly GCA_004026765.1. Taxonomy (NCBI): domain Eukaryota; kingdom Metazoa; phylum Chordata; class Mammalia; order Chiroptera; family Phyllostomidae; genus Micronycteris; species Micronycteris hirsuta. The sequence continues at coordinate 93,427 of PVJI01000133.1, forward strand.
TGGATGAAGGCAACAAACTGCGATATTATCAGCAGCACCTAAAACATTTTCACTAATAGCAATCACAGATATTTTATATCACATTAGAGTTGATGAAGATACCTTGAAATACCATTTTTACATTCATCAGTACTTCTAAATTATAGTAATGATTAGATCAGCCACTACATCTTATTTAATATGTTAATATAAAAGCAAATATCAGTATGTTATAAATTTGTTCAATATTTTGATCACTGTATTTCAGTATAATTGGCTTCCTTTACAGTCCTATGTATTTTATTTGATGCACTTAAACACTTTATTCTGAAAAGGAGGCCAGCGTCCTCCCAGGAAGCAGGCAGTCCATGGCACGAAGAGCATTCAGAACGCCTGCACTCGGTGTCCGTAATGCGGTGTCGCTGCATGTTCTGTGAGCGGCACACAATTTGTCTGCCAGTTGTTAACACGAGGTATTGCAAGGGGGCTTTGGTTTTAAGGCTGAGCTGCAGCAAACGTTACTGTTCAGAAAGAAAACGTTTACACCACCACCTACTCTTCAGAGAACTTAACACCTGATACCGGGTTCTTTTTTTATAGTAACACATGCAATCTAGATTTAAAATACCAAGAAAGGCAAGACTCTATCTGTATGGTCTGTTCTCAGTGGCCCCTGTGGTCTAACTGGACACACTTTCCTAAGTAGAGATTGGTCTCACTCAGAAAAACGTAGCTCTGCTCTGTGTGTTATTCATATTTGTTTTCTCATTTCTCTCTTCACTTAGATATTTCAGAGTTCAGTACTGGTATTTCATTGTTTTACTAGAAAGCGTCACAAAAAAAAAAAAAAACACAGTGAAAGTGTATGACCTTAGTAAGAGTAGGTTTATATAATAAATGAAATTTTTTTTCTTTTTTTTTTAAGATTTTATTTATTTATTTTTTTAGAGAGAGGGAAAGGGAGGGAGAAAGAGAGGGAGAGAAACAGCAATGTATGGTTGCCTCTGACATGGCCCTCACTGGGGACCTGGCCTGCAACCCAGGCATGTGCCCTGACTGGGAATCAAACCAGAGACCCTTTGGTTCCCAACCCGCGCTCAATCCACTGAGCCACACCAGCCAGGGCAATAAATGAATTTTTAATTCCGAGATGCTTTATCACTGAAATTACTCCCAAACTTACATCCGAAGTGTGGCCGTGCAAGGACTCCTTTACCGGGCCTCAGGCCCTCGGGGCCTCGGGGCGCAGGAGCGCAGTCTGTGTGCCTGGCAATTACAAAGTCAGGCCATGGGCGGGAAGAAGATGGGGAAAAGGATGGGGCAGAATGTGTCCGCCGAGGGGCCTGGGGCCCACGGCACCACGTAGACTTATTGTTGGTAATTCAAATAGCCTAAATCCATTTTTTCAGTTGCTTCTATTTTTATGATAATTTGTTTAAACCTATTTTTTAACATTTCTAAATATAAAAATTTACAGTGATCATTTTTATATGGAAGATTTTAGTTTCTTATGCCTGTTTTCCAAATTGGAATATTTAGGAACAGTTTTTGAGATCAACTCTTTTCTTTTTTCCTTTATATCATTGGAGGTTGGGAACCACTGATAGGAAAAGACAAGTGGTTTTCCAGATTTCTTTAAACCACTGAACTAAGGCTTTTCCTTCCCCATTCTGCTTACATTCAATGAAGGAAAAAGTGGAAAGTTCAGTAACCAACTACCAAAAGGAGTGTTTTGAGGACCAGTACTAGCAACAAGGAAAATGTATAGGCCTAAATTACTTTCCATAGCTATATATACTGAGGAGCATGTTCATCTGGCAACTTCCTGCATGCTAAGTTCAAAAATATAAATACATTAGAAAAAGAAAAAAATATTTCTCTTTTGGTGCCTATATTGTGTGAAGATTCAGTCGAGCATAACGCACAGGTGGTTTAAAATGCTTCTCTGCCATCTGAGATCCCGGCTTGCCAGGGTATAGATGGGGATGTCACTTTAGGGAATTGGGCCCGTTCAGTATGTAAAATGAGGCTGGCGTGGGTTCAGAGGTTTTGTCTGTGTCTTTACCCAATTAACAATTCTTTGCTTTCTTTTTTTACTTTTTTTAGGCCTTTTAAATTTTTTTTTTTTTTAGTTTTTATATGTAGATGCAAAAATTGAATCATTTAAATTTTTCTGTCAATTGCTATGTGCTTCCTGTCAAAATAGGAATTATTACTATATAAACCAGAGGTCATTTTAAACCTGGTACTGAAATACTATTCTAATTTACAATCTTGTTATTGTACAAAGATTTACTTTTTTATGAAGATCTGTGTTCACTTGCTGAATGCTTTGTATCCACATTTTGGATTTGGTAATATTGTAAAAAATCAAAACAGGTTTTCATTTTCCAAATCTGATGTTTTATGAATTTCTTTCTAAAGATAAATATTTGACATTTAATGTATAGTAAATGAGTGTTGTCTCCATAAGTAATATAAAAAGAAGATCAACTCAGATAAATGAAGAAGGAAATAAAATACAAGTCTAGGTTTGACAGCAATATCCAGATAAGACCAGTTATTTTATGTATTTTTTAACTGAGAGTGTTGTGAGCATTTAGGATTCTGATGTCTGCCTTTTTGATCCGATGTGTTCCTGTGTCTAGTTTTAATGAAGGGGGCAGTCTGTGGCAATAAGAAACAGAAATGGTGAGACCTTTATGGACCCTCTAGCAATCAGTGAATATCAGATCACAAATTTCCCCAGCTTTAATTACAGGCAAAAGAAAAGACAAAATTAGCATTTTAATATAGAAATATCTTAGGCTTTAGGAGAATTATGATAAATCTATGTTGCCTAGTGAACCAAAGAGGGGATATTACAACAAACTGTCTCCTTAGGAATATTTGTTTAAATAAAGGCAACAATACTTCATCCTTATCTTTTTTGGATAATTATCGCTATTTCAGGCTGTTCTTTGTTCCAAGTTTAAAATACCTTTAGTTGTTGTTTTTTTTTTTTTTAAGTAATTGGCAGTGTTTGTTTTCTGTAAAACTATAAGAAGGGAAAATTCTGTTAGCTTGGCTCTAACAAGGTAATTATTTTAGGGAGAGTTTTGCTCTGCAGCTCCAGTAAGCTGGTGCCATGGCATCCCCGCACTTGGATGCATTTAGGTTATCTCGTTTCCGCTACAGCGCATTAAACTAACTCCTCTTCCGTGGCGGAGGTTTGCCCACCTGTCTCCCCGAAAACACCTGCAACATATGTTTGCATAACCCTGTAATGCTTTGCCTTTGGGGTCCTGAGAAATTCCCCCAGAGCTTTTTGCTTATAAACAGCTGAGCAATTCGTTTTTCTAATGACGGTTTCTTTTCCCCCAGCATTGAGGCAATAACATATTCACTAAAATAAGAGTCTCATTTTTCATCAAAGAGAAACGTTCGACATGTTTTCACAGTGCTGTTACTCCTCCGGAGCCTTATTTTTCCCCTCTTCTAATCCGGCATGCTAAAAATTAAGAGTTGGTAGCGAAATATTAGGGGAAAGAAAACTAAGTAATTCTTTATTTGTCAAATATGTTCTTTTCTTCATTCCAAATGTGCATAGTATTATAAATCTAAATCAATCTTCTCTATTAAACAAGTGCTATAGGAACTGTATCTGTTTAATGTAAAAATCGTGACCAGTAAACTATAAAAATGATAATAATTTAGACATTGCAGGAAATCACTTTAATTATTGTAATCACAAGCTGGCAAGCGTGCATTAATGGCACAGTATGGTTTTACAGTTTCTTAAAAAGTTATAAATGTATATACTCCTCAGAAAGAAGACAGCCTTTCTTCCCACATAGGAGATCCAGTGTGTGTGATATTTTCCTAAATACATGTTTTTGGTTCTTAAAAATGGATCATTTAGCAGAATCTCCCCTAAATTTAAATATGACCATTAGAAGTATGAAACATCACTTTCTCTTTTTATTTGTTATCATGGATTTTAAGTTATTAAGCTGTGAAATCTGCTCTCAAATTAAAGGTCTGTTTGCGAGTGCTCCGTGGCATCAGAAGGTAACCTTAGCTCCTATCACACCGCATGCTTACCAGGTGCCCAGCACTGTGCTGTACACTCAGTGCCCATTGTCTCATTTAATCCTCACTGCAGTTTTGCACACGAGGAAGCTAAAGCCGGCAGTAGAACTGACTCCTCACAGTGGCTCATCAGCGAGTAGTGGGTGGAGCAGGAGGCTCACGAACTCCTGATCCCCTGCCTCCCGACCAGGTGACCACGGACCAGGTGTCCCAGGCCTTTAAAGCAGATGAGGCATTATGTTTACCCTAGTCTCTTTGTTTTTAACATGTAATTCAAACTCTTCCTTAACTCCTTCTGGTACATTCATGAATTAGAGCAGGGGTCGCTGGATTTGCTTTCCTTTGGCTCTTTTCTGTTCTGTGTGTGTAAATATCCAGCCCTCTGAAAGGTGCTGTGCTATTCAAAAAAGGGTGAGTACTTCAGAATCTTTTCTTCTGGAGTTGCCATGTAACCGTTCAAAAGGAGGTGATCATCTGTAAGTGAGGGTTGGGAGTTAGGGGATCAATCTAGGAAGTACTGTTTGTAAATGACCTTTGTTGGATGATTTTGATTTCACCAGGCTCAGAACAAGGAAGATTGTCACACACCGCCTTGTAGTTCATTGTACTTCTCATAGCATCTCGTAGTTAGTTGTGGCTAGTGCGGGTGAGCATTTAACTGTTTGTATACTACTACAACAAACTGAGTTTGAACCTAAAATACCGAGGTACCACAGGAGTAAGGGTTGTATGCTGATCCATAGACTTCCAGTAGAGTAGGGCGAGAGGACTTGTCCACCATCAGAAGTCAAACTCAGTAAGGGACAGGGTGTTTGTTTTACCTGAAATTACAGTAAGGAGCAAGCTTACTCTCATAACATAGACCTAGAAGTGAAGAACGTGAACTATAACAGCAAGATTAGATAGATGGCAATTAGTTGTATCCCTTATAGTGATTGTTGGTATTGAGTACTCTTTGTAAATTGATTTTGTGATCATGCCAAATTAACAAAAGTGTTTCAGAAATTCAGAAGTACATCATGGGTTTGATGTGGTTTGGTTTTTCCATCCTGTTCCCTCTAGGACACTTGTTTCTGCCACTGTCTATTCTGCTTCTGTAAGTCATTTTGTCCACAGGGCTTTAAGTTGCTTCCCCAAAACCAGCCTGTCTATGTCATGGGTGGAAATTTCAGCAGTTTTCTTATATTACCATAGAAAAAGGTTAATATGAAGCTTTAAGAAAAGCTCCACCAGCTTATTAACAGAGAATTGAATGGTACTTGGGAAGTTAGCCACCTGCAATCTTGTAGACTTATTTCAAGGCCATCTGCGTTGGTCTAGGAAAGGAATGGTAAACCAAGGTAGACAGGATTTGTGATTTCAGCATCTTCATGTAGAGTTACATAGACTTCCCAGGTCATGGAACATAATTGGTATTCCTGTGTACACAGACCAGTGTTAAGACATGATTATCATTTTGCTATCTTCTATCAAAGAAAAAATCACCAAAACAGAAGTTTTTTTTTTTTTAAATGTGCATTGGTTTAGAAAAGCTTATAATAGTTGGAATCATGATTGTGTGAAAATGGGTTTAGATTAAGTACTGATTGTTTCAGTCTAGGCAAAGACATAACATTAAAGTTGTAGACATCACATGCTCTGCCCAAGGAGAAATTACAATTGTTATATAGCCTGATCTTACATACAAAACTTCAAATATGCAAAATTCTAGTGGCTCCTATATGTTAGAGGGAATTCCAGATCTTTAAAAATTAAAAATCGGCTTGGCTGGTATAGCTCAGTGGATTGAGCGCGGGCTGGGAACCAGAGGGTCCCGGTTCGATTCCCAGTCAGGGCACATGCCTGGGTTGCGGTCCAGGTCCCCAATGAGAGCCATGTGAGAGGCAACCATACATTGCTCTTTCTCCCTCCCTTCTCCTCTCTCTGAAAATAAACAAATAAAATCTTAAAGAAAAAAAAAACTAAAAAAAAAAATTAAAAATCGGTACTGTTTTATGTCTACAAAATTTCATTTGGAATCCCGGCTGGTGTGGCTCCATTGGCTGGAGAGTCATCCTACAGATGGAAAGGCCACGCGTTTGATTCCTGGTCAGGGCACATGGCTAAGCTGCAGGTTCAGTCCCTGGTCCGGAGTGTATGAGAGGCAGCCAGTCGATGTTTCTCTCCCTCTCTCCCTCCTTCCCTTCCCCCCTCTCTAAAATCAATAAGCGTGTCCTCAGTGAGGATAAAAATAATTAAAATTTTATTTGGAAAATATTCTTTAAAGTAAAAAAACCAAGTTTCTCTTTACTTTTAAAATGTTTCAGGTGCATAAAGTTAGAAGTCTGCTCATTTAATCTCGATCCCCTAAGGGTGCCACTGTTATTTTGGTACATAGTTGTGTGAGAAGATGTTGTTCCAAAGTTTCTTGACTTTTTAAGACCTTATTTAGAAGAGATAAAACTAATTTAATTAAAAGAGAAGAGTTATGGTACATTGAAGAACTGTCAGTCCTGAATGTTAGTGTATAAAAGTATCTGTGCCCTTTTCGTTTATGTCTATATATATTGATTTTTATAGCCAGCCACACAGTGGTTGACATATATGCCAGATATTTAGTTCTGTGCTGTCCATACAAGCCACAAGCCACGTGTAACAACTGAGCACTTAAAATACAACTGGCCCCACATGAAATGTGCTATAAGTTTAAAATATACACTGGATTTCAAAGGCTTTTGTACAAAAGAAAGAATGTGAAATATCAGCTCAATACTTTTTATATTGATTACATGTTAAAGTGACAACATTTTGGCTACACTGAATTAACTAAATATACTATTACATTTAATTTCACTGGTTTCCTTTTTCTTTTTGTAATGCGGTTACTAGGAAAAATTTAAATTACAAATAAAGCTTGCGTGCATGGCACACCTTGTATTTCCATTGGACAGTGAGTGCTCGCCCAGGTCGTCCTATGTCTGTCTACACACCTAATGTTTTAGTAACAGCACAGCATCTCAGACAGGAAACCCTGTTGAATAGCTTTTAACTAGAACCTCTGATTTTATTTTCTTACATTTCAAATGCTGTTTTTCAACAGCCTCTTTTGATTCTTTTTTTTAAAGTCCCAGTATAGTGGTACTTTAAACTGCATCTTCCTTTGATACTAGTAAATCTCCCAGGAATTTAAATAGGCCTTAGTGAAAGCAATACTTGAGCCTCATTCATACATTCAAGTTAGATCATTATTCCTAATAATGGCTTTAAGTGCTTAGATAGATCAGCATTTCGTCTTGAATTGCTTGTCATTTCTTTATAAAGATGTTTCAAGAAATTGCTCGGAGCAGTCCCCTCTTTCATTGTTTTCTAGCAAAAGGTAACATAATCCTTTATTAGTTTGTTGAAAGGCAGAGAAGAAAAGTCTTTTGTATTAACAAAAACAAAATGTATTTCCAGGTACTGAGAATAAAGGACAAAATTAGTCATGAGAGATGGTCCTGGGGAAGTTAATTTTTTTAAATAAACCACGATGATCTGCCAGTGGCTTTAACCTCTGTTTTATTTTCCCACTGTACCGAGTCCAGGTTGTCATCAGCTCCCACAGGGAAACCGATCTAATTCCTCGAGAGAGGAAAGTTGCACTGTTAGACTTAATAGTATGGTAGTCATGGAAGCATCAGTTATCTTCATCAAGGCAATTCAGATTTGATTATTTTAAAACTGTGTGTTGAATACCAAACCAGTGGAGTAGTAGCTGGAGCTAAATCAAGGGATTGTCATTTTTGTTAGATGATTAGGGCTGACTTGGAAGAGATATGAAAGGGTTGAGCTGTGTAAATATCCTCTTTTCAGCAGGAAAAGAAAAGGTCCATCATGGCCATTAAGATGCAGCTTGTTAGCTTGATGAATTTCAAACTATTTAACCTTAGTGATTATATACCCCCGCCTGCATGCAAGTGTGTCAGTGCCTTAGGATTATGTCTCCAGGGATTGATATAAAAACGTATCGGTAATTTTCCATTAATAATAAAATGCAGCCTTTCTATGTCTAGATGGACCTCCTAAAGGACAGGGCATGTTCTGGTTCGAAGTCCTAATTATATGCTCAGGTGAACATTGGAACACACTTTTTTTTTAATTTTTAAATAAAAATAGACGTAATTTAACATTTTAGAGATGATGGTATTCATTTGAGCATTGTGTTATAACATGTTACATTTTTGTAAACTAGGTTAATTTTTTGTCTATGAGGAACTCGATACATTTAATTAGACACATTGCATTAATAACAATGTATTTAGACACATCTGACCTATGATTCAAGGGCATTTCTGCAGTGTTTATAAATAATACTAAATATCAGAAAGGACAGTGTATTGTCCTTTTATGAAAATGTGCTTTTTGGTCAATTTGCTTTTGTATTGTGATGATACCCTGCTAATATTTTCACTCCTTGGGCACTTATTAAACTCGTATGTAAGAATAGATGACATAGAAATTGCTAACTTGAAAGGAGTTGCTGAATTCTTGAAATAATTTACTCATTTCAGGAGAAGAAAGACTCGGTGTGCCATCTAGTGGGCATATATAGCATTCTTTGTATCAGAAACTAACGCGTTTCTCTTACTCTTCCTCCGAATGCAGCGTTCCTGACACTTTGTATCTCCTGGTCCATTGGCATAGATTGTGCTCCCGTTAAATCTCATCACTTCTCAGTTTTGTTGTGATTTCATCTTACTGTATTTTGGAAAGTCATACTGAAAGTGATCAAAATATCAGAAATCTAATGACAGAAATAAACCTATATGGACTATGAAACAAGTAAAAGAAAAAGATTAAAACAATTTCAGTCTTTAGTCAGAACTATAAGTTATAAAACTTCAACAATAAAAGCAAAACCCAAGCACACTAATTATGAAACTTCTTTAATGTATTTTTCCTGAAAGAATATAAAAACAATCGTTTTGTTCTTTTATATGTTAATGTATAATATAAATAGTTTTATACATTTTAATTTATTCTTTCTTTTATAGAAAAATCCGAGACCAGTGACTTATCAATTCCATCCAAATTTAGATTATTACAAAGCACGGGGAGCAGACCTCATGGATAAAAGCCGGTGAGTCTCTTTCTCCGATGAAAGGTATAAGTCACAACGATATTCTCAGAGATCATCAAGAAATATTGCACATCTGCTGAAAAGAATTTTCTAGTTTTTAGCATATCAGTGGTTAATGAATATCATGAATCTTTGTTAAATAAATTATTCAAGTATTTTGTCCGAGTTTTTTTAAAGGCATAAGAAAATGATATACATCGATGTCAGTGGTGAGACGAAAAATTAAATAAGAGTGCTCTTACAGTTCCAAGTCGGGCAACTTCATGTTTCTAATGCTAATAACCCTAAACAAAGTGGGCCTACTTGTGTAATCTCTTTCTAGATCCTTGCTGTTGATTGAAAAAAGGCAGTTCTATAACATATTTTTAAATTATTTCAGTAACAAAATTAAAATTGATTTTCCCAACTGTCTTTAGAACTACACAATAAGCTTATAAATGCATCTTGTGTGTGCATTTGTGATTGCATACATGGAAACTTTAAGGGTCACTGTAGGAATTAAAGAACATTAAAATCCTACTTTTAAAAGAAATTAACTTTGGCATAAAGGGTTGATGAACAGTTTTGTTCTTTCATAATACTGTACTCACATGTCTCAAGAGTTAACTTGTCAAACCAGAACCATCTCAAATTAGAATGTAATTTCAAAGTTTACTCTAGGAACCTAAAATGTTGGTAATGATAAATGCTGCCAAGTTGTCCGCATTTTCTTCCTTAAGCATCTTCCCTTTGTGCTAGCTTTTCTTCAGTAGGATTTCAACAACTTAAATGTACATTTATGGCGCATGCGCACACAGTGTGTTCTGCTCTTCCTGGGGGAGTTAAAAAGAAGACATACTTCCTGCCTCATAGAAACCCGTAGTCTAAGGGATGAGAAGTTGTTTACAAGACGGTGGCTAAATTTGAACTGGTATTTTTTTCTGTAAAACAAAAGAAGAAACAGAAGTGTTATTTTTAAAAAACACAACTAATGAGGATAGAGAATATTTAACTTGGATTAAAGAAGACAAAAACTTTGGAGTACGATTTCTAATATATGTACTTATTTATGATTTTAAGCTAACTTTCCCAAACCCCAACTTTTGTGATATGGTCCTCTTTTTCCCACAGTGGCAAAAATCAAGTAGACATGTTAGTACAATGTTTAGAATTAAGTATTAGCAGTAAAGTTGTATTTTGAACTGTGTTTTAATGTGACGTTTCTTTTAAATTACCCATCCTTGATTGAAACCTGCCTCAGACTATGATGCACAGTGTAATTATGAGACCAGTTTTATGGTCCAGGAGGCTTCTCAGAAGCCCTTTTCTGATGTGTATTTCATCTGATTCTTGTTTCACAAATAGAAGGCTATTCCCTGTAGTCACTTTGTTGATTTTATTTAACAAATTGTTAATGAGTGCCAGACTCTCGTCATGCTACACGTTGGAAACAGACCGCAAACAAACCAGACAAAACCCCCTGCCCTCAGGAATCTTACACTCTAGTTGCTTGTATCTGCTCCCTGTTATGTCAAATATTTCATTTTGTTTTGTTTAAAAGAACAAGATATTTTAGGAACTTAATTTATACAAAATCTTTCTAACTGGAGTCCTTTTCTCTCTTCCCTTTCTTCTCTCCCCTGCCCCAGATTAGGCTTCACACAACAGCCAAAGAACTCTCAGTTTACAGCAGATTACATTATGCTTCCCACTTAATCCCCACCCACAAAGGCTTCCCTCTCCCCTCTTCTTTGCTCCCAGGCTGTGCTTTGCTCGGGGCCTGTGCACCTGACTCTCCCCTCTTCCTGCAGCACGCTTCCCATCCTCTTCCCTGGCCTCTCCGTGATGTAGGGCTCAGTCCAAACAGTCATGTCAGAGACTGCTCGTAACCTCTCCATGTTCTTCTCCTCCCCTACTCTCTCTCTCTGCCCCACTGCCCAATTTTGTTTTCCTCATAGCATTCATTACGAACTGGTTATATTCTTCATTTGTCTCCCTATCATCTGTTTCCCCAACTTCCCCACCGAAACCTAAGCCCTGTTTTACAAACCACTCGTGGCCCCTAGGGTGACACCTAGGTGGCATTGGGAGGGTCCTTGACAGATATTTGTTGTATGTATAGTTGTATTCCCTATTTACATTTTTCAACATGTGCTTTTTTCTTTTTTTTTCAAGAAAGGAAATGGACTGTACCCTTCCTTTTCTCCCCTTCATGTTTTATCTTTCTTCTATTTAGCTTTTTGTCCCTGCATTTTTCTTCTGAAAAATGTTGTTTTTGTTTTATGTATTTCCTTGTAAGCACATTGAGATTCTTATACAAAACATTTTATTTTGACAATTGGAAGGAAGGTTTTTCATCATCTCTGTTGTAATTTCAAAGCTTAAAATTGAAATTGAACCAAATGAAACATACTATGTGGAGTTGTCCCAGACCAGTGAGCAAGGGAAGAGGTAATAAATGCTGCTGGGAAACTTGATAAATCTTTTAAAAATGTATCAGCTTACAACCTTACCCCATACTAAAATAAATTCCAAGTGAATCAAAGTGCACTCAAACAAGCAAACACAGAAATAGAATACAAGTGGCTATGTGACCTCTAGTTATTACAAGGCTTTCTGACCTTAAAAGTAATGGAAGAAGCCACAACGGGAATGACTGGTGGATTTTACTATACAACTATTTTTAAGTAGATATGTCAGAAGTAAAATAAACTTTATCAAACACAAACAGAAAATTGGGGAAATGTTTGTATTAGAAGTAACAGTCAAAATACAGTATCATTAGCGTATAAAGGACCTTTCAGTTCAGTGAAAGCCACAAGATCCTTCTCAGGCCATCCTGCCTGTATCAGATCCAGCCTAAAGAGGCTGAACCCCCTCTAGCCCCCTTTTCTCTGCCTCCTTCCTTAGAGGACCTCACCCCAGGGCCATGGCTTTCAGTACCATTTATGACGAGAGGTCCATTTATGACTGAAGACTTCTTCATTTACTTCTCAGTTTGGCCTCTTGCCTTAAGCTCTAGACTCATATATCCTGCTGCTTACTCAGGAATTCCTTTTGGATGTCCTTTGTGCATCTCAAATTTAGTGTTTTCTTAAACAAAACTCTTAATTCTGCCTCCACAAACCTGTTACTCCTGAAGTGTTTCTCCATCACAATAAACAACACAACCCAGTTAAGCAAGTCCTAGAATTGCCCTTGACTCCTCTTTTTCTTTCACATCACACATCAGTCTATCAGGAAGTCCTCTTCAAAATATATCCTGAAACAAGTCCCTCTTCTCTGCAAACACTGATGATACCGAGTCATCACTTCGTTGCTCATCTCTTACCTAGTCTCCCTGTGTTTCCTCACTCCTCCTTTCCACGCAGCAGCCACATTAATGTAAGTCGGATCATAACACTCACTGCTCAAGCCCTTCGATGACTTCCCAGGACATTTGGGATGAAAGCCTTTTCAGTGGCCTGCAAGGCGGGCCCTAACGATTCAGCCTTCTGCTAGCTCTCCAACCCCATTTGCTACCACTGCTCTTCCCTGTTGTTCATTGGCCTCCAGCCACACTGGCCTGCTCGCTATTCCTCAAGCACGCAAACATGCTCCCGCTTCAGGAGCTGTGGGCTTTCTCTCCCCTGTGCTTGGATTCTCCCCCAAGAATCCACATGGCACGCGTACTATTCAGTCTCTGTTCAAATGTCACCTCTTCATAAAGCCTCTCTTTGACTGCTCTATCTAAACTAATGGACCCCTTTCCTCAGTCTCTTTGCTTTGCTTTGCTTTCTTACTTATTTTAAAATTTTTATTTATTTTCAGAGGGAGGGGAAGGGCAACAGAAAGAGAGGGAGAAAAACATTGATGAGGAAGAGAAATATCAATTGGGTTGCCTCTCACACACCCTCACCTGGGGACCTGGCCAGCACCCCAGGCGTGTGCCCTGACTGGGAATTGAACCAACAGCCTTTTGCGTCACAAGCCGGTGCTCAATCCACTGAGCCACACCAGCCAGGGCACTTTCTTACTGTTTCTGTTTTTGTATTTTTTTATAGCACAAAATGGTATTTGCAGCTTTTTTAAAAAATTATTGGATTTTTTGTTTGTTTTTATCATGTTTCTTGCACTAAAATGTAAACTCTAAGTGTTTGTCTTATTAACTGTTACACCCCTGGCACCTAAAATAGTGCCTAGAATACAGTAGGCACTCAGTGAAAAAAGAGAATTACAAACAGCAAGTAAACATTTAAAAGACTGTTCAAACTCATAATAATGCAAATTAAATTACCAATAAAATACCATTTTCACCTTTTAAATTAGCAAATTAAAAATAGATGAGCCAGAGATGATTAAATCCTAGAGATCTACTATACAGAAATATTTAATAATACCATATTATATACTTAAAAATTCCCTAAGAGGATAGCTCTTAATTTTAAGTGTTATCACAAAAAATAAAATAAAGAACATGGGATGAAACTCTGGATGTAATGGATATGTTTATGGTATAGATGGTGGTGATAGTTCTGCAGATGTCAGTTGAACCTCAATAAAGTGGTGTTGAATGAATGAGTGAATGAATGAATGAATGAGCAAGCTAGCACTGGTGAAGGTGCACGGATACCCTCAGTCACCCATTGAGCAAGTGTAAACTGAGACCTACTTGGCAATCTTGCCCATGAAATCTTCCAATGTAGCTCTTATTCCCTGGAAGTTTATCAGGGGCCCTTTGGCCATAATTAGCCTTGCAGCTACTTTCTTTGCTGTTTAGAGTCTATTAAAAAGTTAATGCATTGGGACTGTCATTGAACAGCAAGATGGGTAGTGGGGGTGGTGCAGAGCGGACATCTATACTATGGGGGGACCTCCCACAGTGATCTGTAAATAGAGGATAGACAAGAGACAGGTAGACCCTGAAGCGGGGAACTAATACCTGCTCCATCTATGGCATTGGACTTCTATTGGTGTTGCTTATCCAAACAAGGGACGAGGATGCAAAGATGACATGTGATCTCATGGATAAAAATATCTCTAGAAATCAAGAAGCCTGATTTCTCTGCTTTACCATGGATTGCTATAATTAAGTCTTTAAAAGCAAGTGCCTAGGTATTTTAGTGGTAGATTTTCCATTACATGAGTGGGTAACATTCACTGTGCTTTGATTTTACTTACTTGCAAATTTCTTTTTAAAAATGGGAATTGACATTTTCTTATTCATTCAACTTTAAAGCTCAGAACCACAATTTAACACTCAAATCTTGTTCCAATTCTGTCCTTAAATAACCAGAAATTGCTGCTATAAAAAAATAAGTGCATCTAATTTGTGACCAGTCTTCAGAAAGACCCATCTAATTTATTTGGGAATCTGTGACTATTGACATGCCCAATTGAGTAGTTATGGAACAGAATTTCATAGTTTTTAAATACTGCAATTTCATATTAAGAATAGAATCACATACCTTCTTTATTCTAGAACATCCGTGGATTTTCTGTTTTGCAAATGAGACAACACAGTTTCTCACACTTTGTGATTCTTTGTGCTCAGCAGAGGGGATGAAGTCCTGGCACTTAGCTGTCGGCAATGCCTCGAGAACATGCATCACTTTCTCTAGTGGTGCCTTTTTACAGGCTCCACAGCAGTTGGTCTTTTGACTTGCTTAAGTGGTTTCATATCACCCAAATTAGGTAATGGCATCTGATTAAATGAAGCCTCGATAGAGATGGAAGAACCCAACCTTAGACCCTGACCTCTCCCCTCAGCAGATCAGCAGTAACCGTGTCTGGGCTAACATCCCCTGCCTTCCTCTGCTCTGTGTCAGAGCTTCGTTTAAACAACTTAATTGATATCAATGATGAAAGATTCCAGAATTACAATTCTAGCAGGTAGGCAGGCCCTCTGCAGAAGGCCCCTTGTCAGGACCTGTGCCAGAGATTTAAAAGGAAGCGAGGCTCCAGGGAAAGAAGATTCTAACAAAGAGGGTTTCCTGGGCTCTGAAGGTGTTTCTTACATTCCTCTCCTGAGTTCCATGTGACTAAGGACTGAGTTCCATGTGTCCAGTTTATTCTTAACTGAAGAATGCCTGGTGACTAGTAAGTCTCCCTCTGCCTTTGGACTCAGGATCTGCCTCAGCTTAAGAGTGCTCCTCTCAGGGCCTGGCCTAACAAGACCATCCAGAGAAAGTGGGGGATCCCAGGAGTCACAAGGAGTCTTCCAACAGCTATAATCTTAAACTAGAATATGAGTTCCATTGCTATTTCCTCAGTTCCTGGCACAGAGAGCAAATTCAAATATCATGAAATAAAGCAAAGATTTTAACTTTACATGTAGAATAACTTATATGAATGACAGAGACTGGGTCTTAGAGCATCATATCCCCAGGGCCTACCACGGTATGTAGCACTGTTTATATTATTCAGTGAATACTTAGTTTAATGACTGAATAAATAAGTATAGTTTTGAATATCAAAGAGACATCATAAAATTTTCCTGGACAATTTTCATTTTATATGGTCTGATCATTTTATGTGGCCAACAAGATTTTTTAATTAAACTTTATTATATTTACTTACATGATGACTGCCTTTTTTCAGAAGTGTTTTATTACTAAAATATGGTAAAGAAATAAAGTGCTAATAATATTCCCAAGGCCATGAAGCCAAGAAATCCATGGTTAGCAGTATTAGTAGTTAATTAGCTAATCAGAATTTCAAAGGACACTGATTTTTATATAAATGTAATTTTGTAATATTTTATGGCCAAATAACTTAAGAGTTTATATTATAAGCACATCTATGTCTGAAATACTCATACTATTGTATTAAAGTGAGTTGTTAATTTCCAACCAATAAGGTAAAATGGTAACATTATCTCCTGTCTAGTCCAGAGTAAAGAGATCTTTCTCCTTTTTAAAAATTCATGTATAATCTTTATACAATACACATATCTTAAGCATTTGGCCTGATGAGTTTTGACCGTGCGTTATAGGATGTACCCATGTAACCACCATCCAAAAAATGTATCTGGAGTGACTGTTTCTTTCACCAAGAGTTCCCTTGTGTCCTTTTGCAGTCAGTTCCAACCCTATTACCATGTATTAGCTTTGCCTTTTCTTGAGCTTCACATAATGAAACCACACAGTATGCACTCTTTCATGTCTAGCTTTTTTTTGTTCAGCATAACGTTTTTATAATTCATCCATGTTGTTAAATATCCATGTTGTTGAATATCCATGTTGTTGCATACACCACGTATCACTAGTTCCTCCTTTTAGATTGTTGAGTTGCATTCCATTCTGTGAATATACCACAAGTTGTGCATCTACTTCCCTGCTGAGAGATACTGGGTTGTTTCCGGATTTGGGGTATCATAAATAAGGCTGCTTTGTACGTTCTTGCACAGATGTTTTGATATTGTTGTTTGTTCATATTACTGTTGTTTGTGGATATATGTTTGTCTTTCTCTTGAGTAAACACTTAGAAATTAAATTGCTCCATCGGAGAGATGTATGCTAAACTTTATAAGAAACGACCAAACTGTTTTTAAAGGTACTTATACCTTTTCCACTCCCCCCTGGAATATATGGGGGTTCTAATTGCACTACATCCTTGCCAACATTTGCTATTGTCAGTAGTTTGACTTTCTCCATTCTAGTTAGTATGAGCATGGTATCTCACTGTGGCTTGACCTTCATTTTCCTGATGACTAGTGATGTTGAGAACCTTCTCATAGCATATTGGTGATTTGCATATCTTTTTGTGAATGTTCAGATATTTTGCCTATTTTTAATGAGTGGTTTGTCTCTTTAGTCTTGATTTGTAGAAATTCTTTAAATATTCTGAATAGGAGTCTGTCACATATATGTACTGCAAATATTACTCCCCAGTATGTGGCTTGCCCATTCAATTTTCTTAATGATGTCTTTTGATGAGGAGAAAATTTTTATTTCAATGAAGTTCATTTTATCAGGGTTTTTTTTTTCTTTTATGTTTAGTGCATTCTGTTTCCTTTCTAGGAAATATTTGTTTGTCCTTATTCTCCATTGTTGAGGGTCCCAAAGACCACCCTCAGCTTCAGTGATTCACTGGGACTCACAGAATACAGAAAAGCTGTTTTACTCATAGTTACAGTACATTATGGCAAAAGGATACAGATCAAAATCAGGAAAGGAAAAAGGTTAGAGTCCAGGAGAAACCAGGTACAAATTTCCAGTTGCCCTCTCCAACTGTGGAGATATAAAATGATCCTCAAAGTGAAGGAAGAGAAGTGAAGAGGGCAAAATTACCCAACAGGTGGGCATCTCTGAGTTATATCTTCTTCCATTCTGATGTGTCCCTCTAGGCCAGAGAACCCCTATCCTCTAAAAACTCTGCTATTATGAACCAGTCGCGGATGGAAGGAGTCATACATTGGGTCAGAAAATAAACTGGTTGAAAACTGCCACTGTAGAAATAGAAACTTCAGTGTTTGTTTTTACAGCTATGTCTTAGAGAACTTATCCAGTGATTTTCTATACCATAATTAATGCGTAATTGCTTATTGCTTGCTATGTTAGTAACCACTGTTACAAATTGTGTTCAGACCCAGTGAGGGAAGCCCCCACAGCCTAGTTACATCCACTCGCTCATCAGTGTCAGCCTTTCATCCCTAACGAGCTCTGCTCCTTTTGCTTCGCCTCGTATCGACAAGAACTCACCTGCCACATGCAAAATAATCATAACCTATTTCACTTGAAGGTCAGACTCCTAAGGAATAAGTAATAGCAGGCTAATTTTCATTGTTTAGCTTTAACAAAATCTAGAGGTCCCTGAGGTGCGGTGTGAGTTCATTTTCTAAGATAATGGAAACTTCGCAATATGGCAAAAAGGTTAGAATTACATATAAATGTCTTTCACTGATGCAGATATGCTACACTCACCTTCAAAGTTAAAGAATTAAAGTAGGAAAATTCATTTTATAGAACTCGAAGCCTTCAACTTATAGAATTTGTAAGTAGAAATACATCCTGAATGTTAGCTCGGATGTTAGAATCATCTTGAAAAGTACTACATTTTACAACCTTAACAACTCCTTTAAATTTTCAATTAAAAGACTGATGTCTGTAAGCGTGAAAGAAATAGATATGATCCAGTATCCATTCAGTGTAGATCATTATCATAGACTTTAGAAAAGTACAGAAATGCGAAGAGAATATTGTTTCCATCCAAAAACCAAGGACACATATTTATTTTATATGTGTTTATCAATTTACTTTTCCAACTACCTTTTGCACTTCAGAAAATTTTAAAATAAGTTTTATGTTTTTATGGTGGGAGAGGTGAGATTGAAGTGAGAAACTGATAGAAGGAACGGAGACAGGGTAGAAAGGAAAGGGGAAAATGAGAAAACAAGGTCTCAGAAGAAAGATGAACATAGAGGAGGAAGGAGGGGCAAAAAGAGCAGAGCAGAAACTGAGAGCAGAAAAAAGGGGGCAGGAAAAGCAGGCCCTCACGTCTGGGGATGGGGTGGAGTCCGCATTCCTCAAAGACTAGACTGGTGTGCAGGCCTCCTGTGTGGGCCTGTCTTCTTAGCAGTGCCCCGAACATGAGGGTGAGAAGCCATTTGACACAGCAGGTGATACACTCTGAGAGTGGGCCGGGGGCTGTCCTGTAACCCGGCCTCTCACCTGTGCCAGGACGAGGGAGCCTGTGTCTGGAGATGATTCTGCAACCTCTGCTAAGCAAAGGAGCACTTAGATTTTAAATAGAGCCTCTTAAATCTTTAGAAAGGATTTCCTGTGTCATGGTTTTTAACTGTCTTCTGGTATGTTCTGCAACTTGTGCAACTCGTCTCGTTTTGTAAAGCCAGGCGAAAAAAAGAACCGCTTTCCCTCCAAGCAGCCCTCAGCGTATTGGAGGTTCGCTCCCCAGCCTTTTCAGCTGCTCTTCTTCCAGCTCAACTTTCATACCTCCCCTCTGTTCCGCTGCATGTTATAAGCACAAAGCTCAGTTCTTCTAGAAATCAGTGTCACCAGAGCTCTCCCCCATAGTTGTGCAGTTGTCTCCTGCACAGTAGGCACTCATCTAGTATTTTTAGTCACCATTATATTTACTGCTACAGGGTAATGTGTGTTTACTCTGTGTTGGTACTATGTTTACTTTTGAAGGATAATGTCATGGGGTCTAGACCTCAAGGCGGGTGGTTTTTATCTCTTAGCACTTTACGTGTTCCCCTGCGCCGCTCTCTTGGCTTGCGTGGTTTACTGAGACGTTGGATGTGATTCTTACCTTTACTCCTCTGTAGGTAAGGTGATTTTTCCCTCTGGCTGCTTTCAGGGTTTTTTTTTTCTTTTTCCATGTTTTTTGGTAATTTAGAAGTGATATGACTAAGTATAGTGATTCTGGTATTTACCCTGTCTGGTGTTCTCTGAGCTTCTTGGATCTGTGGTTTGGCATCTGACATTAATTTGGGGAAACTCTCTGTCATTGTTTCATGTATTTCTTCTTCTCTTCTGTTATTCCCGTTGTGCGTATGTTGCACCTTTATAGTTGCCCCACAGTTCCTGGGTGTTCTCTTCTGTTTTGTTTGTTTGTTTGTTTGTTTGTTTTTTCCTGTCGCTTCACTTTCTGTTTGCTTTTCAGTTTGAAGAGTTGCTATTGAAATATCTTCAACCTCAGAGATTCTTTCCTCAGCTGTGTCCAGTCTACTAATAAGCCCACCAAAGACATTTTTCATTTGTTTCAGTCTTTTTATCTCTCTCCTTTCTCTTTTATCCCTTACAATTTCCTCCTCCCTGCATAAATTTTCCATCTGTTCATACATGCTGTCTATTCATTAGATCCCTTAACATTTTAATCATAGTTATTTTAAATTTGTAGTCTGATAATTCCAACATCCCCGCTGTATCTGAGTCGACCTCTGATGCTTGCTCTGTCTCTTCAAACTCTGCATTTTGCGTTACTGGTATGTCTTAGACTTTTTTCGTAGTTGGGAATGATGCAGTAGATGCAAGGCCTGCTGTCGGTAGGCCCTTGGTGACGTAGTGACAAGGCGTGGGAGGAGAGGAGGCTTTCTGTGGCCCTCCGAGCAGGCCGGTGCTGCAGTGAGGCTGTGCTCTGGACTGAGAACAGCACACACACACGTTTCAGCCACCATGCCCAGCTTATGTGGGGCCAAGATTTGGATATCAGGAGAGGAAAGGTTGTGGAGAATTTTTACAGATGTGATAATGTGGTTTTTGAGTCCTTAGGACAGTTTTAGAAGTTGAATTAAAACAGCTCATGACTCTGGCAATTCAGAGGGCATTGGAGACCCTAGAAGATCCATTAGTAGAAATTGGGTTTGAAAGCCGAGCTGCAAGAGATCGAGGGCAGTTAGAGGGTAGGAAGAGGCAGCAGGAATTTCAGAGATTTTTTTTTTTTTTTTTAAGTTTCAGAAACTGAACAAAGTGTGCCCAGCAGTAAAGCCAGGTTGGGTTCTGGTTCAGGTGTTTCGAAGGATTTGTGGATTTTCAGGAAAATGCCCTTTTGTTACTGATTCAAACTGCTAAATGAAGTTATGCCCAAAGCAAGTTATTGGCACAATTTCAAGACAATCTTTCCTAGATGGTACTACTTACGTAGTAATAGTATGCAGTAGAAAATAGGAATGAAAGTCTTTGATTACACAGAATTTGTTACTCATCAGGTTTGTGATCTCGTGTCTTAGTTACAAAATGCTCTTACTGTTAATTTCAGCTCTATTTGCACATTACACTCTGTCTTTAATCCAGTCTGATCCTCACTGTCCATCAGATCTCTGGTCGTTAATTTAGTACACGTGGCTTAATAGTGTAAATCACAGGCAATGATAATTGTTGCAAATTGTTTAGCGTTTCTTGTGAAGAATGCTGCTAGTAATATTTAAGATCTATATTAACTAACTTGGCCTAAAAATTCCCATGCCTTAAAAACAAACTACAGACAGCATGCTTTTCCTAGAGGTACATAGTTTACAATTGTTTATATCTGAAAATAAGTAGAGTTTCCATTGATAGTTGTTTTGAAAAGAATATATTCTTCTGGAAGCTATGGATAGTGGATGAGGGGGAAATTGGTTAAAAACAAAAAAATGTTCAAAAAAGGAAATCAGTGCTCATTCCCTTTCAAGAGCTATTCAGATGAAAAATTGCTCGGCATGAGCTTGATCTATAAGTTTTTTGTGGTTATTAGTAGTAATGAAGATGCATTAACCGTATTCTCTTGATAATGCTCCAGCAGTTTCTTAGTACTTTTATCAGCATATAAATTTTACAACTGGCAATATGGGAATTTGACTAGTACATTTTTGTTTATAAAAAAGGGTAACAACATTACAACTTCTTCATATCTATGAATTATGAATTTTGACTTGCAAAAGAAGCAAAACTAAACTGCAGTAGAACTTCATATCAAGATAGCTCTTCTTTCTGCTGCCTCACAAGGAATGGCAGTGCCTGTAGGCTGCTGAGCAGAACGCAGTGCCAGAGGTGAATGCCTGCTTAAGCTGGAATTGATGAGTTCTTTTCATTTTAGCCATTCTTTTTCTCAATAAACATGCATCCTGTGCCTTCTCTGTTGTTAGGCTATAGTGTCTGTAAACTGAGGATTCCTTCTTTGCAAGGAAACAGCTGAAAACGAAGAAGTGGTGTGTGACCATTATATATCCTCACATCTATTAGGAAACATTACTTTTTAATAATTTTTGAAAGGACATTAAATAGCTCAGTTCTTTAAAGGTTAAACTTGATACAAAAAGAAGCCTTTGAAAATTACTTTTTTCACATTTCATTGAGTTATAAATGAATGACTCTTCGTATTATAAAGCTGAATTCCAGCTTTTAAATTGGATTTGTCCTATGTCCAAAGCAATGTAATTCTCCAACACCTAGCCCATAATATTAGCTAGTGGCATTAGAGAGAACTTTATGGAAGGAATAAGCATAGTGTTCTTTCCTTTTATTAACAGAACTGTGGGTCAGTTTGGCTTTACAGCTGTATGTACTCATGCCAAGGGCACAACTGCCATGAGAAAGAAAGTGGGAGGATCACTAGGGAAGTGCTGCCAGGTAGATCTGAGGGAAGGAAATGATGGTAAAATTCAAGTTAACTAAAATCAAGAAAATGAATCCCTCAAACTTGATTTTCAGTTTCTCATTTTAATGAAGAAAAAGCAAAATGGAAGAAAAGCTTCTATTAATTATTTGGGCAATAAAATACAAACTTCAGTGTTGTCATGGAGTTGGACTATCTTGTACAGCTAAAATAATTGATATCATAACTGGTCTTCAAGAAGATACTAGCTCTAAAATAATTCAAGATCATGAATCATTTGGGAAGTGATCACTCGTTTAACGAATGTTTAGTTGCTGTCCTGTGTTTGCCAGTTACAGCACAGGTGCTGGCAAGCCTGGAAGCCTAGCGGGGAAGTGTGTGCAAGGAGGGGAGTGTTTCCACGGTAAATTGCTGCTGAGAGGTAGAGCAGACCTTTGGCTCTGCAGTGCGGAAATCACTGGTGACTTTGAGGAGTACATTTAGAGCAACAGCAAGGCCACGGCCAGACCTTACAGAGCCAGCAATTGGCAAAGCAGCAGTAGCACGTTAAGACACCTTTTGAAACAAAACGTGTTGTGAGGTCATGGAAATTGTACAGGAGAGAGGGAGAAAATGGTGACGCAGGAGAGGGAGCCGCAGAGCCCGAATGGGGAGGCTGGCCATGGCCAGGGCCACGGGCTGCTCTTCCCCTGTAACACGCGAGGAGACCTAGACTGTAGGTGGATGCAGCGGCCGTTTAACCGATATTTATAAAGCACCTGTGGGTGCTGGGCAGTGGCCAAATAGCAGAGAGACAAAAATCCTTGTCTTCACAAAACTTTTACACTAGTGGGGATTAGAGGAAGTGGACAAATAATAACCAAATAAGTAAAATATATAGTATGTCAGCTGATGCAAGTGCTTTCAAGAAAAGTGAAGCAGGGAAGTGGGGAAAGAGCCTGTGGAGTGTGGGGGCAGGCGGCAGGGGTGAGGGTGCATTGCGATGAGCATGGTCTGGGCACTTGGTGTAATATCTGTGAGTTTACTTCAGGACTCTCAAGTTTATTTTTCACAATCACATTAAATGTGGCCTCATACCCACATGCAAGACCTAGTGGGAAACCTCCTCTCAGGCTCGTTTCACAGGCTCCCCTTTCTGTGGGTAGCCCAAGACTCGCCCAGCCCTGTGCCTCTCCTTAAAAACCATGGGTTTTTGATCATACATTTATTTATGTAATTATTTGATTAATATATTAACTCCATACTAGACTAGAAACTCCAAGAAGGAAACCATGTCTGTTTTGGACAGTTGTATCCTTAGAACCCAGCACAGTGTCAGCACATAATAGGCCCTATTTATTGCATGGAGGGAGGGAGGGATGGATGGAAAGTATAAAGACTATTTTCCATAAGCCACATCTTTGCTGTTTCGTTATTCTGTGGCCACTTTTAAGTTTTTACTTCTCACTTGGTGCAGTTGATCTAGTAAATAGCCATTTTCGAAGCAGGTAAAGTATGTTTTTATACATGGCGTATGTAAAATAGTGCAAAATATAGTTGTCCTCTAATTTAAATAATGTCTCTCCATCTCATTTTTTTTTTACAGGACCAATGCCAAAGGAACTCCCCTGAATATAAATAAAGTCTCTAATAGCCTGATTAATTTTGGAAGGAAGTTGATTTCTCCGTCAGTGGCCCCAGGCGGTCCTGGTGGCCCTGTATCAGGGGGCAGTAGTGGCAGTTCCTCCACAGCTGTGGCTCCCACCAGGACCTTAGCAACCTTAGCAGAGACCCCTAGGCATCATTTGCAGCAGCAGCAGCAGCAGCAGCAGCAGCAGCAACAACAGCAGAGGCTGCTGAAATCGGAAAGCATGCCAGTGCAACTGAACAAAGGTAAGGAAAAAGTTCTCAGAAAGCTAAAGGACACACACAGCCTGGGACTTCCTTACCTGCCTGTGAGAACCCAACTGCCTAGAAATAGAAATTAATGCAAAACTTAATTTAAAAAAGATCTATTCTATTAGATCCTTTTAAGTTAGATCATTAGACATTATATCGTTCTTAATTATGATCATTTTCTGAGATTGTTTGTGAAGGTGTTTTTTTTTACATTTATATCCTACTATAATTGCATTTGGGTCCTGTGGATTCCCATAGACAATGTCATGAGCTATCACAACACAGAATGTGAAATCCACTGACTGTGATCCCTGCTGTCTTAGATAATAACGCTTTTGACTAGAAGGGAATCTGAAGTGGGACGTTCCAAGTCCCACGGGCTTTACTCGGCACAGCGTTCATCCATGCAGTGGTTTTGGAGGAGGCGTGCCACTAGGCTTGCAGTCGCTCGTCCGGCTGTCTCACCTCTGAGCTGAGCAAACTAGAACCTTAAGGGGGGAGAAGCTAAGCAGAATGTCAAGCACCTCAAGTAAGTGTCTAAGTCCACGCGCTAACCATGAGCCATAGAATGTGAGAACAGAGGAAACCTGGCAGATGAGCCGATCCGCGGCTCTCATTTGATGCGAGTGAGGGCGCTGCTGTGGGTACCGTCAGTGGTGCTCTCGCAGCTGGGCCTCGGGTGAGCTTCCTTCTATTTCTGGGCCTCACCTCCCTCGTGTGCTGTATTCCTAAGGGAGCCACGCGGGTTCTAACTCAGAATCCTTATACTCTGATTTTCCACTTATTTTCAGAGACAGATGATTAAGTACCCGTATTCATAGCAGATCAGAAAGAGCTACATTTACTTCTTAGTGGGGAGAGTCTGTTATCTATACTACAGAAAAAAGACATCATAACACGATGGCAGAAAATTTACAAAAACCATTCCTTAGCATTGCAAAGCTTCAGGTAGCCATTCCGTTTCAAGGCAGATCTACTGAGGCAGGCCTCATTCGTGTCGCCGCGGGAGCCCTGGGCAACGGCCCTGTGAAATAACTGGTGCTGGCAGTGGCGGTGGTAATGCTGAGTCAGTAGGAAGACCTTAAACCGTGTTCCATATGCCCTGTTTAAGAGGTTTCCATCCAAAATAATGAAAAATTTTAAATTACCGGTATTTAAGTTGATAAACTTAAGTTAAATGGGCTTTATTCCCCAATGATTTAAAGTAATGAATATTATTCAATAATGAGTGTGTGTTCTTCCATCAAATACCCCATGTTATCTATTGTTGCCTATGTGAAATATTAGACTCTATATATTAGTATTTAAATTTCATTAGAGTGTTCAGTTTACCTACATAAGACTATCTTGTTTAAAATTACATTCTTCTCTTTTTAATGTGGAGCTATCACACATGATTTAAAGAAAAGGAGACTTCAGATCATTAACATGTTGTAAATGTATTGTAATGCCAGGAGACTTGCCCACTTACAGAATGGAAATGAATGTTATTTTATATATTTCATAATTGTACTGTTTTATTGTTCTAAACAAATATGATTTCAATATTGCTTTGATAACAAGCTGTACTCAGTAGTAATTCTAACTGATGGCAGGCAAATGAGTCAGAGAATCTCTTAATGCTGTAGCTTAAATTTTCTGAGGAACCAAGCCAAATGACTATAGAAATATAAAGTTGTGTCTCTAAGGAAATGTCAAGTATTAATATCACAGTAAGTGAGAAAGGAAGTGCATGAGGATGGAACAATTGATGAAAACCAAGTCCCCAGTTATAAGAAGACAACAGAGCACTTAAGCGAAGTGTTTGGAACATGAGGATCATCACTGGGGCGTTCCGTGCCCAATCCCCGTGCTGGAGGAAAGCGGCCTTGTTCAGCAGCTCTTCCATCTCTTTATTCCTGGTTTGTTCTTCTCATGGCAGTCTACAAAAAGCTTGTCTGTCTTCATATCGAAGATAAATATTCCCGATAATGCCTCTCCCTGCATAAAGTTTTGACTAAAACAGAGGAAAGGGCAAAGAGCAATTTATGCAAGTAGAAGCCAGTGTAGGCTCATGCCGTTCATCCCGTCACGGGGAGCTGGAAGCAGAACCCTAAAGCTTTCTGACCCTCTATTTCCTCACCCTACACAAGAGGGTCGGACTGGTCCCTGAGGGCATTTCCAGCTCCAAAAATCGGTGGCCCCTGTGGTGAAAGATTATTTGTTAACTCTGCAGTGAAAAACACCTCTCCAGCACTGGGTCTTTAAGCAGGTATTTCCCACCGGTATCCTGCTGTGCTGTGACACCGACCGATCTGCAGGTGTGCCACAGATTTGTGTAGTACGGTGAGCACGATATTTCGGCTGTCAGGGGGCTTGTGTTGGAATATGACTTCTCACTATCTCAGAACAGTGCCATCTCCTTAGTGCCTTTGAGGAAAGATAATGTAACAGCCTTTTTAGTGTACTCTGCTGGAAAATTTGAAAGTTGTTTTGAAAAATGGTTGTTTATAAAGATGAAAATGCTTATGATTTTCCTAGGTTAGTTAACTCTCAATCATTTGTGCTTATACAGGGGAACAGCTGTATGGAAAACACAAAATTCATGTACACGCTGCTTGAAAGGCGTTCTGTGCTTCGTGTATGTGTCGGGGGTGGGGTTGTGAAGGAAGGAAAAGGGAGCGCAGATGTCCCTTCATAACTTTCCTGGTAATATTTAATATCAAAATTAGTTTTCAGTCTCTAAACGTACACTAACAGTTGATCCAGAAGCAGCAGAATAAAATGGAAAATTCCCTTTAAATATACAGAAAATAAGCACGCTACTTATCAGTGAATAGAGAGTTAACTGTGTTATGAAAATTCGGGACCTGATAAGTTCTGCTAAAAGCTGTTCATCACTTGTGTGGAGCATGTACCTATTTATAGATTTTATTGCAGTTAGAGGAGAATATAAATGTGCATACTGTTAATTGATGGGAACGATATAATTGCAATGCAATAATTTCTAGATGAGCTGACCATGTGTAAATCATAATTGTAGCAAGTGGCCAAGGCACTGAGGATATGTTGTTGAATTCAAAAATGGACTTTTTACTGTTGTATAAAAGCTACAGGAAAAGCGAGTCTATCAATCTTACATATCATACATAGAAAATATGGTGCCTTTTAAGAAGGCTCTTTTTTTTTTAACCTAGTTAATCTCAAAATATCATAGGCCTTCAGAAGCTGATGTGTCTAGAGGAATACTCTGTTGACAGTGAGTGCTTATGTTGAACTTTGTCATCCGTGAAGGAAATCAAAGAAACAAAAAGTCTTCCTTCTATAAATGGTCGTGTACCTCAGTTCTTCACAGAAATTCCTGTGGTGCTCCTTTTCCATTCTTTCCTATGTTCCTAAAATGTGGTCCTTTTTCCCCATTTCCTTTGTCTGGTTCCTGAATTTGAACACCACTTTATTTGTAGCATTTACAGCAGGTCCAATTTGTAAATGAAATCTCGCCTGAAATAAGTATATCAGGTTTAAAGGGTATGCAGTTCACAGATTTATTTTTACATGTTGACATTTATAAGTACATGTGGTAACTTTTGAAATCTTTTCAATACTTAATATGAAATTAGAACTTGTTTAGGTCTTTATCTGATCACTGAAGAAGTTGGTTTCAAGTCTAGTTAAAAATAAATTTTGTCTGTTAAGAAAATCAGTTTCAAAAGAATGCTTATTTCATAAATGCATGTAATTTTTTGGATAAAGAATTTTGAAAAGAAAATATAAAATCATACTAATATTTGTTGCACAATGAAATCCATTCAGCAAAATCTTTGATTGCTAGAGTTTCCTATACTTTCAACTGGGAGAAACTTGTTTTATGCTTTAGTAGAAACTTGTTTTGTTTTTTCTTTAAGAAAAACATGCACAAATGCTTTTTAGGCAATACTTTAAAAAAAATAGTTCCTTCAAGAATATTTTATATTTATTTTCATAAGATTGCACTGTATTTTCTGTTTTGCTTTACTTTTAGTAATTCAGTTGACAAATGTATTACAACAGTAAGTATGAAAGAAAAGTTGATATTTTTCCTTTTTATGAAATCTAATTATTTTTTCTTATGAAATCCAGGTGATATAGTTACAGGAAGCAATGCTCAGGTTTCTGTTCCTGTCCAGACTCTAACTGACCTCCAAGGTACAGTTACCATGGCAACGATATATATCTCTTTGCCTGCAGTGTTATCATTGCCTATTCCAAAACTCCATTATTCCTTTTGCCCACCCTCCATTCATACTGTTTATCAGTTCACTACCATTGTTCAGCCACTGAGTGGCACTGTTGTTTAGAACAAAAGTCCCTCTCATGTCACCTTGGGGATGCCAAATCTAGCTGTGATGTGGGTTTTCTGTTAAGTTCGCATCAGCCTCTTTCCTTGTGAAATATGGTCACTCTACATTTTGTGGTGATTTTAACGCTGTATTTTATTGGGCAGGTCACACCCAAGTGCTCTTTTTGTTGCATAGGAGCTCGTGACAGTAACGGACAACTTAGTTCTGAGATGAGATCATTTTATGTGCTGTTTGTATGCATATTATGACATGTGTTGGATATTAGCCAGAGTACTTGTTATATTTTAACTAAAAGAATTACAATTTGATTTTAAAATAAATTTGTAAGTGCAGGCTTTGTATTATGAGTCATAGCAACAGAAAGTTTGGTGTGACAAGTCTCCATGCATAGCTAGCAATGATTCAAAGTAAAAAGGCATTTTAATATCACAATTGTTTGTTTAAAATATAGAAAAAGGTTTTAAGAACTACAAAATAATAGTAATCCATATTCAGCATCTCCTGTGGAATGTAAAAACATAAATATTTAAAGTTGCTGTATTAATCTCTTATGTAATCTTTTAGATAAAACATGCTGAAGAGAGGAGTTATATATTAAGTGGAAGCCTAGACTAACTTTAATAATATCCCATTTAAATTCAGACAGGAAAGATAACCACATTAAAATTCTTATTATGCTTTCCTTAATTTAAAATATCCACACAATTTAGTCATGCTAGTAGTATTAAAATACTGTCCTAATAATATGTCTTCATGATCTCTGTCCTTCTTGATGAACTAACAGAAAAGAAGCTGTTGTGATTAGGAAATGAGTGGTGTGTGGCCCCAGCTCTTTTAAGAAACGCTGTTGCGGTGAGGGATGCGACCTTACTTCTATATATAGTCCTGCGTTTCCCGAGTGTAGTTTCTGGCTGAAGTCTGGTAACTGAACCAGCTGACCTTTCAGGGTCTCTCAGTCTGTAGGTTCCATGAAGAGCTGCTGTTTACTCTCCCTGGTGCGTCTGTTAAGTGATACAAAGGGATGCGGCAACGTGGAGATAGAAAAGGCAGATAACCTCCAAATGATTTCTCTTTAGCCTTGTCCGTTATTGCATTTAAATAAATATTGATGTGATCATCTGTTGTGATGAGAAGTCATAGGACTTAAATTTGTTTCCTAAAATTAAAATCTGAGCCCGCCCACTCCCACCAACAACTCTTTAACAAGTGTGTCGTTATCCCAAAGTTCGTTGGCTGTGGAAAGAGAAAGCAGAAGGCTGCCTTGTGCATTCTGACCTCTGCGTCTCTGCTCTCATGTGCTCAATCCACTTTTTCCCACAGACCAGAGCCACTTGAACAATGTTGTTTTTTAAATAGCATCTTGAGGAGGGAGTTATATCCCTTTATTCAAATAACGTATATAAATAGAATCATGCCATTCATTTGTTCAACAAGTATTTATTTAGTGCCTACTATGTGCCAGGCTCTGTTTTCATTGGTCCCTTGCTTTCCCTTCAGCTTGACCAGTTGACTTGGGCATCAGCCTGTGTTTTACATGCCCCAAGCAAGAATGCCGAGTCAGGAACCAGCTCTTTCTCTGGATACCCTGTTCAGAATCCCCCCTGCACCCCACCCCACCCCTGCCTGTCACTTTCTGGTGGAGATTCTCTCAGTCTGCTGGGGAAGGCTCCAGCCGCTTTATGAGGCCCGAGTAAACAGCTTTCAGTCTGAGATGACCACTAAGACAGTGAGGAGGAGGCAGTGAGGCAACACCTACCCTGATTTGAAGAAGTCACTTGGTGTTTTCTTCAACACACTGCCTGCAGAGTGTCGGAAAGCAAACAGGAGAAATAAACCGAAATAGTGGTGGCAACAAGAAACTTTCTAAATAACCCTGTGTTTAATAGGGTTAGTTACATTAGAAGTTAGAGAACCTCATCAAATATGCCAAAGCTATTTATAGTCCCCTGTATAATATTTCAGAAATAGATAAACTTTCATTTCATGGAACTAAAACTATCATTTAGACTTAGACTTTCCACAGATATCTTTTTTTTTTTCAAGAAATGAAGTAGATATCATACTTTCCATGATTCTTTGATTATATATAATCTTTTTAGAGATTTTGTATCTTTAATCGTTGTCTTTTAATATACAATAATTATATGGTTTTAATTTTTTGAAGAAGAGCACTGGATATAAAGTGAGATTTTACAGTTTAGGTCAATAAATAATTTTTGGAAAATCTGGAAAGTTCATTTTATATCTCTCAGTCTAAGTTGCAATGATTTAAAATTTACCACGGGAGAATTAGGTTTTTGAAGACAATTCAGTAGGTTTCTTCAAAATTACTTTTGAAAATGTACAGCTACCCCAGAAATGTTTTTCCTAGAGATATTTAAGAATTCATTCACAAACCAAAAAGCTTTTTAATATGGATACACACACACACATAGGCAAACACACGGACATTACTTCCAAAGAGAATTTAGAATTTCCAACAACAGAAGTGTGTATCATCATATAATAGACCATTACAAAAGAAATTTCGATTTTGTAACTTATTGTAAGTTATTATCATAGGCATATTTAAAATTTATATTTGCGTATGTTATTTCTGTTAATGGATATGATTATGTATATATACATGTACATATATAGATATCATATAGCATTTAAAAATAAAAAGGAAGTATAATTGAACAACAATAAAGTAATTAAAATTAAAAAATAAAATAAAAAATATATATATAATTGCAAAAAATAAAAAATAAATAAAGAAAATTTAAAAGGAAGGACAAGGTTTAAAAACAATCTTCCTGCCCAGATAACCACTGTTGGCATTCTTAAGATAAAACTAAAACACATACCAGTTAGACAATCCCTATTAATTAGACATTAAATAGAAAAAATAAGCCTCCATTTCTCCTCCCACTTTTTTCTGCCTGCCCATTTCGCTAAGGGTAATGATTGTTAAGTTTCTTATCATTTCTTTCAGGGAAAAAAGTAGGTTTTAAACTGAGGAGTAAAGTGGGAGTCACACTGATGTGATAACAGCTCACACATCTGGAGGTGACTTCCTCTCTCGACCTTCAAGAATAAAGCACTAACAGAAATGTCCTAGGACAAATGACATGCTGCAAACTGGTAGACAAGGAAAAGGGAGGTCAGATCAACTACAGCAGCACTACAGTGTAGTGACCAAACAGAAGTAGCTTCTGCTCACAAGAGGGAGGGAGGATAACTGAAACCAAAAAAGTATCCGTGTGCCTGACCCTACGTTGATCACTGCAGTTGTTACTGAGAAATGATAGCCCT
This sequence comes from Micronycteris hirsuta, assembly GCA_004026765.1. Taxonomy (NCBI): domain Eukaryota; kingdom Metazoa; phylum Chordata; class Mammalia; order Chiroptera; family Phyllostomidae; genus Micronycteris; species Micronycteris hirsuta. Next base: position 125,083 of record PVJI01000133.1, read on the forward strand.
GAAGCAGAACAAGTAGATCCATTACGTTCTGTATAATTACTTTATCAAGGCAGAGAAGTATATAATATGTAAAACAAGTTTGGGGAAGCAGCAGCTAGAAAATGCACTTTTGGGGACCACTTATGTAAAAGATGTTGACTAAACAAGTTGTCTTTGGATTGAGACTAAGATCAGAATTTGCCCTTTACTTTCAAAAGACCCCATTCCATTTTCCTTTCATTTTAGGTCACATTTACTACTGCCCACCTGGCATAGCCCTTACTAGGGGAGCAAGGTGCACACCTTTCCCTAGCGTGGGCCTGGAGTTGGGCCTGGGTTTGAGTCCCGCCTCCATCCCTGCCCTGTTAGATAACCCAGAAGAGAACAGCTGCTTCAAGGGTGGTTCTAGGAAGTGACCTCAGCACTGTCCCATAGTAAGGGTTCCAGGGTGCCACCCACTCAGGTGGTGGCGATGCTGTTAGAGCCACTACGTGTTTTCCTCAAACACCTGTTGGTTTTCAGAATCAAATTGTGAAGCAGCCAACTCAGCATACTCTGTGTTTCGTTAACAATAACATCCGATATACTAAAACCACGTTTGCAGGCAAGGACTGGATCCAGCAGTGCTTACTGCTGTGGTCGGGCTACAGCACTGTTCCAGGGGCTTCGGGTGCAGCCTGCTTCCATTTGCTCTCTGGTGGCACCAAGATGTGTGTTTTTACCGAGCAGACATCAGCCCTCTTGCTATCTGTCACTCAAGGCCGAGGTAACAAAACGTTACCAGACGCCCCAACGCCTCCTTTTCTCCCGGGTCACTGTGTGAAGTCACGGTGATCCCCTTTCTGTGGCCACCGCACTGGGCTTCCCAGGCTTTCCCCTTTCTGCTCTTCTGAGCCGTGCCTGAGCCGTGCCTCCGCACCAGCGACCCCCAGATTTCCTAGCCTCCTAAACATTTTGCTTTTGGACTTCATCCTATTTTACACTGGTTTTGGTCTCATTTTCAATTACATATGGATGGCAGGAGGCCCTGAAGAATTTAATCAGACTGTGCTTAAGCTAGGTGTTCCCAGCAGTCTAACTGCCTTCGTAAATACCGTGTTCTGCACCCAAAATGACCCTCCCTGCGCCACCACCACCGCCCCACTCTTCAAGTTCTAAGGTTTACCTTACACCTCTCATCGCCTGACACAGACTTAGATCCTCCCTCCGCGGTGCTTCCAGAGCGCTGTTGTTTATACTGCTGTTTGCTTCTGTCACCTGGCATCACAGGCCAGTGCATGTACAAGTCTGTGTTTCCCGTGTACTGTTATTTTGGGAGCTTTTGAAGAGCTGTGGTGTCGTCCCCCATCCTCAGTGCTGGACAGAGTTTCTACAGGCACTTCATTGGCTTGTGCCCTGTTTTGGGTTATGAGGGAAAGACTGTGTGCATGCCTGATGCAGCTTAAGAACTGGTCTGTATTCAGTTATTTAAGAATACCTTAGACCATAATATAACTTTTAATTAGTTGCCTTGGGTCAGGATTTCTGATAAATAAATCTGAGACAACGATCCATGGGTAGGAAGCTTTGCGAGGAGTATCCTCAAGATCAGCGCCGGGGAGTGAAAGAGGCAGTGCTGAGCTGAGGGATGGATGGCCCTACAGAGGCGTCTGCTTAGAGGCAAGGGGGCCAACCTTTGTGCTCGGCCAGCCCAAACTGGACTGGAGCTGATCCCCAGGGGAGGGGCATGTCCTTGGGCAAAGCAGCTCTCTTCAGCTCAGGGAGGTTTTGGAAAGAACTCCCGAGAGCCAGCCATCAGCAGGCCACACTCGCGGCAGAGGTGGGGAGTCTAGGCAGGGCACTGCAGCAATGGATTTAAGAATGTGCCTTTAAGAATAAGCTTTAGTTTTAGTGCAACAAAAGAAGCTATGTTGTTCCTATCCGTTAAAAACTTGAAAAGATTTGTGGAGCTTCAGAGCTGCTGCGCAGTTTATGGGCTTTAAGCTTGTTGAGTATATTGACTCCTCAGTTTAGAAGTGGCCAGGTGAGGCCTGGGTGATGGGCCGTCTCACCAGTTGGTGAAAAGGGCAGGGGGCCTCAGAGTCCCTTCTGCTGCCTCAGGCAAGACCTCCTCTGGTGCCTGGGCTTTTCCTGCAGATATCCAGAAGAAATAGGCCATCGTCCCCTTCGGGAACATGTTGGAGCCTCCATTTCATAAAGTCTAAAGTGTTTTCGTTCCCAAGGGCACAGAAATGTTAGTAATAGAGGAGAAATATATTTTGTACGGGGATTTTATGTGAGGTATAGGCCAAGAACTGTATTGTAGCCCTACCACATCCACCCCCTCTGCCAACTGTGCCCGACCGGTGAGGCTGGTCTGGACCACGGTCCCCGCCCTCGGTGAGAGCTGGCGTTTGTGAGACAAGCACCAGTAATTGAATACAAGAGGCCCGTCCGTCAGCTTTGTTTGTAGAAAAAGCCATCTCAAATACATATGTATGTCCTAAAAATTGGGTAGTTAGGCCTCTTCCCCAAATATGGTTGGTTTGGGTTTTTTTTGTTTCTTCTTTGCTGTTTTGAATTAATACCCACTTGGAGTCACTCTCTGTGATACAGAAATGAAATAATATGTGTTGACACAGTCTTTAAATTTAAACAAATCTTATGAAGTTATACACACACACACACACTTGAACAAATCTTATATAGATATATAGATATAGAAATATCTCCATTCTTGGGCAAATTTATTAAACTCCCTAAACCTCAGTTTTCTTACAATGTCATTAAGATTAAATGAGGTAATAGTGTAAAAGTCCATATATGTCCTTGGACTAATATTTTGCAAATATCACATTGCTGTAGTATATTTTAATTTCTAATCTCTTCTTTGGATAGACAGACTAGGGGATACATATATTGGGAAGGTTGGAGGAAAAAATGAATCGTACACAGACAAAATCTAGAATCAAAGAAGGTTTTCTGCCCTTATAATTTCATCATGGAAACAGTTGCTTTATAAAAACTGGTATAGCTTCTTAAGATTTTTTTCTTTGATAATGTTGTAAGTCCTTTTAAATGGACAATTCTCCCAACAAGTTTGATAGAACTTTACTTATATATTGTAAATACCAGATTGATAACTATAATAGGTACTAACTACCTCATTTCAGAAGTATTCAAGGCAACTAAAATTTTATAAGATTTGATACACATAACTGCTCACAACTATTTTTTTCATTTTGGAAGAAATGTAAGAAGTTGTAACAATCCACAAAATTTTAATTTTTTCCAGGAGTATAATAAAATATAAATTATTCTATGTGGCATTTTCAATTAACTGGGAATTTGGACTGTAATGTCAAATATTGGGAGTCTAGAGATCATAAGTAGAGTATAATAACCAAAGGAGTAGTAAAGAGAATTTCCCGTTTATTTAACAGTTCTGTAGGTCAAAAGTCTGATTCAGATCTCACCAAGCCAAAACCAAGGCACCAGGAGGCTCTAGGAGAAAGTCACCTGCGCTGTCGACAGAATTCTCTTCCTTGTGACTGTAGGATCAGTGTCGCCATTTCTTTGCTGGCTGTCAGCCGAGGGCCATTCTCAACTTCTAGAGGATGCCACATTGGCTCATGGCCCCTTTCTTCATCTTCAAGCCCAGCCATGCCAGGTCAAGTCCCTCTCATGTTTCAGCTGTCTCCTGTTTCTCTAGTCACACCTCTAACTCATATTTCTGCCTTGCTGCTCCACTTTAAGGACTTCTGTTTACATCAGCCCACCTTGATAACCTGGGATATTCCCATCTCCAGGTTCTTAACCTTAATTGTACCTACAAAGTCCTTTTGCTACATAAGGTAACATACCCACAGGCTCTGGAGGTTAAGGCTATAGGCATTATTCTGCCTGCCTCGTATGTGGCTTTTAAGGGGAAGATATGAATTATCAAAACTGACCCAAGGAAACCAAAAGGTCCCGGTTCGATTCCCAGTCAGGGCACATGCCTGGGTTGCAGGCCAGGTCCCCAGTGAGGGCCATGTGAGGAGCAACCATACATTGCTCTTTCTCCCTCCCTTCTCCTCTCCCTGAAAATAAATAAATAAAATCTTTAAAAAAAAAAAACTGACCCAAGGAAACATAGAAAATCTTAATAATGGAATGAACATAGAAAAATATCCAAAAAGCCCTCATCATAAAATCTTTAAAAAGTCATCAGCACCAGAGAATTGTATAGGTGGGTGATTCAAATTTTGGAGGGATAAATTCAGTTGTAGAAATGTAGGAGAAGCTAAAAAAAGATTTTCATTTCATTTAATCAAAATGCATTGGATTCTTAGATTTATATATTTTTTTCTATAGACTTAAAAGTAATTTGAAACTCAAAGCTAAGCAGTCATTCCTTTTGTTTTAATTACAATATAATCTTCCATGACCCAAAGGCAATAAAAGCGTCTTAAAGAGTAGAGATCCAAGTAGCAATGAGAAAATATTCATAAAAGGAAAAATAAAAACCTAGATTTATGATAAATACTTAGATTTCTTCCCACCACATCATCTTGGGGTAAGAAATGCATTCCTAAGCAGAACCATAAAAACAAGCCATAAAGGAGAATGTGGGGACACGCGTACACACACGCACATGCACGCACACACACAGGGCTGAGTTCCAGAATTTGGGAGGAACTCCCCTGAATCAGCTTCTTAAAATAAAACGAGCAGAGACAGTCAGGCAGGACTTTCAGATGCCCTACATAACTAATGAGGCTGAATATTTTTCAACCTTCAGCCTCATTAGTTATCAGGAAACATCAAGCTAAAATAATGAAGTTCTCCCTTCATTAGATTAACCAAATAAAAAATGAGATGAACGGACAAAGATAGATCATGTTACATTTGCACATATATAAAAATATACATACACACACATATCTGTTCAAATCCTAGGGGAAAGCAATTTGGAATAATTTATGTAAATTTAAAATGCACATACAGTTAGACTTAGTTCCATTTATATAACTCTACCTAATAGAAATAACCAGCTGTTTGTACCTAAAGACAGACCTCTTTAGATTTTTAATTGTCATTTAGTTTGTAAAGACAAAAAATTGGAAAAATTCTAAATATCTATTTAGGAAAGCTACAATTCTTTTTCCTTCACAGTCTTAAAAAGAGTAAGACAGACTTTTGTATAAGAGAAAGACAAATTTTCGAGACCGAAGTTCAGTCCATAAAGCAAGTTGCAGAGGGAAATACTTTTGGAAGACAGAATAAGGACCTCTGGAGACGTTTCTCCACAGAAGCAACGAGACCAGTGGCACAAATGTCCAAGTCAGCTTTTTCAGAACCAGGAAATGAATCAAAGAATTGCAACAATTTGAGGAGTATCTATTCAAGGAAAAAATGGCTGGGTCTCCATTGTTAGACCAGCATGATTTGTGGCTTTTTAACTTTCCTTATCCCTCCCTACTCCTCCCCAGGTCTGCCATAGTCTTTATTAACCATCGGCTTTCTGACCAGTGGAGGAGAAAAATGGATGTGGAGCACCCTAAAAGACCCATTCCCCAGTAAATTGTAACTGTTGGACTTGTCCAGCAGCTCCCCAGAAAAGCTTCATTTATTTGGAGCTTGTCTTTATTTGACCTTATTCAGAATTCACTAATAAAAACCCTATCCACAGGGCATCCATTGGCAATAATCATGGAAGTTACTTAACATCACAGCTGCCCAAGGCAGAAATGGAGCAAGCAAGAGGTTAACCAAAATTTAACAGAAAATTCAGAGGCTAGCCAAATCAAAGACCCATAGGGGTCTTTGAAAAGGTCCAGTATATTTCTGGGATTCTAGAAGGACACACACGCAGGATTGTGCACATGGCCAGGAGAGACTTGAGAATGATATAATCTCAACTCTGGATGAACCCCGAGGCTCTACATATGCAGGAGTGAAGGTTAAAGCAGAGTTGTAAATCTCTGCTGGAGCATTGAAGGCATGTCCCAAAGCACACACAGAACCCCACCAACGGCTTTGAGACTTACTGGTTCAAGGCATTTAAGGAAAGGAAGTCTGTCTCTTTACTGACCACTAACCAAGCAGAGACTTCAGTGGCCAAAGAATATAATTTAGCAAAATTTGTTTTAAGGAAGTCACTAAAAAATAAACAAGAAAAACAAATCCAAGGGATAGAATGGGATCTAATTTCCAACGCTGCCACATTATGTTATTAAATTATCCAGCATCCAATGAAAATTCTGAGACATACAAAGAAACAGGAAAGTAGAAAGCATTGCTCATGTACCTGGAAAAAAGCAGTGAACACAAACTGCCCCTGAGGAAGCTGGGACACCGGACCTGTGAAAGACTAAATCCGCTATTACAAATACCTTCAGAAAGCTAAAGGAAACTGTGTCTAAAGAACCAACAGAATGTGTGAGACCAATGTCTCACCAAGTAGAGAGTATTAATGAAGAGACAGTAATTTTTTAAAGAACACTAGATATTCTGGAGCTGAAAGTACAATAACTAAAATTTAAAAATTCACTACAGAGGATCAATAGCAGATCTGAGCTGACAGAAGAAAGAACCAGAACTTGAAGATGTGTCCATTGAGATTATCCAATCCAAAATAGAGAAAGATAAGAAAATGAGGAAAAATTAACAGAGCCTCAGAGACTTGCAGAATATCGTGAATCATACCGATATACAGATGATAGCAGTCAAGGAGAGACGAGCCCTCACCAGCTGGCTCAGTCGCTTGGGCATCATTACACAAAGCGAAAGGTCACCAGTTCAGTTCCTGGTCGGTGTGCATACAGAAGGCAACCTATTTATGTTTCTTTCACACATCCATGTTTCTCTTCCTCTCTTTCTCCCTCCCTTTCCTTTCCTCTAAAAATAAATAAGAAATAATTTTTTAAAAAAGAAGAGAGACAGGGACGAAAAGAATGTTTGTAGAAATGCTAGCTGAAATATTCCACAGCTTTATGAAAAACATTATATATCTAAGAAGCTCAATTAACTCCAAGCAGGATAAACTCAAAGACATCCACACTTGGACACATCATAGTCAAACCTAAAAGTCAACGACAAAGAGAGAATCTTGAAAGCAGCAAGTAAAAAACAACTCATGGTATCCAAGGAAACCTCAATAATATCAACAGCTCATTTTCATCAAAACCATGGAGGCCAGAAGGCAGGAGGATGATATTATCAAAGTCATTTTTTTATAAAGACTGTCAACCAATAATTCTATATCCATTAAAACTATCCTTCATAAAAGAAGGAAAATTAAGACAGTTACAGATAAAGACAGATTCACTGCTAGCAAAATTGCCCTTGGCCCTGGGACCTATTCTCCCCTCTGCTTTCCTAACCTCAGGGTTACTGTCCTTCAAGGGTCGGCAACAGTATCATCCATTACAGGTTGAGGCAGAAGTACACAAGTTCTGTGTCTAGGGAATAACAGCTGTGGAAGGAAAAGGGGAGAGACCTGGAACTAGGCAAGGGGACGTCGTCAGACCGCACTGCAGACATCACAGAAGTCTCTGCATGCTGACCGAGAAAGTCTGGAGCCAAGACTTCCGACTAGAAAGCCCTTTGTTAGGTAGAAATGAGCAGGCTCTTTGGTGCTGATCACCAGCTGGGAAATGTGAGAAGTGACTTTATAAAAAGAACAACTTTATTGAGATATAATTCATATACCATAAAATTCACCTTTAATTCAGTGGATTTTAGTGCATTCACAGAGAATGCTCAGCTGTCACCAGCATCTAACTTTAGAACATTTGGAGTTAAACTTGAGTCTTCTCTTTCTCTCATACCCCCAATATTTCCCTCAGTAAATCCACTCAGTTTTGTCCAGAATCTGACCTTTCTCCCCACTAAGCCCTGATCATTCTGCTGACTTAGAGTTTTGCGGGGGCAATAACTGACTTCCCTGCTTTCGTTTTTGCCTCCCCCGTTCCTAATTCTAGTCTCACCATAGCAGCCAGATTGATCCTTTCAAAAGTAAGTCAAGTTATGTCACTTCTCTGCCCAAATCCTCTAGTGGCCTCCAGTGGCTTCCCTTCTCAGTAAAAGTATCCAAAGTCGCCTACAAACGGCTACCTGATCGGATCCCCTGCCTGCTCTCAGACCTCATCTCCTACCCTTGCCCCTCATTCTTAGCTGTGGCCACAAGGAACAGCCTTGCTGTTCCTTGAAAACACAAAGTTCTTGCTTGGGGCTTTTGTGCTTGCTGTTCCTTCATGTTATCCTAAAAGCTGGTGTTTCACCTTCCAGTTTTTGCTCAGATGTCAGTACACCTCAGGGCTCTGTGACACCTGCCCTGACCATCCCATTTAAGGTTGCAACCCGTCCTTCCACCATGTTCTCCTTTCCTGCTCTGTTTTTCTCCGCAGCACTTACCGCCATCTAAAATCATATATATTTCACTAATTTACAGGATGGAGGAAAAGTAGATGACAGTTGTGAGTATGCAAACCACAGAGTTTCTTCTTGTATTATTATTTATTAATTATCATACTGTTTCCTTACGAACAACTGTAAACCTACTCTTGCCCCACCCCGTATTTGGCTGTCTCCCCCTCCCTGGAGAGCACCCTCCCTGAAGGACAGGATTTTTATGTTACTAGTTTCCACTGTCTCCCCACGCCCAAAATTGTCTAGCACTTTCTGGGCCTTCAGCTACTAATGGTTGAACGGATGAATGCAGCAGGTATTTTGCTAGGTCCTTAAGGTCCCATAGCAATCTGACGGCAGTAGCCCCGTTTATTAGTGAGACCTGCGTGGCTCTGTCTGTAGCTAGTGCCATATACCTGACCTCTGCACCACGCTGCCTTCTCAAGCAGGACGTACTCCAGCCCTTGCTGCTGTCTGAGGGAGCTTTATGGAGCATTGCTGGCGATCACAGATGCATCCACTCTCATACAGGGGCCAGTCTAGAAAGAGGCCCTGTGAGCCAGCACCCTGTCCCTCTTTCTAGATGCTTCTACCATAAGCTAGGACAGCCATGTATCTGTTCTGCAGTTAATGAAAAGGAAAGAGACCCTTTTGAAAAACTGAAGGATTTCAATTTTTTATATTACTAATATAATGTACACTATAATAGTTTCCAGTTTCTATTATTAAGGATGATTCTGTTACTGAGGGTCCAGTCTTTTAACCTGATTTCTAAAAACGGAATTGTTTATGTTTTATGTGTGTGTAACACTTGGGATTACTGTAGTATAAATTACACGCAGAAAACTATTGCGTACTTCATTGTTTCCAAAAATTGGCAGCTACTTTGATACATAAAAATGTCTGCATTTTAATGCTCCATAGTGTCATGTTGTTGACAGGGTGAACAGAGAGTTATCATAATTACTAAGAACAGTAAGTTCAGTAGCTACTAAGTTCAGTCGCTTAATGAAAGAGTGGTGTTTCATTATTGCTACTTAATTTTTCTTACAGGACAAAGTTCTAAAAACATCAGTTCCTCTCCAAGCATTGAGAGTTTGCCTGGAGGCAGAGAAGCCACTGGCTCCCCACCTTTGTCTGCTACTAAAAAGGACTCCTTCTTCAGCACCATCTCACGTTCCCGCTCACACAGCAAAACTATGGGCAGGAAAGAATCTGTAAGTCTTTAGCAATGGTTTTCTCTCATCCCTCATTTTCCTCTAGGGTGATGCATTTGTTAAAGCTTCTTATAAAGCTCTTAAAATTTTTACAGACTAAAATGAATTACTTATCAAAAATAATTTGGGTGTTTTAAGGCTGTGGTATATATTACACTGGGATGGAGGGGGAATGTAGCATCAATTTAAAATAAGTTAAATCCCAAATCTCAGTCCTTTTTTCCCCCTTAAAAATGCCTTCTTATCAAAGCCTGTGTTTTTTTCCTAAAATGTAGCCAATAGCATTATACCAAATAGGCTAAGACACTAAAACAAACCAAGCTGTTTTTTAAGTTTCAAGTATTTCTTGCAACTTAAAATAATTATTTTACCACTCATTTTAAAAAGTTATACAAATTAAATTTAAATTATGGTATATTGGTAGTTGTCCTCTAAAAGTCTTTGTATACATTACTCAAAATAACCTATCTAAAGCATATCTACTACAAAAAAAAAAATCCTGGTTGTGTCTGAAATTTTTTAAGCCAAATCACAATAAATAAAACATTTAGCCACATTTTATAGCTAGTGTAACACAGTATTCTACTATGAAGAATTCATCTTCCCATTGGAAGAAGATAGAAATTTAAGGTCTTACAAGAAAGAATCTAGCTGTTGCTGAAATAGTCCTAAATTAGAAAAACAAATTTTTGAACTTTTGAAGGATAATTATTTACGGTACGTAGAATAGATAACAACATGGTATCTATCTGTATGATTGGTATGACGTTGCATCAGACACTGAGCTTCATGGTGCTTGAACCATTTCATCTGCAAATCAAACAACATACTTTGCTCTGTGAAGGGAAGAGTTCACTATATCCTCTCTGGGTCCTTTTCAGCAAGTAGCAACTGTGATCCTCTGATTTGTGGAAGAGCAGAATGGAACTTTCATTTAGAGATGGCAGCTTAATGCAGGCAGTTAGCTCGGCTCCCTCTCAAATTCCACTCCAGGGATAGTTAGGGTGGTTAAAGATAAACCCTTGAGGAATAAGAAAACAGAAGAGAAGACAACAACAAATTTTTGTTACTCGGAAAGCAGATGTTAAGTGCTAACTAACTTAGCAGCATAAGAAAGCTGAATGCCAAGTCAGTTGTAGGTAAAAACCAAGAAGCAACTCTATTTGGATTTACAATCTGGAAGCTCAGGACCTGGAAATGGAGTAAAGGTGGAACTGAAGACCTGAGGATTGGTCAGAAGTCACTTCAAAAAGTAGTTAGATTCCCTTCTCCACCCTGGCCAAAGACTGGAGGTTTAATTCTTTGGACTGAGCAAGACCGGGCACATTCCAGTGTGGCACCACCGTACCGGAAAAGGAGCAATGAATATGTTTAACTACTGAATTTGAGGGCCCAGGCCTTCCCCCACCTGCTTCCCAGAATCCCACTGTGTTTGCCCCTCCAGGCAGGAGGAATTTTCTCTGAATTTTCTCAAAGAAGTCACAAATGAAAAAACACGCAAACATTCTGAACTTAGTGGTTTTTCAGGGAAACAGCCAGTTCACCTTCAGTGACTCGAGCCACCACAGCCCATCCAAACACAGACCTTTCACTTAACTCTTAGTTTGCATTGTTTTATGTGAGCAAGACAGCCAGGGATCACCAGATACTCGAGGAGAGCATGTGATAGTGACAGACAGACAAAAACAAACAGAAAAAAAGTATCACTTATATCGATGTTTTGTTGATTTCATCTGAGTATTTGGTACATAGTAATTAGGCAAAAATAACTCAAACTCTGGACATGTTATTTATCTTTGGGTAGAAAATAGTAAATAATGATATTAAGATGAAATACCTCACTTTAAAAAGACCATTCTTTTGCAATTCATTTTCTCATTGGCTCTTTAGGTAAAAACAAAATAATCAAATGCTATTAAACAAAAACACCACTGGGAGGAAACAAGTCTATGCAGGAGTAGAATGCTTTAGAAAAAAATACTCATAAAACAACTACAGCAAAGATTATTAGAAATTAAAATACGGTATCTACAAGGTAAAATTCAATAGAAGAGTTGGAAGATAAAATTGAGGAAATCTCCCCAGAAAATAGAATATAGGCAGAAATGGAAGGTAAGAAAAATATATAGAACCAACCCCAGAGATTCAAAATCTGAAAAACAGGAGTTCCAGAAAGACAGAATAGATAAAATGAAAAGAAGGAAGCAGTCAAAAATACAACTCAATAAAGTTTTCCACTAACAAAAAACCTGAAAAAGACCATGGAATGTCCCACACACAGACCCATCACTGAAAAAGTTCAGAACTCTGGAGACAAGGTGATACCCTACAAAGTTGTAGAACTGGGTGAAAAGAAAGCTTTCCAACGGAGGATGAATTAGCAAAGCTACACATATCCCACAGCCACACCAAAAACAAGGCAGTGGAAGAACATCTTCAGAGTTCTGAGAGAAAATTACTTCCCACTTACATTCAGCACTTAACCAAACCAATTAAATGTGAAGATAGAATAAAGCCACTTTCAGACATTCAAGAGTCATAAAATGTATTCCCATGCACCTCAGAATCCACTGGAGAATATGTTCTACAAAAATGAGGACATACTCTAAGGATGAGGCGTGCCTGAAAACACGTGAATAGATTATCCAGAGCAAGACAAAAATATTCCCCAGATAGTACTGTAGGGAGATCCCCAAACCACTCAGGTAGCACAGCTACTTAGCAGGTCTAGAGAACAGCAGCCAACCCAGATTGAGGCAATTTAGATGGTTCCAGAAAGTTTTCTCCAAAAAGATGAAATTGTATGAATAACTAATATATTTGAACAAATTGAGAAATACGTAAAACTACAGGTGAAGTTGGGTTTAAATTCATGATAACTTTAGAGAAAATAAGCCAGTAAAACACAGGACAATCAGTAACCCTAAAGAAAACTAAAATAGCTATAGGAAAAGGAAGAAAGGTTATGATAAACCTTGTAAGTGAGCCAAGGCTATGATTTATGTAGACAGCAGAATGTCAACCTATTGACTGTTAATCTAATCCAAGTCATGATAAAATTCAAGAAAGCGGAGTGTGGGGACTGTGTTTGCATGCAGAGGGGAGGAAACAGGTGGTCCATGGTCATTGGAGTAAAGTCCTCGTCTTCCATAGTCCAAAATTAGTGTATGAGGGGGGACCCCACAAAGCAATTTATTTATTAAAAATTGTGTACTTATTCTTACATGTTGAAACTTCAGTCACCTTCAAAGTACTCTCCATTTGATGCAGTACACCTACTGAGACCTTTGGTGATTGCACCTATTGAGACCTCAGAACAGTTGTGCAACTTGTCGATTTTGATGCCTTTTAGTGCTTCTGCTGTTTTTTGTTTCACCTCTTCCACATCGGCAAAACATTTCCCTTTGAGTACTTCTTCATCCAGGGAAATGAAAAAGTCGCTTTGGGTGAATAAGGAGGGTGGGGCATAGGGGTCATGCTGTTTTTGGTTAAAAACTGCTGGGCACTCGGCGTTGTGTGGGCAGGTGCGCTCATAAATCACCTTCATGAAATGGGCAAAAACGTTCAAGGACTCTTCAAAAGAAAAATTCACTGAAGCCGAACAAGGCCTCTCACAACACCACCAGCTGGTACACTGACACAGATGCGTTCCTAGAACACTCACCTGGGGCGGGGGAAGCCTGTACTACAAGGGACCTGCCCTCCTGAAGATTATCTGGGTTTGGGGGGACCCTCCCTTGTATAATACTCTAGAACAGCAATTTTCAACCTTTTTCATCTCATCATACATATAAACTAATTACTAAAATTCTACAGCACACAAAAAAAATACTATTTTTTACCAATCTGACCAAAAGGAGGTATAATTTTGATTGATTTACAAAAAAATTATAATAGTACTTACCTACTCCTTTTGCTCCAACGTGATTTTTTAAAAAATCAGGTCCTATACTTATACATAAGGATTTCTGGTACCGAGAATTAACCAATGAGACGCAACTTTGTTATGCGATGTGACCAATAAAAATACAACTTTATTATATGACCTATATATTATGGTGTAAGGCAGAGCATTCACAGCAGACACTATTGTTGTCTTGGCTGTTGTCAGTTTTTTATTTGATAGTCTGAAGGAAAAGAGGTCATTGCCCCTGACTAAACAATCAGGTATTACATGTTTTAAAAATTCTAGCAGCACACCAGTTGAAAATCACTGCTCTAGAAAAATCAAGAAGTAACCATATAAGCTAGAGATACAGAGATGAAAAAATGGGTGAAAGAATTGAAAGTGGTTACTTCTGGAGTGCAGGAAGTGGAGGGTGCGGCCGTGAGAACTGTTTTTCAAAACAAGCCTTGTAGGGCCGCTTGACTCTTCAAGGTGTTACGTGTAAAACTTAGTTTAAAAATAATAATTTCAAATTACAACAAAAATAGAATGTATTGACATAATAAATTAGGAGATGCCTGCCTGTACAAAGAGCATGTCTGTGAAGAATCAGAATAAAGAATAACAAATGGGAAAGGCATATGGAGAGATGTTTCATTTGCATTATCATATTTTGGTGGCATATGGATTAGTCTATAATACCAATTAATTACTTTTCTTTATGGTGATGCTGTGACTTAACACTGAGAAGTGGAGCAAAAATAGAAATAAGAGTGAGTCTAACCCCCCACATAGACCTGCTGTGAACCAACAAACAGAATGCCAAATTATTATTCACAATTTAATTTATTTCCTAGCGTGTGGGAAGTATGTAGGCAGGAATTTCCAAGAGAAAGCTGTGTTTTTCCAAGTAACGGGCTAGCTTATTATTTTATGAAATAATGTATTGTAGTCAGTGCTCTTCGCCTAATAATTCCAGTTTTCCCTCGTTCTGGACACTGATAGAACTGCACCTCCTTGTCCCCTGTGATCTGTCAGAGCCATGTGACTGGTTCTGTCCAGTGAGTTGTGAGTGGCAGTCACATGTGCATATTGTCACTGCAGGCCTCTCCCCAGCGCTCTCTCTCCCTCTGGCACAATGCGCAGAGTCCCCTGCCAGCCCATCATAGACAGGAAGTATGAGTGAGAAAAAAACTCACTAGTTTATTAGTTTAAGGTAGAAGTATTGCTTATCACAGCACAACAGTTCACAGTTGGAACACGTTCAGGCCCATAATTGGGAATCGTTCTCCCATGGGAACCATATCCCGATCCCACCCCCACACCCCCGAGCGGTCCCAGGAGCACCAGAGCCTGGGACTGGGCACCTGTCATCTCCAACCCTACTTTGCTTGCACTTCCAGCCCAGTACAGTGTGGCACAGGGGTGTTCCATGTCCTTAGAAATGTTCGAGGTGCTTTGTCATTAACCTCATCAGCATCAGTTTTCACACAGCAAGTGGCCAATACTGAAGCAAAGACACCTCCTTCTTTGGGTCCCAGAGCCTTAAATTATATGACATCTTGCAGATTTCAAGAGTCAGATAATGTTTTAAAGAAGCTCAGGGTCAAGAAGTTGTTGATGTCAGTTAAGAAAGGATGAAATAGCAGTTCAAAGAGACATTAAAACAAAAATAATCTACTGGTGGTTCTCAATGTAAGTGTGGCTGAATCTGCTTATGTTTCTAATCTAATCATTGGGAAATGACTTTGAAAATCAGTGTAGTCATGATTTACAGTATACTCTGGACAAGTGTCATATCCTCATATTAAGTCTCAGAACTTATTTCCTCTCAGGATTGCCTCTTTATGTATCAGATAAAGCCTTTCTGTAACCCAGGCTATCTGTAGATGAAATCGTACACATTGATTCCTGTTGATGCCTCTGATTTGGCCATATAATAGAAGAGTGCACAACTCAGCTAAGTCTTTAAAAAGGTAATTAATTAAGTTTTGTGCCATATGTTTATAAAAGACACCATTATGCTTCTTTTCTGAAATGTGAGCAAGCCAGCCGGAAGTTTTAGAAATGACCTTACTTCACGGTCAGTACTAGTGTTGATTTGAGGACTGGTATTTGCTCATGAAGACAGTTCTCCCTCTGCTTTGTTTCACACACACACACACACAAAACCCGTATGGTTCACCAAGTTCAAACCCAGGTGTTAATCAAGCTCTGATTTTTTTAGTCTTGAAGACAAAATTCAAAATTTGTGTAATTTTTATTTTTCATGCTTTATTTTGCATAATGTAAATGACATCCAATACTTAGTTTTCTATAAATCTATTTTAGCTGGTCATTCATATGACTGTTAAATAATTTTTTACTTATTTCAGTACTGTTAAATGTCCTGCCAACTCAGTTATTGCCAAGTCATTTTCCAAATAACTTCCTTTGCTGATTTTAAAGAAGAGGGAAAATATTGAATAATAAGAGAACCTTTAAAATCAATTTGTCTATGTGATAAATTCCAATATTTAAGCATATCAGTCAATTAAAAGATTTTTTTAATGTTCCTTATTAACTGCAAGACATTTTGCTGTACTTTATGATAATTATACACCAATCTCTAAAGCTCTAAACATATCTATTCAGAATCCCCTCTAAGCCACAGAAAATCAGAATTGCCTGAGCTGGAAATCCTAACATAAAACAGGATGTGTAATGAGGTAAAAACCACCTGCTGGTTCACATTACCCCTGGGGGTGCTCAGCCTGTGTCTCTGTGACCCCTGCGTGCACTGCACTCATCGTTGCCATTTGGGAGTTCGAATGTATACCATGGTCATACTATTAGAATTGTTTTTATAATATTCATCGGCCTATTCCTTATCATGACAAGATAACAAAAAGTGTCAGATGAATGAGAACAAATTTGAAAGCAGACTCATAGTTGCTTGTGGAAGCACAGACAACCTGTGCATTACCTAATCTACTGGAGGTCATGTTGTAGAAACTGGAATTTAAGACATATAAGAATATAAGAACTATGAGAGAGCCCTGGCTGATGGAGCTCAGTGGATTGAGCACAGGCTGCAAACCAAAGGGTCACCGGTTCGATTCCCAGTCAGGGCATGTGCCTGGATTGCGGGCCAGGTCCCCAGTGGGGGCCACATGAGAGGCAACCATACATTGCTGTTTCTCTCCCTCTCTTTCTCTTTCTCCTTCCCTTCCCCTCTCTCTAAAAATAAATAAATAAAATATTTTTTAAAAAAACTGTGAGAGAGCAGTCCCAATGAGTATGCTTACAGTAAAACTGGAGGAGGGGGAAACACATCAACAGTTAAGTAATAATTAAATAAAAATATAACTCATCACCATGAGAGGTGGCGTATGGTTAAATGCCGCATAAACAGTAAAGATCGTAAAGCATGTGGGTTCAGAAGACAGACCACCACAGGCTGTGTTGGTCCAGATGAGCTTCACGTGAGAGGGTCAGACTTGAACCACAAACGTTTCTTTTTTCATTAAATGCAACCATCGTTTTCCCTTATGAATATCCAGCAACCTCCTAGGACTGATGAGTGGTGGTGGGTATCAAGTAGGCAGTCAGCAGCGTCTGCTGTAGGTCCTCTTCCTCACGTCCTCTGGCAGAATGTAAAGTAGTTGGGATTATACCAAGTTGCTTTTGGTAAAAATAAGAGGAATTATTATCTCAAATAAGGAAATTTGTTGTGTATCTTTCCAAATAACAAGAGTCCTGAGATAGGCAGGTCTAGAGTTGGATAATTCATCTGTTCATTAACATCACCATCTTTCTGTTCTACTGTCGGTAGCATTTTGGCTTTGTTCTCAACTCATTCCCACCGTGTTCTCAAGGAAGCTGCCCCAGAGCTGGGTGCCTGCCCTGCCACCCTCCTCACACATGCACGTCTTCTGAAGCAGTCTAGTTGGACGTTCCCCAGCAGGCTTCCCCCTCCTATCTCGTTGGCCAGAACCAAACCCCACGCCCCCTGCCACGCCCATCTCTGCTAAGAGCGAAGGCTTAGAGAAGTCCATGACAGCGCAGAAAGGTGGGGGCACGTGACTGAGGCATGGCAGCAGACTTCCTGAGAGTACATAGTATGTGCACAGTATTGATCGTAATGGGTTTCTTTACAGGGTTCTATACGGAATTGAAACCTGGCATCGAGAGTTTATCTAATTATAGGATTTTTTCAATTCATGAATACATATTTGAAATCTTTTATTGTTTAATCAATAATATTAATGATAACTGCGTTCAAATACAGTGCTATTTACAATAACCTTTTCTGTTTAACACAGTATGTTAAAATGAATTCAGACATCTACAGTTTCTCTAGCTTTAAGTCTCATGATAGGAATTTTAATCTAAGGCTAACTTGGACTCAGGTGTTGGAGATACGACATTTAGTTAGTCAAGGTTCTGTGAACTTCGTTCAGTCTTTTGCAGTGCGTCAGTTCAGGGTCAAGGAAGGTGGACCGTTTGTGTTTATATCAATAGGAGTATTCCTTCCTGCTATCTCCACCTTTTGCCTCACCCAGCTCATATTAATTCCACTGTAAAGAAATGTGAACATTTGAAGGAGCATCATAAAGAGCTATTTTTGACAGTTACGTATATGACATTTTAATTTAGCTTTTGTAAACAGGCTTTATAACCAACTTTTTAGCATCTTTATGCTTCAGTAAATTTATTTTCAACCAGAATTCTGAGGAGCCTATGAAAGCGGAACCACAGGAAATAGAGTTCTGAGCCTTGCCTGTAATGTCCTTTTTAGGACAGTGAAGACTGTGCCCTTTGCGGGCAATGAGACCCTCATCCCCTTCATGCTGGGCCTTCTTCCTCCATCATTTGTCTTCAGCTCCACCATCTCCGAGAAATACAAAATGCCAGGCTGAACCCTTCCCAGGAGGCATAGACAATGGTTTGGGGAGCGCTCAAGCGAAGCAACTAGAAATATTCGGAACCCCTGGACAGAAATTCATGTGGATTTGAATCATGCCAAGTTAAATGTGTCATTAATAGTATTTGCTTTCTTCCAATGACCTTTCTTGAAACTTGACATTTATTTAGTCTTGTAGTGTCACATTGCCTTGGGAACAGCGCCTCAAAGTGCACATGTGCAGGGCAGGGAAGAAAATAAGGGCTTTGAGCAACCCTATGCACCTGGAGGTCAGTCAAAGCCAGAGGCCAAATTGTGGAGGCTCCTGGGGTGTCCTCCTCTTTCCCCCTCGGTGGCATCACCACCTTCCTTCGACACAGCCTCTTCCTGCTTTTAAATCTGCCCCGTAGCTTCTCATAGTTTTTCCTTTGAAACATCTCTGTTAACATTTCCAGGAAGCTATATTTTTAATTCACTGAGTTCAAATTCAAGAAAGAGTGGCTTTGCTCCTGTCACAGGAAGTCTAAGCCTACTGAACACAGAGGGAGATGTATATCACACAGGTGGCCTTTGCCATGCCTTGAAACCTTCAGGCTAAGGAACTGCTTTTGGTTGTTCTTTATGCTAAAGCTGCTCTGCCCAGAGGGTCAGTCAGGGGCTTGGGCTAGACAGCCTCCTCTCTTTCCCCGAAAGAGAGAAATTCATGTATCAGGAATTCATACACATGGAAATACTGTAGGCGGTGAGAATCAGGGACGCGAAGGGCAGAGTTGTTACAGGGCATTCAGTAACGCGGCCTGTGCACTCCTCACAAGAGCCCTGCTGAAGGGGCGAGTGGGCGCTAACACCCAGCCTGTGCTCTGGTCGCTAAGCAGCATGCCCAGGTCCAGGGGCTGTGTTTGCTGGAGATGTTTTTTTCCTGTGCACAAAGGTAATACCATTCCCCAAGTCCTGCACCCAAAGGGAGTCGCTTTCCCTAATTAAATGAAAGCATGTTTTGGGTTAGTAAAAGTCCCAAGAGGGAATTGCAATTGTTGGAGAATTTCAGGACCTTTCTATTTTGTGGCAGTGACAATAAAATAAAAAACGTGGACATGGCAACTTCTTAAAATGTACGAAAAAATAACCCAAACTCTTCACAGCTCCGACATTGCAACATGGCTGAAGGATTTTAAAAGCCTTGAATACATGGATCACCAGAAGAAAATATCATCAAATTCCCAAACTTCTTTTTTGTTTAAGATGATGGTAAAGCCCTCCTTTCCCTCAGAATTGTTACCTACTTAGTACCTTCTGTCTGTAGCCTTACCATTTCCAGTGAAAACATTCCCCAGAGTTACTTCGGTCAGTCGGAGGGAACGCTAACAGTGGTAATAACTCAAAGCATGATGATGGTAGTAAGCCAAGGACAGACTGGCTTTGTATTAAACCCTAGAAAGTTACGGGCTACCTTTGAAAACAAGAGAGAAAAAAAAAAGAAAAAATTTAACTAGAAAAGTAGTTTTGGGGGGGGGGGCACTTCCTTAGTCCCCACCTCCACCATTTATTCACGGGTCCCTGACTAGACTCTGATTCCTGCCTTTCTTGGCTGTATTTTCCAATGGGTTTTTCACTTTCGGTGTTCTCATCATTCCGCTTTAAAGTCCCCTACCTTTCTCACCTCACTTCTTTGATGGCTCTTACAGAAAACCTGATCTCACTGAGTAAATCCATTCTGACCGTACCTGTCCCTGCAACAGAAAGGGCCTTTCAGACTGGCATCTAAGGTCACTTTCAGGCGATCACTGACCTTGATCACCATCACCTTTATTTTTGGAGACTATCCCAAAGTTAGGGCAGAACTGTAAACAAGACCGTGAAAGTTTGTAATGTTTTCCTGAATGCCTCCATGTGACCACTCAGGTCATAGGGGTCCTGTTAACAAGGAAATGTAAAGAACTTGCCAGTTACATCACTCACCTGTCCCACACACACATACCCCCACCACTACAGAGTCCAAAAATTGAAGGAGGCTTCATGTGCAGAATAATGCCCCCAATCAATTCAGAATAAACAGTGAGAAAGGCTGCCAAATTGCTTACCTTCAGGATGTTCCCAGTTGAAATCCTAGGCAGTCTTTTGTTTGAAGCATATTTGTGTATTCCACATGCACTTCTTACTCATTCATCATGATGTAAAGATATATGTTCCATAAAATATCAAAAACAATACTTTTGAAAATGAAATTGGAGAAAATTAGAATGAAACCAGCAAGATACCATTATGTAATAGTGCTGATGTTTACAGAAATCTTAAATTCATCTCTAGACAAACATCAATATAAACCAGCTGGACAGTGGTGAAACTATTATCTATTTACTGCCAAGGATAAATAAGGTATTGGTTTTCTTCTCAGTGTCTGTAGTCAGTCGCCCACCCTCAGTCTCTATGACAAAATTCCTTTGTTGACACCCTTCAGAACTAGATTTGAAGGTTGGGTGGGCATAAGATCTTTTTCTCAAATAAACGAGAAGACCTAATTCTTTTTGCCAGGAGTATAGTTTTAAAATTTCTGAGATAAACTAATTAAATGGACCTTGCATTTCATTCCAAAGAGAGTGTCATTTTTAGGACTTTTTTTAAAAAGCTGAACAGAACAGATTCTGACTGAAAGAGATTCCACTAATAAGGTATTAACTCAGATAAGTCCAAAGGACTTCTCATCCCTGGCTGCACATTAGGTTTACCTGGAGAACTTAAAAAATACCCGTCACAGAAGAACTGAATCCATCTCTGAGGTAGGGACTGGGCCTCGGTAATTGTTAAAAGCTTCTCAAGTTATTCAAATGTGTAGTCAAGGTTTAGAACGAACAATTTAGAAGCTCATCAGTGTCTTCAAGGAGCCAAGTTCTTTCCACTCCTCTGTCCTGCCTAGAACAGGCTCTTCCCCAGGTCAGAAGTGAGACAGCCACACTGGTTCTAGGCCTATTCACCAATACCTAGAGGAGAAAGACAGACCATGTTGTCCTGGGCCATTCTCTTAAGATAAAGTTGCCAGGTAAAATACAGGATGCCCAGTTAAATTTGATTATCAGCTAAACAGTGTGTAATTTTTTAGTATGTCTCATATATGGCACGGGATATATTTATACCAAAAATATTTGTTGATTGCCTGAAATTCAAAGTTAACTGTATATCCTGTGTTTCTATTTGTTAAATCTGGCAACACTGTCTTAAGAACCTTTGTTCTCTGCTTTTTTCAAGAGCCACCCACCCAAGACTTCCCCCTGGGTCTCATCGGCCCCCATTCCTACAGGCATTGCTGTGGAGGTACCGGGGTTACCTTCAAGTCCATCATGTCCAGCCCCAGGAGCACAGCTCTGGTGTAGGTCAGCTCCCCCAGGAGAGGACATTCGCAGCTGCAGGCCCCCGTAGGGTGACAAGGAGGTGGACACTGGGAGCACCAGTGAGTCACAGTTTCATTAGCCCTGCTGAGCGCTGCCATGATCTCTAGACGAAAGCTTTTCTGCAAAAATTTATTTTTTGGAAAAATATATAGATTCGACTGTCATGAATCTATTCATCTTCAAATAAATAGTCATCTTCAGGTCAGTTCTAAAGCAGTTCATTAAAAAAAAATCACCATGCTGTGTAAAATCATGTATTAAAAACCACAGGGCTCATGGGAAAGACGGGGTGGGAAACAGCACTCAGAAACTTTATTACTGTCACGTGCAACAAGGTAGCAACCTAGGAGGAGTGGAAGCATAGTTTTATACATGCTAAATGATTAAGAAATAAGTAAATAGTATAATAAATACGATCCTTTATCTTGAAAAAAACCTGCAGCCTGGCTGGGGTAGTGGACATCTTCAAATGATCGGTCATCTTCAGAACAGTCAGTTCTAAGGCAATTTATATGTTCACAAATATCACCATGCTGTACAAAATCTGATGCATCTGGGTGCTGGGTGCAGCCCGTCACACACGCTGTGAACTGGGTGGCCGGCAGGTACTGAGGTGCGTGCGCGTACGTATTTGTGTACTTCTGTAAGCCTAGGTTCAGCCACACGCAATTTTCTGTGTCTACCTAGTGTTTCTTGTGGATGAGATCTATAAGCAAACATGAAATTCATGTTATACTCAATTGTTCCCTCATTTATCAATCTCACTGGAACAAAGTCGCATTTTTAAAACAAGCATGGTAACAGAACTGACTCTATCTGAGCTGATATATGGCCCCTGAAGTCAATGGGGAGAAGAAGGATAGAGAAATATTATACTTTCTGTATTAATGTTCTCGTTCTCAGTTTAGTAACCAACAGTACTGTGTTAATTAGGAACTTTAGGATTCATGTTATTAATGGCTACATACATCGAAGTATTTCATAACACCAGCTGGCTCTGTGAAGATCCGATTGAGTGACTAAGTCCCCGTCAGAGTTCTGCAGTGACTAAGTCCCCGTCAGAGTTCTGCAGAGGCACTTCCCTAGGCTACGTCTCCAGATTTTAAGGCACAGCCTGCAGGGCCCTTGACGCCGTCACTTGGTCCAGCCTCATCATCAGTTCTCCCTCCAGTTCCTGCCCAACCCTTCAGGAGAGTAAGAGCTGTTTCTGTTCTCAAAACAAGCGTGCTGTTCCCCACCTCTGTGTTGTTTTGCCCCACTGTCTCTTCTGACCAAAACTGTTCACGTGGCCACGAACTCATCGAGTTCCTTACAGTCTCAGCCCATGCACCTTGTGTCCATGGAGCCTTCCCTGCCACTCTCTGGAAGCTTCAAGCTCTTTCATTAGGCAGCCATGGCTCTGGCTAAGCTGTGGGTTCCAGAGCACCACCCCAAGCCTCCAGAAGCAGCATGTTGAGGGGAGGGATCCCTAGTTATCAGTGAAGGAGTCCTGTGCTTGGGCTGTCGGAGAACTGCTTGTATTCAGTTAAAAGGCTCTTGCAGGCACTTGTCACTATGGCAGTCTCCCCTGCGGCAGAGGAGGTGTGTGGCGCTCAGTCCATGTTTCGGAATGAGTGGATGCTGTTGAGGGTTCTGTGCTGTGCAGGGATGCAGGTGCATCAGGTTTCTCAGGTCTCTAGGGCCTGGAAGGTCGCGTCATTTCCCAATGGCATTCACCAACCACATATAAAAGCTGTAAGAATTGTTGATGCATAGTGAGAAATTAGGTTTCTGTAAATTAGTTTAAGGAGTGAATTAGCAAAAGTGCAATAGCATGCCACTAGACCAAGTAATTCAGAGAATTATTTCCTCCTCACCTTTTTCTTTTTCTTTCCAGAAGTCTCAAAATTGGTAGTGTTTGTGTTCAACAAACCTGTTCTAATACTTGGTTTTCTTTAGCAATTGTAACTCACCAAAGTATTTCTTAAAGCATGCTTGATCCTCAGCTTGGATTTGCTGTAGAACACCATTTTTTCTGTCTCCAATTGTACTTTGTGGGGATCATTTAGTCTGGAGAGTGGTGGTACAAGGGTGCACATTTTATCCTCACATGGGGCAATTAGCTTCGTCAGAAGGAAAACAACCTTGGCCAAGGCCCTTCTATCTGGGTCAGCCATTGTGCCGATGCCTCCTTTCGGTGCCAGAAGCAGCATGGGAAAGCACGCGGGTGGTTCAGCCCAGCCAGCAGCTCGGTGAGAAACTCAGCTGGAGTCCTCGGTGCTGGCTGGGCGGTTTCATCACTTGGTCTGATCCTGTGTGTAAGTGGAGATGGAAAAGCCCTTATTGAATAAACTAACATCTGTGCTAATTGGCCTGGTAGAGGAGAGAGCTATTCTCATTTACAAAAGATTGGTCAGGTCGCTTAATTATAAAAACACAACATGGAGGTGATAGCCTAAAAGTCCAAAAGGTGGGGACATTTCTCCACACAAATGCCATTGAATTAGCCTCCCAAACACAGTCCCTTCTAGGAGAGACTTTCACCCCGGTTAAAATATTCAAAAGACAGGCATTATGCTTAACATTTTTATACCTTTTGAATTTGTCAAGGCTAGATAGTTCCTAAGACATACCATATGTGTACAATTATTTATTTTAAAAAGCAGCTATTGGATTTTTGCAAAAAGTTAAGTTTGTAACTACGCAAATATTGTATTATTCTTCCTCAGATTATCCGTATGTGAGGTTTTCCAGTTAAAGATTTTATTTTCCACTCTGTTTATTTTAGGATTGTAAGTTTACTCAGCTTACTTTAGAATTTTGCAGCACATGATCCTACTTTTGACACCATTCTTATCCATTCTGTTTATTGTTTTTTGTAAACTAAGTCTGTAAAGGAAAAGTAAGATTAAAATAGCTCACAGCATTGAAATGGCAATAGGCATAAAAGCATGTTTCTGAAGGCCAAAAGTATTTACAAATATTATTCATTATGATTATTATAAAAATATCTTCAGGAAGTGAGAGACGAATTTAAATACCATGGGTTATGAAAATATTCTACCATTTTCTTTTTATTGCATTCATGTTTGAAAAGCATCTTTTATTCTCTGTTACTTACAGCCTTTGTTTATCAAAATTATAGAAGAGAGCATGCATAATCCAACAAAATGAATTTATGTTTGGCTTTAAAATAAGTGCTTGTTTACAGTAGAATAAATTGATACCTAATAGTCTAAGAACTAATTCTAAACAGATACTGAAGCCACTCTGTATTACAAAGAACTGGTTGAGGGAGGTGGGAAAGCTATCTTGGAAGCCAGTCATCCACTCATTTCTTCCCTACATCCTACTCCATGTTGAGACCTGTTTTCTGAACTGTCACCAAGTAAACATGTGACCAGGTAGCCATCTGTCAACTCTATCTTAGCATAGGGAAATAGTAAAGTGCTTCCCAGCCTTCCAGAGGGATTGGCAGCTGTTTTCTTAAGTAAATAGGAGGGCATGAGATGGCTCATCTAAGCCCTTGCCACCCAAGGCATGGTCCATAGCTCCAGTTGTTAGAAACGCAGAATCTCAAGCCCCCCCTAGGCCTCCTGAAGTAGATGCATTTAACAATGTTCCCCAGGTGATGTTTGTGCATATTAAAAACTGAGAAGAATTAGTCTAAGTAAGAGTAATTGAATACCAATTCAGAAATGAGATTTTCTATAGGTAAAGCCACTTTCAAATATATCTCAGTGTGGCCCTGGCCAATGTGGTTCCATTAGTTGGAGCATCATCCCATGCGCTGAAAGGTCACGGGTTCAGTTCCCAGGCAGGGCATCTACCTGGGTGGATCAGTCCCCCGGTTCCCAGTGTGGGTCAGGTCAGGAAACAGTTGATCCATCTCTCTCTCTCCCTCTCTCTCTTTCTTTACCTCCCTCCCTTCCTCTTTCTCTGAAAAGAGTGGATGTACCCTTGGGCAAGAATTACTACCATATTTTGCCATGTATAATGTGTACCCACGTTTTTGGCCCAAACTTTCAGGGAAAAAAATCTTTCATTTTGCCCGGCTGATGTAGCTCAGTGGAGGTGCGGGCTGGGTGGAGGAGGTGGTGTAGCTCAGTGGAGTGCGGGCTGGGAACCAGAGGGTCCCGGTTCGATTCCCAGTCGGGGCACATGCCTGGGTTGCGGGCCAGATCCCCGGTGAGGGCCATGTGGGAGGCAACCGTACATTGCTCTTTCTCCCTCCCTTCTCCTCTCTCTGAAAATAAATAAATAAATAAATCTTTAAAAATCTTTCATTTTAATTTTTTATTCAATTTTTTATTTACTTATCTTTAGATACTTGTTTCTTGCATTATAAAGGAATTTTAGCATTTATTTTTGAACATACAGATATCATTATTGGTTTCTAGACTTAAACTTTTAACACATAAGCATAAATAAAAGAATAAAAAACATTTATATGCATATGAAATTGGTACTACCCATGTATAATGCACATCCTTATTTCTCCCTCAAAACTTTAGGCAAAAAAGTGCCCATTATACACAGCAAAACACATATATACATATTTTACATATATTAGAGTCCAGCAGAAGAAGCCTGCTTGAGTGTGGTTGGTAGGGTAATAATATGGGGGTAATAATTTATAGCTTTAAGTTGAACATTTCACCTAAAATGTCATATGGTGTGCTTGAGTGTGCTATTGTTATGTTACAGAATCACACGCTTATGATTTTGTAATAA
The DNA here is from genome assembly GCA_004026765.1 of Micronycteris hirsuta. Lineage (NCBI taxonomy): Eukaryota > Metazoa > Chordata > Mammalia > Chiroptera > Phyllostomidae > Micronycteris > Micronycteris hirsuta. The sequence continues at coordinate 151,522 of PVJI01000133.1, forward strand.
AAAGGAGGCATTATTCGTGCCAGACCCTGTATATTCCCAGTGTGATCACACTCCCCGCTTTCCACGTGTGCCCTCAGTTCTCAGCAATCTGCATGTATTGGTGCCTTCAGCCCTCAAAGGACTCGATGAGGTCTGCTGTGAGGCGTTATAGTTACCTCCCGTTTTATAGATAAGAGAACTGAGGCACAGAGACTGTGGTTAGCGCCATCTGCCAAAAAATACATACTCATGACCGGACAATGGGAAATTTTTGCCCCATTAGGTGGATCCAAGAGAATAAAATGGAGTAAGAAACTAAGCTTTTTTTTTTTAACTTCCTCAATAAAAATAATGAGAGGCAGCTGAATTAGAGGAAATTTCTTTCTTTTAATTTTGTGAGCCTTGCGTGTTCTATTTTTAAAATATCATTTATAATCCATATCCCATATGTCCCACCTACAGCAAACACAGGATCTGAGTTAATTTTTTTAACCCGCCAATACCTGACTTCAAGAAGATGTTTGGAACTCTTTCACATGTTAAACCAGTGAAGTGAATGTGTACTTGATATGCTAAAAGTCAAGTTGCAATTTCGTGGAGAAAATTTTTGCGTGGAAAAATAAGTCTCTCCCTGTATTCCACCTGGCGTCCCTGCCCTACAGCTCTCCCTGGGCCGCGCAGAGAAGGGTTCGAGGGTCTCCGTCTGTCAGGGCCAGCGGAGGCAGCACGGTCAGCGGGGAGCTGCACTGGCAAAAACCTGGCTCGTGCCTGACCTCGCCACTCTGCTCTTAAGCAGACCGTTTTTAACTTTATAAATTATAAGGAGGTAGTATTTTTTTCTTTTATTTTGGTAAAGTGAACATAAAATTTACCACCTTAACCATTTTTAAGTGTATAGTTCAATAGTATTAAATTCTTTCATAATTCTTTTCATCTTGTAAAATTAAAACTCTATGCCTATTAGCCCTGGCCAGGTAGCTCATTTGGTTGGAGCATTTTCCCACACACCAAAAGGTTGCAGGTTCCATTCCCAGTCAGGGCACATACCTCGGTTGTGGGTTCAGTCCCAGGTTGGGGCATATACGGGCAACCAACCATGTTTCCCTTTCTCTCTCTCTCTCTCTCTCTCTCTCTGTTCTCCCTCTCCCTTTCTCTCTGAAATCAATTTTTTTTTTCATTGTTGTGACCAGTGTGACTCAGTTAGTTGGGCATCATCCTGCCAAGCAAAAGGTTGCTGGCTCCATTCCCAACCCGGGCACATGCCTGGACCCCAGTTGGGATGTGTGCAAGAGGCAACCAAATCAATGTTTCTCTCCCACATCTATGTTTCTCTCCCTCTCTTTCTCCCTCCCTCCTCATCTCTCAAAAAATAAATAAATAAAATCTTTTAAAAAATTCTTGCAGCACACTGATTGAAAATTGCTGAACTATAGTATTATTTAGAGTTTTAATTTAGACTCAATTTTGGTCATTTAAAAATACTGACACCTTTTATTTCTCCTTGTTAAACACCATTTACCTTTGTTCTTATTTTCTTCCTATTATGTTATTTAAATAATAATTTGACTTTCTTATTACAAAAAATATGATTCTATTTCATTATATAAATCTCCCCCACCCCCGCAACAAAAGCTGAAAGATGGGGGGAAATAACCTATAGCCCCACCATTTGGAGAATAACTGATAAAAACACTTTGGTGAATATCTTCTTTTTTCTATACCTTCTTTTTTGAAAAAAAAAAAAAAACAATCATTTAAAAGAAATTTTTCAATTACAGCTGATGCACATTATATTAGTTTCAGGTGTGCAGCATAGTGATTAGATATTTATATACCCTACGAAGTGATAACCCAGATAAATCTGGTACCCATCTGACACCATACATAGTTATTACAATATTACTGACTATATTTCCTATACTGTACTTTACATCCCCATGACTATTTTTCTAACTGGCAATTTGTACTTCTTAATCCCTTTCATCTTTGCACCCAGTCCCCAGCCCCTCTGCCATCTGGCAACCATTTGTTCTGACAGATTCATTCTTTACCTAGAACTTGGTGCCTTGTTTCCCAATTAGTATATAATATGTTCCTGTTAAATGTTGTCATATGAGACAGTTTTAAATACTTTGTTTATGAATGGTACCACAAGTTAGACCTAAGTCACCCAGCATTAGACATTTAGGATGTGTGCGGATTAGGGGTGTGTGTGTTCATGTTGCCATTGAATGTATGATGAATATCCTGGGAGTTACTTTTTTGTATATGTCCATACTTCCTGGGAATAACTTTATAGAATTGCATTAGTAATTTGGAGACGACAACAAACGTTTATTGAGTGTTTACCATGCGGCAAGCACTGCAGCGTACTTCACCTGCAAAATCGCATGTAATTCAATCCTCCAGCAGTTGTATGAAGTGGGAAATACTGTTGTCCCATTTCACAGACAGGAAACTGAGGCTCAGAGAGCTCCGCTCTCTGGCCAGGGTCACAGAGATGTTACGTCCTGATTCTAAGGCTTGTGCTCATATTCCTCCTGCTCTCCCCCAGGGCCGGACCATTTATTTCTATAGTCCTAAAAGGTCTCCTTTGTGTTCCTCTTTCTTTATTTTTTTTCTGCTGGTGTCTGCCCCTGCTGATACCACATGCTCTGGCTTGGTTTCCATCCACACCAAGTGTGTGTATTTGCCCTTGTGTATACCTCAGCTTCCTCAGAACATCCATGGCCTTCCCACTTTTTTTCCTCGAGACTTTCCGTTTCCTTCACTTCCCACTTCTTGTTCACACATCTGTTTGAAAAAGACTGGGCGTCTTTCCTGTCTCCTGGTTTCTATATTGAGCCTGTTCCTGCTGCCTGCAGTCAGTGTCAGTTCTCTTGTCTGCTTCTCTTGTGATCTGAAGGCACTCACTTAGAAGCTGAGCAGATCTCCACCCCGGTGCTCTTCCGCCCGACTTTCTCCCAAACCAAAGGCCCTGGGTTTAATTAGTCCACGGACAAAGACACCACTGCAGCCTGTACAATCACTACAAGCATGGCTCCTGTTAGGGGCAGTGGCCACAGCGGTCTGCGTGTCAAACCGCAGCCCCCAAAGCATAGTTATCAGAAGTACAAACGTAATGGGGCTGAATGAAAAGGGAAGGGAAGCGTTCTGCCGGACCAGCTGCGTTGTCCTCCAGGCTCTGGCTCCGTCCACGTCCCTCCCACACGCTCCTGGCCCCTTTGTGATGGGCTCCTTGCCTCCTAAAACATCTCTGTCCATCACTGCTCCTGGGCCAAGTCCCCCTTCTTCTTTAAGGCCCATTAAAAACTACTGCCTCATCCTGAAAATCTGCTTTCATTTCCACCTCCAGAAATTGGAAGTCATCCGCTCTCCCCAGAATGGTGCAGGCTTCTCTTTCAAATCTTCTGCAGAACTTACCTTCCTTGTCTCTTGGCATTGTGTATAGGTCTTACCTTTCTGAACTTGCAGAGGTCAGATTTTATGTCTCCTCGTCATTACATTTTCCACAAGGCCTAACACAAACAAATATATTTACTGAGTAAATTCATAAATAAGGGATAAATAAAACTGCAAAAGCTTGTTATATAAAGTAGCAGAAACACATGGAAGCATTTAACAAAGTTGATATGTAAAATCCATATATTATAAAATAACTCAAACAACTGGGATGTATAGTATCTGAGTAGAAGTGTAACGACACACAAACTATTTTGGGGTAAATGGTGGTGGAAACACCACTGTCTAAAAAGCTAATTCTAAAAAAAATCCTTTTTCAGGTACAGTCAAAACAAGAATCGTTCAGCAAGCAACAAAACAGACCACAGCCAACTATGCCTAAATTTTTTTGCAAGGAAAACAATTTAGTAAGTAATTTGGGGTTAGGACCTAACATGGTAATAGCTGAATCTCTCTTAAAGGCGACCGAGATTAAGATTATTCATTGGAACTAAGTACAAGAAAGAACGTGGGGAAGAAATGGGAGTAGTGGGCCAGGGGACTTCTGTTCTCAGCTAGCTGTCTGCCCCTTACATCCACTTCCAAGAATGTGTTTACAAAGACCATGTTTCATGTAGGCAATAGTAAGAGAATCTATGTTCTAGGTCTGTGGTGAGGATGAGTTACGCAGGCGAAGCTCAGTGTCTAGAATACGGTAATCGCTATGGGAGGGGTAGGTGCTAGGTGTGTTTCTCTTCCTGTGGAGTGGCCCTCGTCTTCCCTGCAGGGCTGGTGAGTACAGGTGGTGACAAGTCTCACACAGTGGCCTACGCGGCCCCACTTCGTAATCCTCCATCAGTGTGTTGGCTCGCATGTCAAGTTGCTACCCGGAACTGAAGACAGTGATGGGCTCTTAAGCCCTAATTAATTTTTCTGGGCTAAGCCTCATAAAGGATTTAAAACCACAAACCAGTGTTTTACAACAGTGAATCATAAAACTCTTACCTAAAATCTATTTCACTGTTTAGACCTGATTATTAAAAAAAAGTGTTTAAAAGAAAGAATAATTGCCCTTACTGAGTACCTGCTCGGTGCCGGATACTCTCCGTGCCGTTCCCATTTTTTTCTTCCCCCAGTCCTGCTAGGCAGGGGTGAGGGAACCAAGAAATTAAGGAACTTGTCTAAGATTATATACAGCTTGTAACTAACTGGCAGGAAGTCCGTTTGAACCTCGGTGTGTTTACTCCAGACTCACATCCTGCTCCACTGCGCTCCGTCCTGTAATGGCAGGCAGAACATACGTGCAAAGGTGCATGCAGTAATTCCTCACTTAGATCATCAGTAGGCTCTGTGACTTTAAGTGAGACAACCTATAACAAAACCGATTATACTGTAGGCTAATTGATATAAACAAGAGTTAAGTTTCTATGACATCTCATCAGCTTAATAACATGATATTGAATGAAAAGATGTTATTCGAGGAACTGCTGTACAATAAACATTTTTCTTCAGTGTTTTATTTATACATAAAAATTATACTAACTGGTTGTTTTCATAAAACCTGAAGGCAATTAGCCAAGCATTTGTTTTTGATTACAGAGGACCAATTTAATGAAAACAAACGACTAAAGCTGTCAGTGTTTAAAGCATGTTAGTTGGGAAGAGTGCGGAGCACGGGAAGCTAAGATAGCAATGTAAAGTCAGTTCCACAATTTTAGAAGCTTGATTCTTGGCTCTTTCTCTTATCTGTAATTATATAGTGAGGAATAAATGACAAGCCACCTTTTTGCCTCCAAGTGATTCCATTTCTATTTATAAAGTCTGAGTTATAGTAGAAGGGTTTAGGAATGTTTTAAGCTTAAGTAAACTCTAGAAGGATAGCTTCTCAACCTATTTCAACCAGAATGCTCTTCTTATCTCATATATTGGGACTTCGTGTGAGCTTTCCTTTGGAAAAAAAGGCTTAAATTAATGAAAGTTCCCATTTTCTGCAGGACACATTCCACTTGTGTTGAGGTTTACTTGGGATTTATGCAAGCAGGATGCTCTTCACTTGCCACCAGAGCCCTAAGCAACATTTGTAGACTTGGAAAACTGTGTTTCCCTATTTCCACACAGTTATGCATCAAGTGCTCTGGGCCGCCATGCCCTCGGGGCTTCCCCATACACTCGTGCAAATCTTGCACTGCACAATTCAGAGCGTGCCAGTCTCGTCACATGTTCATTACGAGAATGTTCCTGCTCGCACAGTTAGGTGTTTTGAGGAAGCAACCCCACTTTTGAGCTCAATGCCTCACCACCAACAGGCCAGGTCTCTCACCTCTAAAGGGTCTCCTGTGAAGAGCTTCTTCCATCCCAGCTTTTAAAATGAAAACCAACTGAATAAAATAAATTCTTTGAGGTAGGAATGTCTGCCAAGGATTAAATTTCCCAAGGGCTTTTGCATTTTTAAAGAAGTGATTGCTTCATCCAAACTAAACTGGTACAATAGAGATGTTTTCAAGCCAGGAGGCGACGCTTCCTGGTGCCCTCTGTCCACCCTGGCTGGCAGCACCCCGGTCAGTAGTCACAGGCAAGGAAGAACTCGGGCTGCAGCGGGCCCCTTCTGTTGACAGACTGCTGAGCTCTCACCTCAGGATGGTTCTAGACTCACCAGTCCGGTTGGCATCTATAACACGTTGAAAAGGTGATGTGTTCAGTGGAAGGGACAGGAGGCAGGCAGGGACCAGGATTCACCCAGCAATATTCTTATTTAATTATACGACTTTCATGTACGCTACCTCATGTATCTTTCTTATTCCAACTACAAGTTTGTGAGCTTTGTGAGAGCAAAGTGTCTGACGTGTACTTGCTCCAGAGAGTGCTGAATTTAGGCCGAGGTTGGGTAGAGGATTACCTCAAGTTACATGACTTGCAAGTGGCAGGATCAGACATAGAACTCAAATGTCCCCAGGCCATATACCAATCTAGTGTTCTTTCTGTTCTCCCACTGTTCCTGTTATGTGTTGCTGGATAACAGACTGCTCCAGAAGTCCACTCCTCAGACAGCAGCACTGCTACTTGCCATAGGTTGATGGGCCAGGGATTTGGACAAGGCTTGGTAGGGCTGTGCCATTCTGCGTGATGTTAACTGGGTTGGTTACTCGGCTGGGTCAGATGGGTGGAGCCAACGTGTCTAGTACAACTTCGTTCACATGTCTAGAACTCAGAGCTTCTCCTGCGGCCACTTTCTCTCCAGAGTTTCTCTCCTCTCTTTCAGTATTCTAGCATGAACTTCTTTACAACACAGTAGCTGTCTTCCTCTAGTGAAAGCAGGAGTCTCTTACACTAGCGGGCCTCTTACACTAGCCCCAAACCGGCACAGTTTGATTTCTGCTGCATTCTGTGGATCAGGGCAAGTCACGAGGCCAGCCCAGGTTTAAGGGGAGGGAGGACTTGATGGTGGCCGTCTTTAGAAACTAACCACAGCTACCATTTAGTCAATACACGCAGTTTTCTTTTTCCTCCAGTGTCCTGATAGGATGGAGAAACTCAGCAGAAACAAAGGGCAAAAAGAATAACGCCCTGAAACACCCCATCCTTGTCCACCTTAAAGCCCAGCGGAAGTGTCCAGCGGAAGTGTCGGGAGGGCAGCACCCCCTACCCACAGGCCCCTATGATCACCCCTTGGCTGAGCTGCTTCTGGTTGCATTTGTCTTTATTTGCACATCAGAGGAGAGGCTGCCGCGCTTGGTGGGGTCTGTAAGGAACATGGTTAGTGCCTGTGTCACCCCACAGTGGGCACTTCTCGGTAATTCGTTTTGTGGAGCCACCGCTCCGTTCTCTGTGGCAAGCATTTGGAGGCGCGTTCCTAAGGGCTTATCCTCCAGGCAGCCATTAGAAGCAATTCTTTTCAGTGCTGCATATGTGTGTTGCTAAAATGGAATACACCTACAAGTAACCTTTTCAACTGTTAATTTCCATCTATACGTCACATTATCCTCAGTCTCTGAGGAAAAGCATATCTCCCCTTCTTTTTAATGACACAGGATTTTTATGTGAAAGGAGCAGCATCTAAAACTGAAAAACCCATTTTCTAGCCTAATCCACCTCTCTTCTTTGTATTCTAGCTTAGTTTAAAATTTCCTACCAAATGAGGCTAATTCTCTTTCTCTGAGAAAAAACTCCCTTAATCTTCTAAATTTTCTTGGGAAATTTTTTACATGTATCTTTTTTTTTTTCTTTTTTCTTAAAAAAATAACCAGACTTTTTCCTTTTGTTCCAGTTAGGTTGTATTTACCATTTAGATAATTACCCAACCCAGGATATTTTTTTTTTGCCAGAAACAATCAAATAAATAAAATGTTCCAGTGGCATATCAAGAGGAAATATAAGAGCAGCTGTTTATGGGCTGCAGGGACAAAACTTTTCCAAGTGCTTTGGGGAAATCTCATTCTGTAAGAGACACCATTGTCTGGAAAGAAATGAGATTTGTCTTGTACAAATGGAAATCTCTGTTTTCCCATGTGCGTGTGAGAGAAAATGCAGTGTGTTCGTACCAGCTGCCTGGGGAGTGTGGTCCACTGAAATCCAATTTACTCTCCCAATTTGTGGGACTCAATAGTTGTGGAAGATATTATCTGTACTTTTTTATACAAGTTTGTATGGGTAGACATTTATGCAAGGCACAAAGCTAGCTGATTCAGTCAGGAAAAGTCCAGGTTTTTTCCAACCCCCATACATACCCTTTCTCTGTTTTATTTGTAGTGGCAAGGATGGGTTCGCTCTTGTTTATTTGCTGTTTTGTTTTGGCTAGGACAGAAGACATTGTTCCTCTTTAAAATAGTCCAGACCATTGGAGAACATTGGAGATTGTGTTTGATTTTTTATAAACATTTCCCTATCTTACTCCCTTCATTTTAGGAAGAAGATTTAGAAGCCCAGATTTCTTTCCTTCAAGGACAGCTGAATGACCTGGATGCCATGTGCAAGTACTGTGCAAAGGCGATGGACACGCACCTCAGTGAGTAACTCCTCTGGCCCTGGGAATGGCAGCGGTCGCGACAGTGCCGGCCGCCGGGCCTTTGTTCAGCTGTTAATGTGAATTGTCTCATGAAATCCTCACAGCAGCCCTGTGGTTACAGTTCTCGTTGTACAGATGAGGAAACTGCAGCACAGGGAGACTAACAACATTTCCCAAGGTTTATACCACTAGTAAGTGAAGTAGAAGTTCAAAATCAAGCAGTCAGAGTATAGATTTCAACTCTTAACTGCAACACTGCCCTTTGCATCTATCTGCTACAAACCAAAATAGGATGTTGAGCTTTCAAGGTCAGTCCATTCTACTGAGGTGCCAACCTGGCCGTAATCACTAATGTGATCATTTGGGCACTGCTTGCTTTATTTTTTAAATTATGTTTTTAACTAGTTGTCTGAAATACATGTCAGGACCACATGATCTTTTCTTACTTCTGACTGTACCTAGAGTGTAAGAAATGTACTTAGTGTGCCATGACTGCTGTGACTCGGTTGGTTCGGCATCATTCCTCAAGGCAAGAGGGGCCACCGGTTTGATTCCCCGGTCAGGGCACAGGCCTGGTTGTGGGTTTGTCCCCAGTTGGGGCACACGCAAGAGGTGGCCGATCCATGTTTCCTTCGCACATCAGTGTTTCTCTCCTTCTCTCTCTCTTCCTCTCTTCCCCTCTCTCTAAAAATGAATAAAATATTTTTTAAAAATTAAAAAACAAAAGAAGTGTTCTAGTGTACGTGTGAGCCATACATATGTCACATGAGAAAACCTTCAGCCACTGCTCTTGACATTTGTCGTGTTTTGTGTTTTATGTCAGAAGTGGTCCCTGCTGGATCACCTGTGTATTAACTTCAGTAACTCCGTGCTGCCCACCAAAGCTTTTGTAATGCATGTTGTTACTATTTCCAGCCCACGTGTGGACAGTCTTACTCCCCTTTGCAGTGTCTAGCATCTGTAGTTTGGGAACAAATTAAGAAAATAAGACATGTACTTTAATGGAAATGGCCTATATACTGCTCTGTGACTGGAGAATGGCGATACCAAGTATTGTGAGAAATCAGGATGCACCCCACCAATGAGGGGAAACCAGAGAGAATCCACCAAGGTCCCTTCCCATTGACAGGGACCCTGGGAGTGGCCCGTCCCTGGACCATCACTGAGTTTGGACTTTCTACTTAGGATTCTGTCAGTCTCTCAGCCTGTTAGGTCATGAGTCCATTGCATGTGGCCGGAACAGCTGTCATTTGCCTGTTGCCTAAACCATCCCTGCCTCTGGCAGGTATTGATAATACATGTTCTCTTATGGATTGGGAGAGATGCTGACCTAAGTGGCTGGCTACCTACCAGTGTCCTATTTCTAGTCCCTTGACCACTGCTTCAGAGAAAGGGTTCAAGGGGAGGAAAGAGCAGGAGAAACCCTGGCAGCCGATGAAAAGGATAGTATCTCTGATCACAGCAAGAAACCCTGTCACATCTGATTCCACCCCTTCAAAACTATATTTATTATGCTTCTTTATGACCATTTTTATATAGAATTAAGTTTACTTGAATCTCATAGCATCACACTTTAAAATGTATTAAAAAGAAGTAATGAAGATGCGTGGTTCAGTGGATTGAGTGCCGGACTCAAACCAAAGGTTCACTGGTTCGATTCCCAGTCAGGGTTGTGGGTTGTGGGCCAGGGTTGTGGGCCAGGTCCCCAGTAGGGGGCACACGAGAGGCAACCACACATTGATGTTTCTCTCCCTCTCTGTCTCCCACCCTTCCCCACTCTCTAAAAGTAAGTAAATAAAATCTTTTAAAAAAGAAGTAATGAAGGAATAGTTTATATATAAATGACTCACATGTATTATATAACTAATTTCAGTTAATTAATCTTAATATTTAGTGTATGTATATGTACACATGTGTTTTTGTTGTTGTTTTCTTGCTCCTCTGGCTACATGGTTGACCTTTTCATTACTCGATTTTGGTTCTGATCACAGTAGGTGAACCAAAAAGTGACTGAGAAAGATTTACTAAAATTCTGAAAATCCTGTTAGGAAATTTCCAAGTTGTTGGTCCACATAGCAGCTTTTAAAGCAGCTTTACTTAAGCCTCAGAATTTTCCAACAGCTTTTACTCTCATTTTGATCTTCCAGTAAGCGCTAAAAGAGCATTTTCTCGTGGCATGGGTGGGGTGGTGGCGGGGACACTTTAACTAAAGGAAAGCCCGTACCAGCTGTGAATTTTCAGCTAACCACAAAACTAGATTGGGTTTTGTGTTTCACTTTCAGCCAGAGGGCCTCCACACAGCCCGACTTCTCTGCGCCACACCAACGCCATGGCCACATTTTTAAAGTGGGGTGAGGGACGTGACAAGAATTCCTGACCCAGGGGCCGGCAGACACACGTCTCTTCATCTGCCCGTTAGAACACTGGTTTAGTAAAGGTTTTTCCTGCGTGGCAGGCAATTTTGATTCTGAGCAGAAATTTTAGGAACACACGAAGATGGATTAAGATGAAGCTCTTGATTTACTTTTTGACTTACTAGTCTTCAAAAATGACTTTATTACCCTAGTGTTTTTTCCATATGATGTTTTCAGTTTTTTTCTGATTATTAAAGTATTGTAAAATTGAAACAACTGAATTTCCATTAGAAAATGATTGAGTATAATTTTAGATATACAGTCTTTATAAAGATTAAATGAAAATACTTTTATTTTCCTTAAATAAGGGGATGCCCATGATATGTTACTAAACCCCAAGGGCCGGTGGCAGAATCGTGTGCCATATATTTGATGTGGAAATAACTGGTAACAGTGGTTGCCTGAGTGAAGGGAAGATTATAGAGGGACTTTCCAAGGTACCTAATCTTCTATGCTTGGAAAATGCAAGACAGTCACTGAAAGTCCGTAGACAGTTTAAGTGCATGTAACTACCACCTGCAGGGGCGGGGGTCAGTCTTCATACTGCAGGCAAGAGTCAGCTGTCGGAGCAGCTGGAGTGGTATTGAGAGCAGAGAATGCTTCCCGTGGCATCAAACAGACGAGGGGTTATAACCAGGCTCTATCACTTCTTAGCTCAGCCTGGTGATGATTGTATCCTCTTATATAAAGTGGAGATAAAATTATCTATCTTGCCAGTTTACTGCCAAGATGATATATATATTTAAAGTCCAGCACAGGGCATAGCCCAGAGTGGGTATCAACACAAATCCTCTCCTCATTCCCCTTAACTCTTGACAGCCCTTCTCAGGAAGATCCTGAGCGACTCGTCCAGCCATGACCAGAGGGGGCCTAGTTGTCTTGGGCCCCCCAGCTAGTCTGTGGAAGAGCTGGGACCAATGCTGCATTTCCCAACATCGAACGCATATTCCTTTATCACAGGATGCAAAAGGGTGCTGGGGTTTGGGTGTGTGGACTCCAGGGTTCTGTGTGTGAGCTCTATGAGTGAGGACATGTCAGAACTGATGACTCACAGGCACTTACAGAGCACGGCCGAGCCCCCACCCTGTGCTGGGCCACGGCGTGAGCTGTGAGCCCTGCCTCTGAAACTTCTTCCAGCGGTAATGATATCCCTTAAGTTCCTTTCATTTCAAGAGAGTTCTGTATCACCCTACATTTTCATCAGACATGTAGTAATAATCTTAAAATGTCAAGTATGGCTCAAGACTATTATTATAACTGATAGAACAAATATAGAGGAAAGCCTCTCAATTAAAAACTATATAAAGGCATTTGTTCAAATTGTCCCTTAATTAAGGATGATTTGACAGGTTAGAAGTATTTCCTTATAGATCTGGAATCCACAACTGAAAGTATTTGTTTTATCAAAATTCTAATTTTATTACCTCCACAGAATTGAACTATTTAAATTCAAAGATTTAGAGACAGGAATTAAAAATAAGTGTTTTATTAAATCTAAACTTTTCCTGTCAATTTCCGAAGACTTTCTTTCTGTGTTCATTTTTCTGTTGCTATAGTTACTCCCTTTCTTGTCACCCTCGTAGCTGAGTTGAAAGACACTGACAACACTGTATTAATCCCCGGGGCTGAGCTCAGGCTATTTTTAGATTTGCCGTACTTAACACACAATTGCACGTGGGTGAGCAGCCTGCACTTCTCTGATCTGTGAGCAGCTGGGCTGAGCTGCCAGCTGTTTGCAGAGAGCCTGAGCTGCTCACCCTGCTGGCCTCCAGTGCCCGAACCTGCCTGCTCCCAGGGGAGGCATTTCCATCATTTCTTTGGTATTATTAGACACCGGTTTCCAGCAGCTTGTCCTTTCATTGGTGGTTCACACAAACAATGGGTGGGTTAAATGCAGTGAATTCAGATAAATTAGGTTTCCTGTGCTCTTGTCGAGAGTCCTGCCGTGGGATCTTAGAGTGGTAAAGGTGCAGACTCTCTAAAAGCTATCCCAGCTGCTCTTCATTTCACAGATGAGGAAACCGAGACCAGGGAAGGATGAGTGACAGCTAGCTGGCACCAGGAGTGCAGACCCTAATCCAGTCCTGGGCTTCTCTTTCACTGATGCTTCTGCTGAGGCCACCCTTGAATTAGTAGCTGGATCTCAGCTCTCCTGCTGTTTTATTGCACACACCATTAGTGATTTTACGCTTGTCATAATATTTATGCAAGAATTAACTGTAAGAGGAGGCCAGTTTGGAAAATTAGTTTATTTGCCTCTGCAAGAACTTTATAAATCTGATTTTCTAATGTTCATAAAAACAACTTTCAATGGATGTCTTTGAAAATGTTCAATAGGGCAATTCATTGATGACATTTGAAAACCAGAGAAAATGTGGTCCCTGACAGCTTTCTCCTTGTCAGCCACACTGTGATTAAAGCTTTTCATGATCTGAAGTACTGAATCTAATTTTGGTAGCAATGTCCTCTGTAGAAGTATCCAGGGAGAAGTGCAGATTCTGATTTAGTGGGTCTGATGTGGGGCCTGGAGCTCTGCATTTCAACAGCCCCTAGGTGACCTGAGGCTACTGGCCCAGACTAGAAGCAGCAAGGAACAAGAGAACTTAAAATTATTTGGGCACAATTCAGTGTATTCCTAACCCCACACTTAAAGCACATGCACAGCTAAAGTCTGTGGGCAGAGAACTCACACCCGCCCCTGATGCTCTGATGTAACCTTCAACCTGAAATTCAGTTCTTTTTTCTGTACTTGTTCTATTCTAGTTGCAGTCCCCTGGCTGTCCTGGTTTTATTATCAGAAGCCTTGGAACAGCTGGTCAGCATCTTCCTTGTACCCACCCTACACCTGTCTAGAAAAACTTAGCAAAACATACACCGACTTCTCTTTTTCCAGGCTAAGACGCCACAAGGTGAAGGCATCACATGACCTCAGTACAGACCAGCCGTCTTCCATCATTTATTTTCATTTCCTGGCTCTCTCCCATTTCCCCACATGCTCTTCCACAGGAAGAGCCCAATTTTCTTTATCTTTCTTAAACTGTCTGACCACATGGCCTGTTTTCACCTCTCCATACCAGGCTGCCTCCCCAAGCCCTCCAGTTCCTGTCCTCTCCAGTTAATGACCCACCAGACAAAAGGTGGGGCCACCATGAGCATCTCAAGCTGAGCTTCAGATCTTGTGGGTCGGAGAGGAGAAGCCCAAGTAAAGAAGGCCAAGGGCCATTTTTAAATCCCAGTTGAGGAGTGGCAGTTAACTTTCGCTTGATCCTTGTATCAGCAAAACATTTATGGCCTGAAATTCTCTCTCACCCACAGACACACACACACACACACACACACCACACACCCCACCCCCCATCTTAAACCCAGGTCAAAGGCTCTCATTTGACTAAATGATTTTACTGTGAGAGGTCATGCTCTGTTACCCTGGTTGGCAGGATGGTGAACCCTGTAAAAATAGAGAGATCAGTGAAGATTTGGAACTCTGTGCTGACTATACCCAATTTACTTAAGAGAACTGTTTGTTAGCCTGAAGACTCTTTTTTTCTTTTTAATTGATTTTAGAGAGAAGAAGGTTGAAGGAGATTTGTTGTTCCTCATATTTATACATTCATTGGTTGATTCTTGTATGTGCCCTGACTAGGGATCGAACCTGCAACCTTAGCACATCAAGACAGCACTCTAACCAACTGAGCTACCTGGCCAGGACCAAAAGATTATTCATAAGAGTAATACACGCATTTGCCTAGCCTCGCTTGGATTGTCTGAAGTGTCACTTCTTTCCCAGTGCTGAGTTTAGGATTCTCAGCCATTCTGACAGCTGGCTACAAAACAGGACCCTTGATTGTATTTTTTGTGTAATCTGTTCTTCGCTTTTTAAGGAAAAAACTGAGCATGAAGTGCCTGACTCAGCACTTGGCTCTCCGTATACTCAGTACTTTGGCTCATTTGATGAATGTTGTTTCCCTTTACCTCCCCCTAGACTTCTCAACCCAGGGTCTGGCTGATCATGTTAGTATCCCTTCATTCTCCATCTGAGAAATATGTCACCCACATTCGCTTCTCAGGAGACAAAAGTCAGCCCTAAAGCTGCTGGGAAAGCCTCACATCAGTCATCGGCCAGTACTTACTAAGCACCTGCTCTCTGATGTACGAAACAGGTCCTGGGAGACGTAGGCAGGGGGCAGGGGCAGTGGAAGAGTAGTCCTCTGGAACTGAGCTCAGTGTGTTTGAAAGAGGTGAGTAAAACTTCACAGTAGGGAGAGAGAGCTCAAGAACGTATCTCATCAGATAGCAAAATGACACACGGCTCCACATGGAGCAAACCAGGGTCCTCCCAGAGCACCGGTGATCTCAGGAACATTGGCGGGACAGGTGGGGCTGTAAAGTAATCGGGACATAGTGATCAGAGCCTCACATGTGGACACAAATGAGCTTGGGACCAGGATTTGCCACAGAGAACTGTGCAGTTTCAGGAAACATTTAGTCTTTGGGCCTCACCTATGCATTATGGTTCCAAGAGTAAAAGATGGGAGTCCCACAGTAAATGCTGGAGAGTCTGAGAATAGATGCTCTCAGAGGGAACTGTTAATGGGAAGCTGATGCTTGAATGCAGTTTTAAGACAGGGAGGGATGTGACATTCTAAGGAGAAGAGGAGGGCCGTCTAGAAGGGGAATGGCATTTGCACGACACTCAGAGGTGCACACCATGTATTAAAGGGTGAATTTGATGCCTGCAGTCTTCTCGTAAGCCCGCCTTCTCTGGGAACAGAAATCCCAATGGTCCAGCCAAAGTGAGCAGTGACAAAAGACAGGTCTGCCCCCTCCCCTTGACTAATGGCTACCTCTTCGACCACTACCACTCTGGTCATGCATGTGACCCCTCTGTTTTGTAACAGCCTACATATTTCTTTAGAGTCTGGGAGTGTCCTTATATGAGGTTGACAGAGGTCAGGATAACTAAATGTCTCCCCCAGGGATGAGAGAACCTCAGACAGCAGAATCCACTTATCTGAGTATTTAAGGTATTAGAGAAGGGGAAAAAAAACACTGAGCAGCCATAGTAATAGTGAGACAGTTAGAAGTGGGCCGCTCTGATTATCTTGTGTAACCCTCCAAAACAACTCTCAGAGATAGATGTTACTCCTATCTTCCTGACACACGGGTCACCACACAAGGTCATCAAAGCCCGAGCTGTCTGATTCTGATGCCAGTGGCCCTGAAGGTCTAGTTGAAATGACTGGGCAGTCTGTTTTGCACGTAGGTGACTTCCTGTCTCCGACTGACCACCCAATAAAGGGCACTACCATCTCTAGGTGATCGAGATGCCGTGCCTCTTCAAACCTCCAGCCCCTCCATCATTGCCATACACATCACCATGGAAGGAGGCTCAGGATGCAGGTGACCAGGAAGGAATTTAATCCTAGCTCTGCGGCTTCCAGTCGTGAGACTGCAAATAACAGGTCTGGCATTTCTGAGCCGGGCTACCTTTTTCTGTATGAGGATCATGGTCCTAATCTAGGATGGTTGTCAGGATGGATGCTCAGATGAAGGAATGTGGCCATGTGGAAATGAAAGGGGCCGGGTCCTGAGCTTCTGCAGTGGGTGAGGTACTGTGCCCATGTAGTATTCTTCATGTAGTCCTATGAGGAAGGTTCTACCCATCAGGCAGCACAAGGAGGTTAAGCAACCGGCGCAATTCCATCGCCACTAGTGATAGGTGCTGGTTCCATTTTGGTCACCTTTCCACTACCCTCCTAATGAATATAGGCTTATGATAACCTTCCGTGCCAGCCACTTAAATGAAAACACTTATATTCTAGTTTTGAGGACAATCAGGTTTTTAAGAAATTGAAAACATAGTTTGTGTGCCATTCCAATTACTCTTAGAGTTAGCGATCTATTTTTGTGGCAATGACATTTCATTAAAAATAGTGGAGTCACCATGGGATTGTGTGGATGAGATTTTTGTGTAATTTTCACAGAAGTGGTTAGTTATGTGAAGTTTTCCTCTTTAGTCTCAGTGCTCCAACATTTATAATGTAGAATACTTGAATAGAAGGGGATTATATGCCCTGGCTGGTGTAGCTCAGTGGATTGAGCGCGGGCTGGGAACCAGAGGGTCCCGGTTCGATTCCCTGTCAGGGCACATGCCTGGGTTGTGGGCCGGGTCCCCAGTGAGGGCCATGTGAAAGGCAACCATACATTGCTGTTTCTCTCCCTCTCTATCTCCCTCCCTTCCCCTCTCTCTAAAATAAATAGATAAAATCTTTAAAAAAAAGGGGGGGGGATTATAAAGAACACAGTCTTCCTGCTACACAGAAACAAAAAGGAAGAGCCTTTATATGATATTTGCTTTTTTCTATAAAGAAAAATGTGCATTATGTTGGAAATTTAAACATTTCACGTTTCTGCCTTTAATATTTTAAAGCATGAGATGGCATCATTATGTTCTATTTTTACATGCAACTTATTTAAAGCAGGTTTATTACTGAGAGGTTATATATTAACAGAATGTTCATAAATGCTACCTTAAATCACCATGTAGTAGAACTGCGTGGAAAAAGTGTTTACATGGACAGTACTTAGTAAAATGAAAATTCTTGTATTCAAAACACTTAACAGCCGCTGAAGATGCCCTTTGTTTTCATTTTGGATTTCTATACTCCAGATCTCTTACAGTGGGACTAGTCAGCCTAGTTGATTATAGCAGAGGTTTTTCCTTAAAATTAAGTGAACATTTTATGTGTATGTGGGATTTCGGGGGAGACAGTCCTGGTTTTCATCAGATTCTAAAAGGTGATCTTTGACCCATCCAAAAAATAAGGTCTAAGAATTTCTGGCTGAGGATACAGTGCTGATGATACCACGGTTCTGGGCTCTCCACCCAACCTGGGTGTGGGTGGCACACAGGCCGGAGCCAGCCTGGGCCCTGAATGACAGTTGACATGCAGGAGAGGATTGGTGGGACTACCTTGGCCCCGCTCATTAGAGGAGCTGGATGGTTTTCATCCTGTGTAACAGGCAATTTGGCTGCTGCACTGTGTCCACTAGTGTTGCTGCCAAATTCTTGTCCACCGGGAACCTGTGAATGTGACCTTGTTTGGAAGCAGAGTCTTTATAGACATAACCAGGTTGAGATGAGGCCATACTGGGTTTCAGTAGGCCCTAATCCAATGACAGGTGTCCTTCTCTAAAGAGGGAAATTTGGTCTCAGACACTCAAGGAGAACCCATGTGATGATGGCGACAAAGCCAAGGACACCAAGGATTGTGGACAACCTCCAAAAGCTGGGAAGGGCCAACACCTTGACTTTAGACTTAACAGCCTCCACGTATACATTTGTGAAGCCCAGAGGTAGGCATTCCAAGCAGGATGGGCCCAGTGCCCCAGGCTCCTTCTGGCTTTCTGCCCACAGTCCTGAGGCTGTGATCTTCATCTG
Source organism: Micronycteris hirsuta (assembly GCA_004026765.1). Lineage (NCBI taxonomy): Eukaryota > Metazoa > Chordata > Mammalia > Chiroptera > Phyllostomidae > Micronycteris > Micronycteris hirsuta. The sequence goes on from PVJI01000133.1 coordinate 169,799, forward strand.
CATGTTTGCAAGATGATTCATGGAGCTCCTGCCAGCACTTGAGGCAACAAAAGTGGGGAGAGTACAGGCCCAGAAGGTGCAAACTGAGTCAGTCCCGCATGAGGACCTGTCCAGTATCTTTATACAGGGACTTCCCTTACACCTCATTGGCCAGAGCTATGTCACATGGCCAAGCTTGGCGGAAAGGGAAGGTGTGCACAGTGCTGCCCTGAATAAAATCCGGGACATGTTGGTGAGGAAGGGGTGGCGGGTGGGGTTGCGGCAGCCCTGCCACCTCTTTAGACCCGAGAGACAGTGCAGTCGTGAGGGTCTAGGCTCGTTGGCTGCTCATGCCCTTACTGAGAGAGCACATGGGGAGAGCGGCCGTTAGAACAGGGAGCATTATTCCCACCTAGGCCTGTAATGAGAGACAAGCCTTGGTCCGTTTTCCCAGTACACTCATACCTTCTGCCTTCTCCACCCCTCCCCCTTCAGCCTGCTCTGCAGGCATCACTACCAGGCAGCTCACAGCAAACAGGGCACGCAAGGGAGGGAAGATAGGGCTTCTCAGTTCATGGGATTGTTAGGCAACATGGTCAGTGCGGTTTTGTAAGATCTCAGGTAGACACTGATACTTCTGTAGTGGAATAATAAATCAACATACCTCAACTCGGGTGTGTAGAAATCTCGTTCTGAAGTTCCCTTCCCACCAATACCAGTCCCAGGCTTAAACTTGCCAATTAAAGGCTTCTCGTTTCTTACAGGTTAACCACCCCATCCGAATAAATGCCCACAGGGCCTCTCCACTCCATCTCTTCTCCTTGCCAGGATGCTGCCAGGGTTCTGGGGTGGTGTTTTAGGAAGGCCTCTGAGTGCTTCTGGGTCCTTGCTGGCCTCTAAAAAGTCTACTCCTGCATACTTCTGGGCCTTTGTCCCCACTGGAGCCACATGCTGTAGCCTGTGACCCTAAATGCCTGTGGTCCTTGCTGCTAACTCTGGGCCCTGCCATTACATTGCGGGGAGGAGCTAGGCAATTTAGCCAAATGCTTTGGCTTCCATGGCAGACTGTCCAAGGGGCAGGCAGAAGATATCACATGTGGTTTTTTCATATTTCCTCTTTTCCTGGCCCCCTAGCTCCCTGGGTATAGCTTCCAGAGGCCTCCCCTCCTTTAGTTCCATGGACCCAGGAAGGCCCCCATGCTTCCTACAGACATGTTAGTATTCCCACAGCCATTGGTTGAGCTTCCTTCCAGGATCTGGGAGCTGTCCATCTGCTGGCCCTGCTGACACAGCAGGGCACTGGGAAATCCATCCCACCTTCAGCTCAAGCGACGGAACCTACCACCTTACCAAACCGCCCAGCTGCTGTGAGCCCGCTGCCCCAGGCTGCCCCAGGCTGCCCTCAGGCCCGCAGAGCTTTGCCTGAAACCACAGCAGTCACAGAAACAGAAGTAACCCTTCTCCATCCACTGCAAGACCTACATAACTGTTTCTTGTTAATTTTCTGCAGTTGGTTGTCATTAATGTCTCGTTGAGTGGATTTTGTATGTGTGTGTTTTATTGAGAGAGAACAAATTGTCACAGGCTTTTATGGAAACCAAAAACATTCGCTCTCTAATTATATCTATTATTTCTTCCCCATTCATCTTGCTCTCTTGTTTTGGAGCGGGCCTTTCTAATAGTCAGAAACAACAGTCACATTTTCTGAATAAATAAAAGCTGCTGTTTTTCTGCTCAGTCTGTAAGAGGACTTGTCAGCCTGGTGTACAAACTTGCTCAGCGAAGATTCTAAGAAATTTTCAAGCTGGACTCATAATCGATGTTATCAGTCCCTACCTTGCCCCTTACTGGAAATGCAGTTTGGAAATATTTAGAATAGCAGTGTTTTGAAATGCAAGTTCCAGGAGTGTTTTTCCATGTTTGCTCATTCATTCAGTTAGTCAGCAAATACTCACTGTGTACTTGAAATGCACCAGGCATTATTCTAAAGGCTGGAAGCTTATGTCCTATTGGAGCAGATGGACAACAAATAAACTGGCAAACGCACATGATAATGTCAGATGGTGACAAGTGCTTATTATCAATATAGAGAAGAGATGATTCAGTAGAGACTAGAGGGTGACTTGGGCTACTTTAGTTTGGGTGGGCAGGAAGACTGCTCGGAGGAGGCAGCAGTGGGAGCAGTGAATTGAGCAAAGAGGAGGAGCCAGTCTGCATGGATATGGGGACAGGGCCTCCAGGCCAAGGGAGCAGTGTGCCGGCTCTGCTCTCCCACTGGTGGCAGAAAGCAAGCAAGGGGTGCACTCGGTGGCACACATGGAATTAAGGGGGCCCGAGGAGAGAGTGGGGCAACTTCATGAATGCATGGTGAAGAGTGTGGCCTATAAGAACTTATAAATGGGGCATTTTTTTAAGGGCACAAAAAATAAGAAAGCAGATGTGAATGGAGGGTGAGCCTGTTTATTAAAGTGAATCTCAAATTGGCACGCATATCATTATCTTTTTTAAAGTGTGTTTTAGTTGCCCCTCGCACACGCTCTGCATAGCCCCAGGGAAGAGGGCTTTTGCTCCTCCCTCTGAGCTGTCTTGAGAATCCTGCCTCTGAAGCCTCATCACCAACAAGGCTGTGTGCATCCACAGGCGGGTGGGGGCACGGAGCGGGGCAGGCTGAGGACCACGGAGTGTTTAACCTGTTGGTGGGCAGCTTGGTGTGACGCTGAGCAGGATGGATGGGCAGAGCTGGCTGGGCGGGTCCCTCAGATCAGATCAGGACAAGAGGTCTCAGGTTCAGAAACAGCTCCTGTGAAGGCCCTGGGCTGCGTCGTGCTGACTCTGTAGGCATCGTTGCCACGAGTTTGTCCTTTTATTTTCACCACTATGTAGAACTGACACTGCGCTTCACTGTTTCAGTCCTTAAACAGTGTCTTTGTTAGTTTCAGTCACCTGGGAGGAGCTGGTCTTCAGAGAGTGAGGGGAACTAACGTCACTGACCTGGGAGGCAGTGCGGGAGGCCCAGGCCGAACCCTTCCTCCTGGGGGTTGACCGAGAGCCCCAGGCTGTTCCCCGCATGGTAGGTCAGCAAGAGTAGCCTGGTCTCTGTGGAAGTGAAGACACGTCTGCCATTACAAGATCGCATTTGTGTGATGTGGGCCGGAAGGCCGTGCATAGCCAGCTCAGCGCTCCCCTCTGCTGCACCCAGCACCTGCCCCATCTGCGGTCTGGCAGAGCATCCTTGGTGGGAATAGTTGCTGTGAGACTTGGCAGAATAATTCCCAAGGTTGTCTGAAGTTACGGTGCGGCAGCAGATACGTTGTACTCAAAGCATGAGTTATAAAATGTCGTTCTTCTATTTTCAGTAAACATTCAAGATGTGATATTACAAGAAAATCTGGAAAAAGAAGATCAAATTCTGGTTTCCCTGGCAGGGTTGAAACAGGTACGTCCGTCGATCTGCCCTTGTGCCCCACTGGCCCCTGTTAGTGCCCATTGGCACTATGGGAGGGCACCCTAGGGCCAGGACGACCAGGACATTAGAGCTACAGGCCCTCAGACAGCGCCCCTGCTGAGTCTCCCCCTCCTCGTGCTCTTTCCTTGCTGTCTCTGGTGATCGTGTCTGACTGGCCTGCAGCCCAAACTGGTTTTCCGTTTCCCACCCCTGCTCCTTCCTCCCTCCACACACATTCTGTTTGCCCCTCCCCCGCTTAGGGGCCGTTCACGGGCCGTTCACGGGGCCATTCACGGGGCCATTCACGGGGCCGTTCATGGGGCCAATCGTGGGGCTGGCTGTGCAGGCAAACGGTGCTTCCTGCCTTAACGGCCAAGGAGGTGACACCTGTATCTGACCCTGTGAGAACCTGGCCACTGAGACTTAAATTTTCCTTGGTCATTAGTAAGTCAATGACGTTTATTGATAGAGTTGGATTTTTCTCTGCCATTTCTTTCTTATGCTAATACATTGATATCTATACTATAAAAAAATTGTCAGTGGTAAGTCTAGTTTAAGTATATTAGAGATTTAGCTAGCATTTAAAAGCAGACTCATTTATCTTTTTCATTTATTTTCTTTTTCCTTGAAAATAGATCAAAGACATTCTAAAGGGTTCCCTGCGTTTCAACCAGAGCCAGCTGGAAGCCGAGGAGAACGAGCAGATCACCATCTCCGACGACCACTACTGCTCCAGTGGTCAGGGCCAGGGCCAAGGCCAGGGTGACCAGATGCCTGGGGCCACCAAGCAGGTACATGAGCTCTGATGAGCAGCGTCACACTGACAGGGACACAGTCACATAGATCCTCAAAGTTATGAATAACAGAAATCCTCCTCAAGTCACTTCAGATTACCGCGTGTGAAATTCAGCTGTAGAACAGCGCAGGCGGCCTGAGCCGGGTGTGTCACTGTGCAGGTTGTCCACTGCGGTGCCCTAGGCGGGCCCACTCGCAATGACAATAACTAGACTAGTGTCTCCCAGAGTCGTGCGGTGCACGACCTCCACACCCATACGCCGCAGCTCTGGCCTGAACCTCCTGCCCATCCCGTTGTGTGGTGTGAGGAAGCCAGACCTCGGCCTCCGCCGCTGGTCCGTCGGCTCCAGCCGATGCCTCTTCCCCCTTTAGCACGGGAAGTACTGTCTGTCTCCCCTAATGCAGCTCACTTGGCTGGAACCTTTTTTGCCTTCATCAGGAAGGACTTCTCATTAATATCCATCCTCAAAGGCAGAGAGGTCAGCAAATTTTTTCTGTAAAGGGCCAGATAGTAAATATTTTAGGGTTAGCAGGCCACAAATGGCCTCTGTCATGTGTTTGTGTTTGTATCTGGTGTGTTGGTTTATTCATGTGTTTGTTGGTTTGTTTGTTTTTACAACCCTTTAAAAAAGTATAAACCAGTCACAAGCTGCAAGCCATGCGAGCTGGGTTTGGCCCACGGGCCGCGTGTGCTGACCCCTGCTCCCAGGTCTCAGCGTGGTGTGTAATTTGTTCTAACATAAAATCAGAGCACTGTCCAGTTTGGAAAGTCCAAGAAACTCCTCATGCACTTGGTCCTGCCTGCTCGCTTTACCAGTGAGAAGACAGCGGCTGAAGAGGCGCACCGCTCACCAGACTTTATTCTGCACTCCCTTGTCCCAGCGCCACACACTTCCTGGCCGCCGCGCAGCCCCATTGTGCGTTGTCTGATGGGACTGAAAATCCCTAATAATGTTCTTTTCAATTCCTGACAAAGTTTCATCTTGAAAAATGAACAATTAGCAAAATCTCATAAGTCACTTTCTCAAAAACTAGCATCCAGATGCTTGTAAATTATTTATTTTTATGATTTTTAAAAAAGCAAAATGATTTTTTAGAATGGGGACTGTTTTTAGTTTTAAGAGTTCTCTTTAAGAAGTGCGAACCCTGTGTGGTCAAGTTCATCGAGCTTTAAAAAGAAGGTTTCATGGAGCATTTTGAGCCGCATTTTTAGCCACATGAATCCATTAAAATTGCACATTTAACTTGATTGATTCCTTCTAATTCTCCCTCCCTGCACAGATGTTTAATTTTTCAATTATCATTCATTTATTCAAATATTGTTGAGCCCTATCCACTTTTAATTGGCAAGTTTATTGAAAACTTTAGCATGATTCTTTTAGTTGAAGGTGTGAACATACTACAAAAAGAGACCTTTCACATATACTAGCGAATCTGCCGACTTTGGAACTTCATTCTCCTTGGAGTTGTCAGGCCCAGCTTTCATACTGGTGAGAACCTACCCGTTGCCAGCACAGGTACTCACGTTCACGGTGCACAGAGAGCAGGACAACAGTCATATGAGCAAAGTGTCCCCACGATGGGGGTGGGCGCTCAGGCTGAGGTCCCGCACAGCCTCAGGTGCACCCCACATGCATGTGTGGGGGGGACAAGCCCCCCTCGGGTGTCCCTCCCGACCTCCCCAAAGGCAGCACAGCCCTGGTCAGGTGCACCGTGCAGAGGGCAGTAACGGGGATGAAAAAGGACAGTCTCTCTACCAAACTGCCCCTGTGCCATTTGTGACCGCGTCCACTCCTACTAGAGCGGGCGCGGCCATGTGCTCTGCGTGATCTCTTCAGATTTGTAGGAATTAATGTGTTGAATCAAGAGCCTCGAGGCCTGTTGCTTCAGTACTGAAGTCTCAAAGGCAAATTCTGTTTCGGTCCTCCCATCCAATGTTAAAGGTGGACAGATTGTCGGGGGGAGCCCCTGAGCCATTATTTATGGCCACTCACCCCCCGCCATGTCACCCAAGAGAACATGAGATTCAGAGAGGGACGCGTCAGTCAGGCCCAGTTTTCCCTTAGAAGTGTTGCCAGCCACCTGTCCCAGGCTCTTCCCACAGCTCAGAGGTGACCTTGGCCGCACCAGTCTCGAGGCTGGAGGACCCAGAGGAGCCCTTCCAGCCAAGGGCTTTGTACTTCTCATTAGACTTCAGACCCCTGCGCCAGTCCCTCCCCATGCTGCGGGGACAGTGGGCAGGCAGGTGGGAGAGCAGGTGTGGGCACCACATAAGCTCACCTCAGCACGGGGGCAGGTACTGTTTCTGCCAGACTGGTGTTGGGACATCTGTGCTTAGACTGTGGCTTTACTCCCATCCCAGGGGAGGCAGGAGCACCTCTGGTCTTAACTCAGAACCTTTGCTGATGTTCATGAATGTCATTTCTAGTTAAAAAACTAAGCACTAGTTATAATTGCTTAGACAGGAGGGAAATAATTGTGAAGCAACTCCATTGCTATGCTTTTTGGCATAACTTTGCAATCACGATTCCTGGTTTCCATGGTTTGGAGAACCTGCCAGTTAACCACCACTCTCCCTGGGCCCCCAAGTGCATACCCAGGATGAGCTAGCCCTGAGATGTGGAAGAGAGGAGGTATGTGCTCCCCTCCCCACACTCTCCTCTGAGCAAGTCATGAACTCACTCCGGATCTGGGGCTCATGTTAGGGAGCCGGTCCTCTGCAGCTCACATCCACACACGTCATCTCTCTGCATGGTGGCCACACACTAGGACCAAGATGCTGTTCTGTCCCCATTTCATAGGTGAGGGGGTCGAAGCCCCAGGAGGATGAGTGATTTGCATGGCAGGGTGCCTCCTGAAGCTGAGAGGGATTCTGCCTGCAGCCTGCTGCCTGGCTCCTGAGCAGGCCTCTCCCAACAACTTATCAAGCAGGAGGTTTCCTGCATTCCCCTGAGAAGCCAGCGTTCAGCTTCCAAGAAGCTGGCCCTGTGCCACTGGGAAGCACCTGGGCTTGGAAGCAGGCAGAACAGGGCGTCTTTGCACGGAAGAGCATAGGGCGAGGCAGCCCGGTTTTTCGTGGAGCACTCCCCTCTTTCTGGGCCTCCACTCAGCTCTCTCATTTTCCTGGTGTCTTCTCTCACCCCCGAACTTCTGACTGTACTTCACAGGCCTCTTCAGAAGCGCCCGGGCACACAGATAGAGGGAGCGCAGACGACTTCATCCTGGTTTCCAAAGAAGATGAGGGAGGCGGCGCCAGGGCATCCTTCTCCAGTCAGGCGCAGCCTCTGCGCACCCTCAGAAGCACGTCTGGGAAAGGGGAGGCCCTGGCCCGCTCCCCGCTGGTGTTCTCCGACCCCCTGATGGGCCCAGCCTCGGCGTCCTCCAGCAACCCCAGCTCCAGCCCCGACGATGACAGCAGCAACAACAGCAAGGACTCCGGCTTCACCATCGTGAGCCCCCTGGACATCTGACCACAGTGCCCAGGCCATCTACCCCCGGCAGGCTCTGCGCCTCGCCAAGGCTCCCCCCAGTGGAGACCCCTCTGAAACCAGCGCTGCTTTCCCAGCATGCATGTGGCACCGGGACAGCCCACAGAACCCTTTAGAGAAAAGCAAACGGCCACCAGGCACACAGACTGATGGTCACCAAAGTACCGACAGGCTTTTTGGGAGGGCTGCAGTAGGTGCCCAGGACCACACCGCAGAAAAGCCCAAACCAGAGTTACAGTGACTTCTCTGCCCTCTGCTGCCCAACTGAGAAGGTGTGGCCACGCCATCAGTGTTATCTAGAAGAAGAAAGAAGAGTTGGTTTCAAATCTTTCCTCCCTCAGAGCATCAGGCGCAGGGGCACCGATTTCCAGAACACTTTCTGGAAATCTGTAGGACAGCCGATGTCGTTTCTCCCTTGGGAAATCACACGGCAAAGCCAAATGTGGTGGGAAGGATGGGGAGGCAGGGTTCCGGGGCTGGGAAGAAACCATCCATTCATTGCTGACTTCTCAGAAACGTGCAGCAATCCTCAGACACGGCTCTAAACTTAGGACTCATTCAGGTGTGATGGGGTTTAGACTCCATTTGTTAGAGTACATTTCCAAGCCTCAGGCCAGATCACTCTGGTTATCACTGCCCCTCCTTAAACAATCATATTTCACCTTTTAGAACTTTTCACACCAGAAAACAAGGTCCCTTTAAGCAGACCTTGCCCTGGCGTGACTGGTTCTTTGAGCTGCCCCTCTGCGAGGCCTCTGGGCAGCGGGAGCTTTCCCGGCAGCAGGTACTGAACAGCTGCCTGCGGAAGGGTGGACGCTGTTACATCCCTGCCACCGCTAACCGTGACTTCTCTACAGGCAAATGTGATAATGACGGGGCCTCCCACTTCTCCAAGAAAATGGTGAGGACTCGAGAGGGGCTTCTGGTCAGCTCTAGAGTTTGTTCTTGAACTCCAGCAAGGAAATCCCCCAACACATCAGCTGTGAGGCGAGGATAACCCCGCGAGCGTGGCTCCTGGTGCTCCCTGTTGGGGGTGCTCACTGAGCAGGTCGCTGCCAAGTGTCTGTCCCCTTGATGGTACTTCATAAGCTCCCACGGTCCCCTGAGTGAGTGGCCTTGCAGCGCACAGTTGTCATCTTCTCTCAAAGGCTTGGGAAGGTGTCGGTGTCTTCAGTTCCGGAAGTGGGGAGCTGTCCTCACCGGGGCTCCAGGACAGAGACTGGGCAGGCCGTGGAGCCGGCGGCTGAGCCACAGTCGTCCGCTCGCTTTCAGCATCTCTGCCCTGAGAACCGGAGTCATGGCAGCAGTGTCGCTGGCCCCCGGTAGCCGCCAGACACCCGCCACACCACGCGCTCTAGGCTGCTTCCCCACCTAATGGTCACTGCGACCTCCCAGCCCTGCCGGTGTGCGGGGCTGGGTCCTCGCTCTGTGCTTCCGAGTTGGTGCCGCCTGGAACCAGTGGGTCACTCAGAGGTGTTGCTTCTGTGGCCCCAACACACCGCCCACTCCTCAGAGGGGAGACACCCGCAACGGTGGGGGTGCAGACACAGCCGCCCTCAACCCACCTAGGTTGTGGGGTATGAGAATGGAATTATGGTCTTACCTTTTTTAAGTGACATGTTTTTATTTTTCATAATTGAGGATTGTTTGCATTTTTATTAGTTACAGTGCTATTGAAGAATTTATGTTGCTTTTTATTACTCTATCAGGTACTTATGTTTAACAGCACATTTTTTAAATGCTGAATATATGAAACCTTTTTGTTTTTCTTCAAAAAGTGGTAATCATTGGAACCCCTTATGTTTTGATTATTAGCTGTTAAAGTTTATATACATAAAGCTTAGATTAATTTTCATTATCTCCTCTTTTTATACCTATCCCTGTGTTCATGTATTCCTCTCAGATCAGTTTGGAAATTTGAGTTAAATTGTATGTGTACATCACATATGAGAGTTACCGATTAGAGAAAGAAGATCATTATGACTTTGCCTTACCTTGTGTGTATGCCACGGGGTCACATGACACTTGAAACGTTTCATTGTGTGGACAGTTCTTCCAAAGATGATCTCCTACTGATGGCCACTCCTAACTGCAGTCGGGTAAGAAAAACTGTCACTTTGGAATGAATGTGACTAACAATAAACCAGGACCTCCTGTGACTTGCCCGCTCTGAATAGGACTGAGCTGAATCTTGTCAACGTTCCTTCAGGGGTTTGATTGTTCGCCATTAACAAGGACGAGATGACGAACAATTAGAAAATTCTGTGACAAATCTGGTGTCTCCTAATGACAGCCTGCCAGAATTGACCCAAATTTATTCTTTTTATTTCTATTTTATTGTTTCTTTAAGAAGCTGCCCCCAGGGGTCATTACCAAACAAGCGTGGATGGAGGACTTCCTCCGCCCACTCGGGGCCGCTGTCCTGTGGAGCCCACCACGCGGCCACCCCGTCCCTGCTGTCCCACAGACAGATGTGCCCCGGCCCAGCCCCCATGTCCAGAGCAGGGCCCCGTGAGGCCGTGGGGCAGGAGGCCGCCGGGAGGAGTCGAGGGCAGCCACTAGCGTGCAAGGCTTCCTTCTTTCAGGCCAGAACCGTGGCCTCAGTGTTCCCTTCAAAGGCTCCCCTTTTATAGTGTTAAAAACATACAAAGTTCCTATACACAGGCTTGAGACCACTTTGATGTAAAAGTTGCCATAACAGTTTTTCTCACAATGGCACAATTCATTTGATTTATGGAATACTCCGCCTTGCCATTTCTATCTATCGCTTTTTTCTCATTCATCTTGATGCTGTAACTCATACTGATTTAAGAACTGACTTTCCTCTTGGCAAAGTGATCCCATTCAGTGCGATTATAATAAAAGACTAATGTGAAACCGAGAACGTAGCTTGATTTGTTCCAGGCGGGGGGTGGGGGGCACAAGCTGCTGGCCTGGCCTCCCCGCAAGGTGCCCGGGCCATGCACAGCCAGGCGGGGCAGCGCCTGCACCTCTGCACAGGCAGCGGGGGCCCCGGCCTGACTCGGTCTCACCCCTAACTCTGCCACCCCCTCCTCTCCAGCTTAGGCAAGTGGCTTAACCTCTGGGGCCGCAGTTTCTTTATCTGCAAACGGGGCTGATAGCAGTCACCTCATCGGCTGTGCTGAGGATTAAACAGGGCAGCACATCAGAAGCACTGAGAATGGAACCTGACACGCGGTGACACGCAGGACAGAATCGGAGGATGCTTAGTTCTGAAAGAGGCCCTGGAGCCCCGTTGTTCCCACTCCTCCCATCGACGTGGGACCCCGAGGCTTCCCACCCCGTGCAGCTCTGCTCAGCCTGCTGGTCTAAGAGGCCATGGAGAGGGTGGCCTGACAGCTTGGCACCTCCTCCACACTGTCCCCAGCCTCGAGTCTGCCCTGGCAACCTCACTGACCCCCAGATAACATGGGGGTTGGTGAAGAGGCTGCGGTGGGTGGGAGAGCGTGCACACCGAGTCTAAGCGACACTGGGAAGGGGGGTGGCGCTCTTTATAGTTTAGGTAGCGTGTGAAGCCAGCGGCTCCTTAGAATCTGTGCCTGAGCTCATCCCTCACGGGCCTCTGCCCCGGGCCCAGCCAAGAGGTGCTTGCCCTTCTGTGGGTCACAACCCATCCCCACCCCTACCAGGGGACTTTATTGGCCACAGGTTCTGCCAGCGAAAGATAGAGCTTGCTCACTTCTCAGATGGCTCGTGCCCCTCACCCATATGCCTCGTGAAGCCCCCTTCAGTGCTGCGGGACCATCCCCCTGCCCTACCTGAACTTCTTTACCTGAGAGCTGTCCCCACGCCCCAGAAAGCTGCTCCAGGACCTGCAGAAATTTCGAGGGAATTGCATCTCTGGGGGCAGCTCTCAAGCAAACACTGAGCAGAGACGAGTGGGCAGCTTTCCTGCAGGGTTGAGTCCAGTTCTGGCCACCTTCCCTCTCCTGCCTCCCTTCCCTGCTCTGCTGCTGCGGTTTCCTCCTCCCCCGACGCAAGCAGCCACGCTGGCATCTTCTCTCAGGGCTGGGACTTGCACCAACACACCTTCCAGGGGCCCCTTCAGGCGGAAGCCATGTCCCTGCCTCACCCTCAGCCCGGGGTTGGGTGAGTGGGGGGGGGAGGGGCTGCTGGCTATCAGGTGGGTGCAGCGTCTTTGCAGACGAGGGCCATGCTGAGAGGCACTTCTCTGGTCAGCAGAGGGGCTGTGTCACCAGTCCCACCCGGGACCAGCCCTCCATGAGCGAGTTCTGGTTCCCAGGCCCACCGAGCCGCCAGCTCCTACAAGGGAGCATCGCCCACGCTGATTATGCCGTTAGAGGAGCTATGGACAGCTTCGTTTTCACCTGGTGACTTGCCTCCGTGACAGCCGGCGTCCTCAGCCCTCTGAGGATGTAGGTGTCACCAGAAATCTCTGCGCTCCGATAACACAGCGGGTCCTGAGAGGGGGTGGCTTTCGTAGAAAGGCAAATGGCTGTGGAAACACGTACCGGTGACGTGCTGACCCAGAGAATTCACTCAACACTGGTTCACTTGTTCCTTCAGCTGACAAACGGAACCCCCTGGAAGTGTGAGGCTGCGTGGGTGCTGGGGACATGCAAATGCCCCTCAGTTTGCCAGGAAAGGGTGGAAGGAGTGTTGACAAAGGTTTACACTCCAAGGGAACCCAGAGGAAGTCCTAGCTGGGGGGCTCCCAAAGGCTCAGGGGAGACTGGTGAGCAGGACCCAGGACAAGCTGGCCAGGCTTCCCTCGGGGTGAAGTGAGGGGCCACCTCCACTTCCCGCTCCGTAACTGCAGCCCAGCCAGTCACGTTCTCCCACAGGCACGTGCTGTGGGGAGCTGGCCCCTCACTAAGGTCCAGGATGCTGTCCCATCATGCAATTCTAGCCAGGAAGTACACCCAGCCGGGGGGACCCCCAAAGGCTTCCCAGGGCCTGACTTCATCCTGACTGTAGCCAAGAAGGCAGCCAGCAGTGGGAATCCTCCCAAGTCTCAGACTCGGGAATGAGAGGGTATGTCACGAGATACAACTGAAGGGGTGAAAGAGCTGCAGTGGATGACACTTCCCCAGGGACTCCTCCAGGGGAGGGACGGCCAGCAAAGGCCATGTTGTAAGGAGGAGAGCGTCGTCCACAGCCCTCCCAACGGCACACTTGGCCCTCAGCACGGGTATCCCCAGCCCCTGCCCCCTCAGCTTCTGGCCCTGGTCCTGCATTCATCCCGCTGTCCAGATGCCACTGTCCCCACACAGCCTCCCATCCTCGTCCATCCCACAGCTTGGTCTGGCCCTCTCCCTGACTGCCCACCGCAGCAGAGGCCTCAGCCCCACTTGGGCCTGGCCGGTGGCCTCACTCCTCTGACCGTCCGTCTCACCTCCTCATCAGGAAGCAGACCTGACCAAGGGTCCTCCTGTGAGCCCTCAGGATGAGGAGTTGTTCCCCGGACCCCCCAGCCCCACCCCACAGGGCTCTGCTCCAGCCCCACTGGTCTTCCTCCTGCTAGCCCCTTTCCTAGCTCGAAGCGTCACCCCCGCTGTTTCCTCTGTCCCAAACACCTCTCGCTGCTCTCCAGCTCACACAGGGCCAGTGCCACCTTTACTGGCCAGATGTCTCCGGTGAGGCTCCGCCAGCCCCCCTTGGCCATGGCACTGCTTTCTGGAGGTCCTGTTGTTACATTTCACTCTGCCCGCTGGGCCCATTACTGTGGCTGCATTTCAAATCACCCAAAACAGTGGCACGAACCAACCACTTAACATGCTGATGGGTCGTGTGGGTCAGAAGCACAGACAGAACGCGTCTGGGGTCTTGGACGGAAGACTCAAACGCTGGAGGCTGGAATTCTCCGAAAGTGGGTCAGTTAGATTTCTGACCGTGGATGCCGAGACCATAGCTCGGGCCGTCAGCGGGAACACACTCAGTGGCTTCCGCATGCGGTCTGGGCTTCCCTGCAGGATCACGCCTGGGTCCCCGAGCGAGTATCAAAGGAAGCACATTGAGAATGGAAGTGTTGCCACTTCTGGGGAAGACCATCTGCCATGTCCATTGATTGGAGGCGTCTCCAGGGTAGCCAGACGAGGCCCCACCAGGCTGGGGCACACGGAGGCGGCTCCGGCCATACAGGAGAGCTCGCAGGCACCATCCAAACCTTAGGGTCTGTAGCTTCTCGCTCCTCTCCTCCAGGAAGCCTTCTCTTTGATGCTCCTCCCATCAAGCTTGCATCTGTGACTTCCTAACCAGTAAGCTATGGAGGACATGATGCAATGCCAGTTCCTGGGCCCACATCTTAAAAAAGACAGGAAGCTTCTACTCCCCGTCTCTCGGTGCACTTGCTCTGGGACCCCAGGCGCCACGCTGCCAGGAAGTGCAAGCAGTTCCATGGAGAGGCCGTGGGAAGCCGACAGCCAGGGCCAGCTTAGAGCGAGCTACCTCAGAAGGGAATCCTTGGGCCCCAGGTGACACTGTGTGGAGCAGATAGGTATACCTGCCGAACCCTTACCGAGTTAGAGAATCGAAAGCAAACAGTGTTGTTTTAAGCCACCGAGTTTTGGGTTGAGCAAGTGATTCGGGCGTAGACAACTTTCCCTGATGCCTCCCAATTCCCTCATTCAAGTGCGGAATTTGCATTCCCCCCCTTGAAAAGATTGGCTGAGCTTTAGCTCTTCATTCACCTATATTTACTGAGCACTCACTAAGTTCTAGGGGCTGGATACACGCAGTGAACAAGATAGGTAAGACCCCCGTCTTCGGGGAGTTGCAGTCCGGTGGGGGAGAAAGGTTAACTTTCTCATTCCACGCATTGTTCTCGTAAATGAAGAAAGGAGATCATTTCAGATGAGAATTACGTGGCAGACTCTTCAGGAAGTCCAGTTCCCTCTCCTTCTGGGCAGGGGCACAGCTGGACCACATTTCCCATACTCCCTTGCAGTAACTAAGCCCAGACCACTGGAATATGAGTAATGCCCTAACAGCAGTGTGGGGAGGAGCAGGAGATAAGTAGACGACCCCAGGAGCCCAGAATGCTGGCGGGGGGTGGGAGGGGGATTGAGGGTACTGGGAAACCCCCTTACCTCCCCAGATCTTGAGACCCATCCTGTCTGAGATTTTTCCTAGGCCTCTGGTTCATTCTTTACTTTCATCCCCATGAACAAGGGAGAAAGCCAGAGCCAGCCTGACAGACGGAGGAGAGACAGAGGCCAGTGCTCACCAACCCCTATTCATTCAGGGGAGATTCTGGAGCCTATTGAACACCAGTACCCTGTGCCCTACCTGTCTGACTCCACCCTCAGGATGCCAGGGCTCCAGCCCACTCTCAGCCAATGAGGGGGAACTGTGAGCATGACCGTGTAAGCTCTGAGCCTCCGTTTCCTCGTGTGTAACATGGGGGGAGGGAGGAAGGGGAAATGCCCAGCTTGGCCACCTCACAGGGATGGAATCAAGTAGAATCAAGTCCGTTACATGCCCGCGACCACTGCATTATTAACTCATACTCACAATAACCCCAGGGAGAGGTAATGAGGAAGGCACAAACCTTGCACTCACTCGTTCAATGTGTGCAAGCAGCTAGCTGCCCGTGGTCCTGCCTCTCAGCTGCCCCCTCCCCTGCAGCTGAGCCTGGAGAACCTGGCCAATGGTGGGCTTGTCCCCTTTATGGGACCAAGGCCAGCATGAACACAGCGACTCCATGTGTTTCCATGACCAATGCTCCCAGGCCCAGCCCCCGCCTGCCGTCAGCATCAGCACCAGGGCCCAAACTCCCTGTGCGGCAAAATACCAAGGGGCAGCTCCTGGGCGTGTGTTCCTGTGTGCGTGTGATTCACCGAGGGCTCTGACAGCGGGGCAAGGCCACCACCAGGTTCTCAGAATCCTGTGCCTCAGAGAATTCAGAGAAACTCAGACTTTCAGAGAAAGTCTGTCGGCGTGCCGCAGAGACGTTAACCAAAGGGCCTCAGCAGGGCCAGGTGAGAGGTGGTTCAGCAGGGCCGAGAGGAGCTCACCCTTCCTGCCCCAGCTGTGGGGGGAGGTCCTCTGCAGGGGGCACGGATGTCAGATCCATCCCTGAGGTGCGTGTGGAGGTTGCGGGAGCACCGGCTGTGAGGCCACAGCCTGACGTCTCTGCCCCATTCCAGGCCTCAAGGCATTTCCCCGCCTGCTTAGGCAGGGTTCGCTCCCAGCTCATTCAGAAGACTTTGAGGAGCCCCTCTCCCTCTCTGACACTCAGCTTCTTTGTCTGAGGGGAGCAAAAATAAGGGGGCTAGATTTGATCAGGTGCTTTTCTCAAGCTTTTCTGACCATACCCACCCTAAGAAATGCATTTTACAATGGACTACATAGAATAGTGTCAGGTGCTATAATTCACGGGTCCCAAGGCATCAGTGGCTTAACACAAGAACATTTCATTTCTCACATAACAGCAAGGTGGGGTTTCCTGGTTCAGGGTAGCTCTCCTCTGTGCGGCGATTCAGGGGCCCAGCCGCCTTGACGCAGAAGTGAAATGCCATTTTCAATCACATTCCATGGTTATTCTGGGGCCCATCCAGAGTCCAGGGGCTGTGGGTGGTCATTCCTGGCAGGGCAGCTTCTCCCTAGGGACACAACTATGCAAGAGGAGGGAGTCAGCTGCCTCTGCCACACCCTGGACACACGCACACACAGAAATAGAAGGTTCATGAAGCAAACTTGTTCATACGACATGGGGTGCTTTCTGATTCTAGTAGCTTTCACTGTATTTTATTTTATTGGTGCTGAGCCTGACCCACTAAATTATTCTCATGACCAACTACTGGGCCTACAGTTTAAAAATTCAAAGGATTCCTTGAAGAAGTGACCATAATATTACCCAACTCTGCAGAGTGTGTGAAGTTCAGTGGCCACACGTCTTGAAGAACTTTTCAGTCAGGAGAGTTGCTTTAAGCCGTAGCTGTCACTCGGAGGCAGATGCAATGCAAGAGAAGTGGCTTTTAACCTGCTGTGGATTGGGATGCCACCCTAGTCTGCTCAAAGATGGGAGTCCCTAGGGGCCCTGGAGGGTGGTTCCTGGAGCAAATACCAACCAGGTTTGGAGGAGGGACACACTGGCCCCAAGCCTCCTTCTGAGAGGGATTTGGTTAAGTGTTTTTCCCAGAATGCAGTTGATTTGGGGCAAAATTCCAGCTAAGTGGCAACGGTGAGTCACCATTAGCACCTGCCATGAAAGTTCCGGTGTCCCCGCAAATCACACCTCCTCTCTCACCCTCCCCCGTCCCCGGGAAAAGTCTGGTCTACCCTCCTCGCTGCTGACGTTCTGTCAGCTCTGCCAGGTTTGTGAAACACCTTCTCAACCTGGCGCTCTTTTCTCAGAAACACCTGGGAAAGAGCCCCTTATCACTCTGGGTCTCAGGTCATGACTGACATATGACCCGAGGTGACACTGGGACACAGGCCTTTTTCTGTGAATAAACAAATCCGATTTCAAGGAGTGGCCCAGACTTTCCTGTATAGATCTGACTTCAAACTTTCCACCCAATTTTGTGGTTCACGTGCCGCAATTTGTGCAACTCTCTGTCATGAACCCAGGGCAACGAGCCTCTCGGGGCAAAGGTGTGTGGTGGCAGGAAGTTGAGACGGGACAGCCCATGGATCTGGATTCGGGAGGGGCCTCTCCAAATGAGCAGTGTGCCCTTGAGCTAATTGCACACCTTCTCTGAACCTCCACGTTCATACCTGGAAATGGGATATATCACCTGCCTCGTGGGACACGTGTGAGGAGCAGATGAGCTAAAGTAAGTAAAGGGCCTGGTGCATGGGAAGTGTCCCCACAGCACAGCGTGCCCTGCCTGCCACGAGGAGGGGCTGCAGAAACGTGCTTACATGGGGGCTTCACTGCCCCCCAGTGTGGATGTGACAGGCCCAGCGAACCCTGCGTGCGTCCTCGGGCCACACACCGCAGCCCAGCCAAGGGACTGCTCTAGACCCCTGACAAGTCCAAGTGGGACAGTCTGTGATCTGGGAAAGGTGGACTCAAGAGCAAAGAAGGGACACGATCTGCCCAAGCCTAGGAGGAAGGGGTGGCGGGCAGGCTTCCCCAAGGAAGCAAAGTTTGAGCCGAAGCTTGGAGTTGACTGGGCAGTTTGGCGGGCAGTGGGGGGCTGGGGTGGGCGGGCTCCAGAGCAGCAGGTGCAAAATGGAGTCAAGGCCCTGAGCAGGGAGGAAGGAGGGGAGGTGTCTGTGCTGCTCCAAGTCCCCAGGGGCAGGGAGGGGCTCCTGCTGGGCTTCCTCAAAGGGCCCAACTGCAGGAGGTGCCTGGGGGCCCCGCAGGGAGAGCCCCTGTGGTCTGGGGACTCCAAGGCCTGTCTGGGACCTTCCCGCCACTCTGGGGTTGTGTGTTGGGGGATGAACTTCTAGAATAGCTAAGGTTCAAAGCTGAATGTAAGTTGATTTAAAGAATCACCTCAGAACGGCCAAGCTGCCCCGATGGGCACCTGAGGATCGGCACTGTGGTAACAGAACAGCATAAGCAAAGGCAGAGAGGCTGGCACAAAACAAGGAAAGACAGACAAGACTAGAGAGACATTTCCGGTGTCAGGAAGGAACACGTGCAAGGAAATTCTGTTTCCATCCTGGCCCTGCTTCTTGCGGGGTGAGCTTGGGCAGGTTACCTCCGCTCTCTGGCCCCAGTCTTAGCTCCTCGTTGATGGAATGAGAGGTGGGGACTGGACAGAATCGTCTGTAGGTCTGCCCAGGGCAGTGATTTTCTACCTTTTTCATCTCATGGCACACAGAAACTAATTACTAAAATTCTGTGGCACACCAAAAATATATGTTTTGCTGATCTGACCAAGAAATAGGCAGAGTTTTGATTCATTCACACCAGACAGCGATTGTTGTGGTAGCTGTTGTCACTTTGAAAAGAGGTCAGTGCCCCTGACTGAATAGTCAGGTACTGCATGTTTTAAAACTTCTCTTTTTTTCTTTATTTTTACTCTTGACACTATTGCTGATGTCCCCCTTTCCCCCTCTCTCACCCCCTCCCTGGAGACTGGGGTTCGGTGCCATGGCTGCAGGAGGGAGGGAGGGAGGGAGGGAAGGAGGGAAGCAACCGACCACCGTGAAATCCACAATTCTTCCAGCAGCAGCAGGCTGTTCTGATGGCAGGGTGAAGATGCGGAGAAACTGGAACTCTCATCATTTGTGGTGTGAAATGACTTTGAAAAATGGTTTGGGAGCTTCTAAAGAAGCTAGTATGTGTTTACACACTAGCAGGCAGTCACACCCTTAGGGATTTACCCGAGAACAATGAAATGTGTGTCTCACAGAAAGACTTAGACATCCAATTCACCCCAACGGAAACAACGCACGCGACCATCGGTGGCTAAACAAATGAGCAAACCTCGGAAGCCCTAAGCCACTGGACGGAAAAGGAATGAACTTGGTACCCACCACGTGGATGAATCTCATAACTGCGAGCCCCAACAGCCAAATGAGGAGGACTCCCTTCAGAGAAAGTTCAAGGGAAGAGAAATAAATCTACAGCCAGAATCATCACAGGGTGGATGCTGCCTGTCAGCGGGAGCAAGGGTTGCCTGCATTATAGCAAACACCCTCCTCTCCTCCCTCCTCCCTCCTCCCTAGCCCTTCCCCTCCCCTCCCCCACTCCCTTTTCGTCTCTCACTTTCCATAAAACCGAACTCACATACGGTTGGTAGGACCCAAGAAAAGGACACACACAGACCCTATGGTCATACAGACACACCCCCGGGCCCACGCATATCACTGAACACTTAGGTGTGGGAAGTTTCAGACACTGTTCTCGGCACTAGAGAAACAGTAGGAAAAAAACAGTGCGGATCTGTCCTTTCCAATAGCCTTTGATGCATGGACTTCGCTGTTCCTGCTTGCTCCAGCCACTAGGTCTTCCTTACACTACGCACCCTGCAAAGCCTTCACCGCACTGGATGTGAGGTGCGCAGCAATGTCTGCGACACAGCTTTCGAGAGCTGGGGAGAAAGCAGACGAGACCTGGAGGAGCCATACCAGGTGCTGTCAGTGTCACCGAGTGTTGGGAGCCATGATACACCAGATCCATGAGCACTGGTTTGTGGAGGACCAAGCCCCACCCATTTCTTGGCAGGGTCAGATAAGGGCAGGACGCCGCTGGACAGCGGCAGGCGACCAGGGGCAGTTCATCCCAAATCTAGCTTATGGCTTGCATGATGTGCCTGTGGAAATACTCATTGACCTCTGAAAAACAAAGGCCTGTTCCCCCACCTAAAAGGATTAAGCCATTTAGCAAACCAGCAACCTGAACACTAAAAGCAGAAGCGACTGCTAATTGCTAGAGAAGCCATTTACTAAGAAATATCTAAACAGTTCTTTCCAAAGCCAAAAATTTACTACTGAGCAGAAATGTTTTATTACTAGGAAAGTTAGAAAGCTTTAACTAAAACTCATAGACTAAAAGATTTTAGTAAAAGGTTAAACAAAACAATAGATTCACATCTCAGAAAAATGTAAACAGAACCTTCCTGTCGCCTGATAGGCAGCCAAACATCCAAGCTCTAACAAACGAAGTTAAAGAATGCCTTTGCCTACGTGTCAGTCCTCTTGAATCTCAAAGGTACAGAGAGCAACCTCTGCATACATCTTTAACTCAGAGAGATCTAAGACTTTGAAAATATATGTTTAGCCATTAACTAGGACCTAGAGTTTCGTAGTTTAATACTGTTTCCTGGCTAATAGGTAGATTAGCAAACCTCCTTATCATAGCATCCATTTGTTTAAGCCTAGGTGAAAATTAAAGTACTCTTGTATGTCATCCTTTTAGAGCTGTTAATGACTTGTAGTTGTTTCTACTGATTGTAAAAAGAAACCTTTTAAAAATAAAGGAAATTTTGCTGTAGTAGTTCAGTCAGTGGGAGAGAGCAAAGACTCCTGACTGGGCCCCTGCATTCTGAAAAAGAGTGTTGGACTCATTCATTGAGCCTTGCCGCCCCTCCTTCGGAGCTACCCATCTCCTAAGAGGTTGCAGTAAAGCTGGACATTTGCAACCGAGTCCTGCTGAAGGTCCATCAGCCGTTGCCAGGAATTCTGAACAAACGTTCTGAACGCTCGTCCTACACACACCTGAAGGGTCTGGCCGCTGCGCCTCCTTGGCCACAGCAGTGCAGGGCCTTGACGGCCGCTGGACTTGCAGTGGATACTGCGACGGGGGGGGCGGCACTTAAAAGCCGTCCCGTGAAGCTAGAAGTGGGGGCCCTGGAGTGCGGAGTGAGTGGTCCAGGCACGCCAGGGGTTCAGGAAGGCATCAGTGTCACTGCCGCGGAGCAACTGCCACAGTGGTCACCAGAGTCCCCCAGAAAAGACCGACTTGTGTTTTGTGTGCTGTTCAGCAAGGCGGCGGCAGCTGGCAGGCGTTTAGGAGCGACTTCCACCCTGGCCGAGTGGCTCAGCTGGTTGGAGCGTCGTCCGTGTGGGTTTGCTTCCCAGCCAGGCGCATGCCTAGGTTGGGGGTTTGATCTCTGGTCAGGGCACGCACGGGAGGCAACTGATGAATGCTTCTCTCCCCCACCGCCCCTCTCTCTCTCTCAAAATCAATAAACCTATCCTCAAGTGAGGATTAAAAAAAAAGTAATTTTCACCTCAAACCACTGACAATTACAGAAATCAAAATGCTTCACGAGGTAAGCTTTAGCAAGTTGACTTGAATACCCTGATGCCAGATAAATTTTACTAACCGATAAACTCATCCCAACAGAAGACGGGCCAGCAGCCCCATGTACTCTCTATGTCTATAATCAGGACAGAAACAAGAACTGAGCCAATCCTTCCCCAGAGCGTGGCTCCGACATCACACACACCTGGATGTGATTGTCAGCAGAGTGACCTTGGTCACGTCATTTAATCTCACTGAGCCTCAGTATCCCTGCCATTAAGCCGGAATTGCAGTACCTACCTGCTGCTGGGGTCACAGCGGGGACAGAACAGCATGAGGTCTGTGGTATGTCAGGGTCTCTGAATGTTCTCATGAGAAACAAATTTCCCAGGACAGGTAACTCTTCCTTGCGGTAGTTCCAACTCCCCCCGTCACCCGCACCCCGTGGTGTGAGTGAGGCTGATTGGTGCTGGCCGTGGGGTCTCTGTTCGCAGCCACTTCCTGACTTAGTGCAGCCCACCCCCACTGCCGGCCTCCTCCTTCACTGGACTAGAGTTTCAGTGGACTCCTGCAGGCTCAGGGACCAGCTGGCTGGTGAGGGATCTGGCGCAGGGCTCCCAGAGGCTCCCAGCCCTCTCCCCCGCCAGGATTCCTCTCCGCACCCACCCCCATCTCTGCCGGCGCACAAGCTCGCCTCTCCTCTCTGGAGCTGGGAGTGCTCCTGGAGGCAGCGTCCATAAAGTCTGCAGCCTCTTCTGATGAAATCGGCTGGCTTCCATCACCTGTCACCTGCTAAACCTCCCACGGACAGTCAGGAGCTGCTCATTCCACTCCAGACGTGGCCCCTTAGTTAGATGCATAGGGCAAATTTTTTTTTTTCAGAGAGTCCAGTTCAATGCCTAAGCAGGGAAATGCGGGCACCCCCTTTGTGGTTCTGGAGCCGCTCGTGCTACTGGAGGGGGCGGGGTGGTGTAATGGGGAGTGTGGCCCTGGAGGAGCTCCTGCTTGGGAAGACGCTAACCTCCCAAGCTCTGATCTCAGACGAGAGGCGGTGGGTCTCGCTGCCACCATCCAACGGGATGATTGGAGTAAAAGTCCCAGGGCCCCAGGGGGCCCAGTTTCTTCCCCACACAACAGGACGACAACAGTATTCCTACTCAACACTGGTAGGAACTAGAGGAGAGAATTGATGTAAGGCCCCCTCAACGGACATCATCCCTGGACGGGCTGCGGGAGACAGGGCCACGTTCTTCTTGCTCACGCACGAGAGAGCAAGCCCGCTGCACACTCACCTCTCAGGCCCCTGCTTGCTCCGCACCTGCTGACTTCCCATTGACCAAAGCAAGTCACATGGCCAAGCCCCGTGTGAGGGGCACGAAGTCGGCCACCCACGTGGGATGAGGGAGGAAAGAGCTAGAACAGTTCTCCAGCTGGCCACAGACGTACACCACCGAGCTGGGATTTGCACGCACATTCTCTTTGAGGGCAAAGCGTCCACGTTACTCATCTGCAGTGACTCAAACTGAGAATGAACGCTCAGTCTTCACTTACAGGAAAGAGAGTGTTTCATCAACATCCAGCCATAATCGGCCTTCAGTTGCTGCCGCAGCAGGGAGAGGCCTAGTTAGCAAGCATTTACGGGTGGGACTGTGAGTGCTTTATGTATGTCAACTCATGTTAACCCTATGAGGTAGAAACTGTTATTCTCCTATTGTAGAGAAGAGGAAACTGAGGCACAGAGAGGGAAGTACCTTGCCTCGGGTCTCACAGGAGTAAGTGGCAGAGACAGGACATGAACACTGCGCTGTCCATCAGAGGCCTGGGGTGAGCGAGGCTGAAACACTCTGGGAAAGGCCCCCTTCGTGCCGCCCGCCCCTGCAGTTCCGTCCAGAACTCTCGGCTCAGATCTCCCCTGGCAGATGAGTCCACTGTGCTCTGAACACCCACGACTGCCTTTGTCGTGATGGCCCCTTTGTCTGGGAGGCCCCACAGCTGCTGTGATGCCCACTGTAAAGACAAGGAGGCTGAGGGGTGGGGAGGAGTCCCCACAGAAGGCCCCTCGTGGGGCTGGGATGGGAATCCTGGGGCCGCCAGAGCTGGAGGGGGCTGAGGAGAGAGGGAGCGGCCCAGCAGCCCCTGGGCTTGGGGTGGGGGAGGCAGCAGGGCCCCAGGCTGTGGCAGGACTTTGGGGTGTCTCTGAGAGGGGGCAAGGAGCCGAGTCTTCCAGGGAGACCTCCTGTGGGCTTTCCCTGTTGGGTGTCCTGGGGGAAACAGGCATTCCAGCCAAACCGGAGCCCTGGCCCTTCTCCCTCCCACATCCAGTCGCAGGGAGGATGTGTGCCCCCAGACGTCCCTCTTTCCTCCCAACACACCCACTGCTCCTCAGGGCTGGACCCAAGATGCCTCTTAGCACCTGGGCCTAGACCGCCCCCACCACCACTGCCTGCTGGAGTCCACGAGCGTCAGACTTTAGACTTTGTGGTGTGCCCCAAACACAGAGGGGCCCCCCACAGCCCCGCCATGGACTGAAATGCTCCAAGGACTGGAGTTTTAAGATGAGGGGTATCTGGCCACAGGATGGGTGTGTTCTGTGAAGTCCACTTATGACTTGCAATTCAGTCATTAGCTGCCAACATTTAAAACAGGGAGATTTCACATGAAAGTCAGGATTTTTAGCCGCTCTTGAGACCAGCGAGGCTCTGCTCACAGGGCCCTCACCAGTTAGGACCAGGGAGAGCCAGGGAGGCACCCAAGGGGGCCATTTGAGGAGCCTCACACCCAGGTCCGTGCCCGTGGCTCCAGGCAGCCACAGCAGCTGAGCCACGCATCTGTGTCGGTGAGCCTGGTTTTAATGTTTGGTGGGTGCCTCAGTTTACCCTTGAAAAGCCAGACCACATCCGGCTCTTTCTGCGCCCCACCTTTTCCCTCTTCTTTTTCTTTCTTTTTAGTCATTGTCTGCCTATTTTTTCTTAACTGAGTTAGAATTTACATACAGGAAAGTAGATCTTAAAGCTGCAACTCAATGAGTGTTGGTGTTTGTGCCTGTGTTAACAAGCGCCCCGCCAAGACACAGAATGTTTCCCTCGCCGCGGAAATCCCGCACGCCCCTCCCGATCAGCCCATCACCGCCCCAAGGCCCTGCGGATCTGCTCTCGACCACCAGGAACACTCTCGTCTGCGCTGGACTTTCACAGGGCGCAGTCAGACACTTTCTGGTGCCTGTCCTCTGTAGCTTAACATACTGTCTGTGAGATTAAAAAATAAATAAAAGGAACCACAGAGAAGACCAGCCCATTGTTACAGTTTTATTTTATTTAATCGACTTTGGAAAGAGGAAAGGAGAGAAGGAGAAGCACCAATTTGTTATTCCACATACTGATGCATTCGTTGGTTGATTCTTGTATGTGCCATGACCAGGGATTGAACCTACAACTTTGGCCTATCAGAACGATGCTCTAACCAACTGAGCTACCCACCCAGGGCCTTGCAGACTCCTTTCTATGATTAGTGGCATTCCACTGTGTGGATGGACCACATCTGGGTGAGCTGTTCTCCTGTGGATGAGCAGCTAAGTTGATTATGGGGTAGTGAGAATAGAGCTGACACAGGAACCAGCCTCTCGGGGCATGTACAGAAGCCTCGGAAACTCCCACCTTCACGGATGAAGCAAGCATGTACATTAGGCTCAGCCTTCTGACCCTCATGCCCTCTCCCAACTTTAAAAAACCTTGCTCTGTTTTTTTTTATGGGTATTTTTTTTTGCCCACCCCTTCTGTGGAATCACAGAGTGAAGGATTTTCAAGAAGGGGTGTAAGGAGCGACCAGTGCACACGCGAGGTCAGTGGAAGGTTGCTAAGACACCACACACACACACACGTGTGCACACTCAGGTCTCGCTCTGACCCTGTGCCCGCTGGCCCAGACCTGGCAGGTTTCTCTTCTTATGGAAGACACTGTTCTGCCCACGTTACCCATTGCTCAAGCACCTGTCATGCCCCCAACCTGACCTCCACCTCCCTCCCTCACGCACTCCATGCCAGTTCCCACCCCAGGGCCTTTGGGCTCCTGCCCGAAGGCCCTCCCCCACTGTATAGGCAAGCCTTCCCCGGTCAGTTGCCCTTTCCTGGACATGCCATTCCCAAATGTCAGCAGACCTCGTGTTCTGCCTGTGATCTGCCCACTGTCACTTGTCCCGGCCCCCCCTTTGTTGTCCTTGCTTTTGTGACCACCTAGGGGCAGCTCTAGGCAGCAGATGAGCATTGGGTCGGCTGTCCTGAGACCAGAGTGGTCACTCTGGGCAGACAGGGGCGGTCTAACCCCGCATGTCTAAGGCGGCTGGGAGCAGGGAGGCGGTGCAGTGACCCAGGTGTGGTGGGGTCAGACCTGGCTCTTGGCCCCTTAGCAGTCACGTGGGGGCCCCCTCTGTCCCTGGGACACTGTGACTGCTCCCCAGGGGGCACGACAGTCCTCAGACTCCCTAAATGCAGAGGTAAACATGAAGGCCACCTTTGCTCAAATACAAGTGACTGCAAAATGTAAAGTTTTCCCAATAAGATCTCCTGGGTCATTTTGTGACCATCTAGACATTTAGAGATGGCTGGGGTTGGGGGGAGTGGTGGTGGGAGGGTGGAGACAACTGTACTTGAACAACAATTTAAAAAATGTGAAAAAAAGGAGAAAAAAGAAATGTTGGTTTTAACTCCAATAAAGAAAAGAAAAAGGTGGAAAAAAAATTTTTAAAGAAAAAAAGTTAACACACACACATAATAAAAAAATAAACTGCTCAAATGTTCTGTAAACGATATAATTTATTAATAGGTTGCATATAAAGTGTAAGCATCTCTTGAACGTGGAATGCCCCGAGCTCCTTCTCTTCCCTGTTAAGTCTGGCCCAGCCTTGCGAGCAGAGCTGCAGCCCCGTGATGGGGGCGTGTGGGGTGGGGCGGCGCTGGCACCCCAGCTCCCCAAAGAGGCCTATGGGACGGGTGAGGCACAGGGCGCTGGACAGCGTTTGCGCCCGGGTTTCTCCCCGAAAAGTGAACCAATTGTTCCCCTTCAGACAGGCCAGCCCTGGCTGCTTTCCCTGTGTTCTCCTGTTGCAGCTGCCCCGACTCACCCATGTCCCCGTGCCAAGGTTTCTGGACTGGGCCAGAGAGAGAGCAGGAGACAGAATCAGAGAGAGAGAGAGAGAGGTAGACAGAGAGTAAGAGACAGAAACAGAGGGAGACAGAATAGAAAGAAATCGAGATAAAAGATAGACACACGGATTGAGAGAGCCAGGCCAAGAAAGAGAAAGAAATGGCCAGAGAGAAGCAGAGAGAAAAAGACCCCGAGTGACATCAAGGTACTGAGGCGTTTTGAGACAGAGACACAGGGACACACAGACAAAAACCTGAGCCACAGAGGCTGGAGCAGAGACGGCGAGAAGAAAAAACAGCTAAAAAGAGAAAGAGAGGGCAGGACAGAAAATCTGCAGAAGGGAAAACAAACAAGACTGAAAACTTTGCTTTAAACAGGGTGCTGATCACCAGGGCTCATCCGACCTTCCGTGTCTGGCAACACAAGCAGCCCTTTGTGAGACTAATAACCTTTTCACCCAGGGCAGATCCTGCCCCCAGAATGCCTGCTCAGAAAGCGCCCTGGGAAATTCAGTGAAAGGTCTTATCGTGAGGCCGGGGACACCCCCACCCCAACGCAGAATGAGGCTGCATGACTGGCCCCCAGCTTCCTCCCACAATGCAACAGCTGAGGCCACCTGCAGGGACAACTCAAAGCTGCCCACAGATGCCACATGGTGAGTCTCCAGGGAAACCATCTGATGCCCCAGAACCTGGCCCTGGCTAGGTAGCAGAGTGTCTGGGTCACAAGAAATGCCACCCCCTGGAGCTGTGCCCTGACTCCTCAGCACCCACATGGTCCCCGAACTGCAGCCCCAGATGCCGGGCTCCACAGTAAAGGCAGAGAAGACAGAGAGAGGGATCATGGTCCCAACTGAGGCATGACGGTGCAGTGTGTCTGTCTGTCTGTCCACAGCTGTTACCCTGAGGAAGAGGGAAGAGAGGACACTCCTCAATAGGATGGGTATAAATAAACCATGGGTTCCAACCAGGGAGACGGCAGGAGCTATTTCAGGATCAGAACGAGTTCTGGCCCCTGATGGAGAGAAATTCCACCACCAGCACCAAGCTCTTCCCTCCAGCCAGGGGATTAAGTGCTTTTCTCCAAGTCGAGGGCAAGCTCAAGTGGGCTGTGCTGGCACTGGAGGGGAGGGACAGACAGACGCCCAAGTGACACCGCGAGCACGGCCCAGAGGGCTATGGTCCCCTGTGCTCTTCCGACTCCTCAGCATGAGGACACTTGGTTGTTTTGCTGACCAACCACGCAACAGACGTGCCAACAGCCCTGAAAACAGACCACAGTTGTGGTGCCCTTCTCAAGAACAAATGTTCAAAAACCTTTTAAAATGCTGCACCAGTGTGAATGTACTTAATGCCATGGAGCTGTACATTTAAAAAAGGTTGAAATGGTAAACTTTATGTAATATATATTTTACATTTTTTACAATAAAACTATTCATAAACTTTTACAACACAATTGTTTCTAAACGAAGGGTTCAAGCAATACCACTAGGGTCTTTGGTATCTGAGGCTCTGATCCTCCGCCTGGACTTCACTGGAAAGCAGCCTCTTCCCACCTGATGGCAAAGTGCCCAGGCGCCACCCCCTCCCCTGGCCCCAAACCCCACCACAGCTCCCCACCCACCCACACCAGCCAAATCCTCAGCCTCTCCCCTGGTGCCTCCGGTCACGTGCTGCCCAGGACCCCGTCCTGCAGCCAGGGGCCTGGACACCATGGTGAGTCAGGTTTGGCTCAGAGCTCCCTGAGGTCCATTTATACCACAGACGACGGCTTATTGCCGGCTGATGGGCTGGGAAATTCTGTCCTCAAAGCAGCCTCGCCAGGACGGAGAGGAAGGAGGCAGATAAATGCCTTGGCCTCGGAGCATGTCCAGCAGCGTCTTCAGGAGGTTTGCCCAGGGCAGCCCACACCCTTTCCCCGTCTCACGTGCCCACCCCTACAGCATTTTTGGGGATCACCTTCTAAATGCACTGCCTGCACTTGAACCCTTGTCTCAGCGTGGGAACCCGGCAATGGATCCTGCTAGGCAGACCAGCCCCCTCTGCTCACCCTCCCCCGCCAGGACTCAGCTCGGAGCTGGGTGACAGCAGGTGGGCCAGGGGGACCCACTCCAGCCCGTGGCCCTGTGATTCCCTACCCCGCCTCCCAAATAGCCCTCTCTGTCCCTGGGTAAAGTCCCGCTGAAAGAATTCCTGCTTTAAAAGACGGGGTGATAGCTTTGGGGCGGACATTTAGCGGCACTAAACACCAGAGCCCCCCACGGCCACCGTGGATTCTAACAGAGAGTGATAATAGAAAAGAGGTTAGGAGCAGAGCGCTGGTGCGGAGAGGGCCGGGCGGTCGGCACGCACAGCAGCACCGCTGCGAATCGCGTCCTCGAGGTGGATCGGTCACCTGCGAGCCTGCGACTCAGTCTCACGTCACCTTTAATGAGCTCTCCCTGTTACCTGGGTTCAGATTAAGGGATCAGTGGCTCTGGAGAAACAGAATCTCCTTCTGTTTGTCACTGCTAGGACTTAAGGGGATTTCACACGAGAAGGGATTCCTGAGGACTCACTCGGAGCACGGAGGATGGCCGTTTCTGCTCTCCGGGCCGCCTGCGCCGGGAGCCCTCCACCCTGTGCACTCGGTGTGGAGCCCTCGGGGTAGTGCTGGGCGGGGACAGCAGGGACTGGGCAGGATCGAGGATGTTGATACAGGCAACTCCGATGCATTCAGCGAGGGCTCATTGTGAGGACTGTACCTCACTGGAGTCTCACAACAATTCTCTGACCTCCGTGTTACAGATGAAAAAACTGGCTCAGCAGAGAAGTAAATTGTCCATGATTAAACTGCTGGTACAAGGCAGAGCTGGGCTTTCAGCAACCAGGTAATCTAGCTCCAGAGACTTCTTAATTGCTGTGGGAGTCCGCTTCCAGGCATTGGGGAAGTCGCTGAGTTGGAAAGAGGGACAGTGGAGACATACAAAAAGATAGACACACACGCACGCACATGCACGGCGCCCCGAGCCAGGTCCAGGGATCTGTGCACCTCCCGGCAGTGGTAGTCACCCAAGCCCACCCGAGGGCCTGAGTGGCAGGCAGCAGACTCCGCGGAGATACAGGTCTGGCCGGGCACACTAGCTCTTCCCCCTTGCATTTCAGGAACTGCCTCTGCATCAGCAGAATGCAGGTATTTTTGCAGGGCCCCTTGCCTCAGGACCAGCTCCGTTGCCTCCAGGCACAGAGAAATGCCATCCTTCCCCCAAAGACGCCCCACCCAGCTGGCCCTACTTCCTGGCTCTCTGCATCCCCACAGACACAGACACGAGGCCACTGTGTCCTTCAGACTGCAACGAGGGGCTGTAGAGGGCTCTTCAGTCACACCGCAGGAGAGATGAAGGGTGACCGGCTGGAAAATCGGGGAGAAGTACAGCCTCACCCCCGGTCACTAGCCAGGTTTCTCCCTGTGCAGGCAGGGTGCTGGCCTCAGAGAGCAGCAGCCGGCACAGCACGAAGAGGCCCTTTGTGCCGCCCCCACGCTAAGGGATTTGGCAAAAACGTTCTAAAACTACCTTTGCCCCCAGCCCCCTAGGCCTGCACCATTTGAGGTCCGGCTATGAGGCAGGCTCTGTGAGCTTCATCCCAAGGAACTCTCCCTTCCCTGGTTTCAAAACATGGCTTAGGCAAAACATCTTACTTTGTTGCTCAACAAACACTGCACCCTCTCTGCTCTGCCTCTGGGCCTATGGGGCAGATGGCAATGTTGCTGTCAATCTGTGCTCTGTCACAGACCCCCCCCACCAGCAGCGTAGCCCGGGTCACTGTCCCTCCCACGCTGGGCAGAGCCCTGTGCAAGGTGCTTCACCTAATGATCTCGTGGAATCCTCCCAGATGTGAAGGGAGTGGTGCTCTGGTTCGAATTCAGTTCAGCTGTGAGTGACAGGTGCCTCTCAAATAACAGTAGGTCAAACCAGGGCTTCTGAAACTTTATTATGCATGCAGATCACCTGGAGATCTTGTTAAAATGCAGACTCTGATTTAGCCGGTCTGGGGTAGGTGCTGAGATTCTGCATTTCCAACACATTACCAGTGACACCAATGCTCCTGGTCAAGCATCAGGAGCTTAAATGTGATAGTAGTTAATTTCTCTGCCAGTTAAATGATATTCAAAGGGAAGGAGCCCTAGGCTGATAAATGTTTTGATGGTATCCTTCTGCTCTGCCATCCTCAATAGATAGTATCTTCCTTCTAGCACAAGGAGGCTGCCCAAGAACCAGCCATCACATCCATATTTCAGCCAGCAAAAGGAAGGCAAGCAAATAGCAAATAGTCGAAGAAGGGCACACTTGCTTCCTTGGGACCCTCCCCAGAAGTTGCACATGACATTTCTGCATATTATACAGTGTATCCTATTGTCCAGAACTTAGTCATATGCCTCAGGAAGCCTGGAAAAGTTACCTGTGATCCCAGGCAGCTGTGTGCAGCTAAAAATCAGTGGTAGTAGTGATGGCAGTTGTGGTGGAAGGTCTATCAGAAAGGAAGAAATGAAGAATGGATGCTGGGAACAGCTAATCTCACCCTCATTTCAAAGAAGAGGAAATCAAAGGATGAGGAGCTTAAGCAATCTTCAGATTAAATGAGTTAATCTATGAACACGTAGCAATCATCAGCTGATGGTTTTATCCATGAGTCTGTTTGTAATGTTAAAAAAATAAAACAAGCAACAAGGGTATTTAGAAGCCAGCGAGAGAGGCTCAACTGCCTGTCTGAGCAAACATTTGGAGGAGGTGCCAGGAGATCACAGGTTGCTGAGACCATGGAAATGGACCAGCTGCAATGGGGATGGGGGAGGGGAGGAAGGTGGGTGAATGACCGGCCTCAGCAGCCTGGACTTCCAGATGGGAGCTGCTGAGTTGAAGTCCAAAGGGAAGAGGAAGGGGAGAAATGAGCTTTCTTTCTGACAAGCTCCCATAAATGCCACTGCATCTTGGTATCATTACTGTAGACAGGACCCAGGGGCCCAGATTCCTGCAAGTGAGTTCTCCACCTCATTCAGCCGTGACCCAAAACGTCTTTCTATCCTCTGAAGTCAGGCAGAGAACGCGCTGTAAACCTCCTGTAGCCTGTGCAGAGAGAGGCACCGGGAGGCTTGAGAAAAGGTGGCAGCGCAGTCGCTTCTCAAACTGAGCCTTTGACTCCCTCTCTCTCTACCCAGTGACTGGTAGCCACATCTTCTAATCTTACAAGTGCTTAGTCATGTGCAAGAAATCAAATGCAATGCCCCCCCGACCCCATAACCGCACCATTTTAATCTCAATGAAGACTTGTAAAGTCAGCAGCATTCCCTACCCTCCCTGGGGTCCCATGACTTTCCAAAGTGACTTCAACAATTGTCCCATCATGAGGTGGAGTTTATTTTCCCTCCCTGGAATGTGGGCTGGTCGAGTGACTTCGTTTGGCCAACACCATGCAGTGGAAATACAAATGCGCCTCTCCCAAGCCTAGACCTGCCGTGGCCCTGGATGCTGTGCTCGCTCTCTTGGACTCCTGCCTCTGTCTCATGAGCAAACAGTCGTCTGCTACGGGAAGAGAGACAGCCTGGGGCAAAGTGGAGTCAGCAAATTGGCCCCAGACACGTGAGGGAGCTCAGACACGATCTGTACAACTGATTTCCTGACCCACAGCTGATCACAGATGCCAAAGTAGGACCATCCAACTAGCTAACACGCATGTGAGCTGGCGAACTTTTTGAGGACCCTCCACTCTGTTTCCGCAGTGGCTGCACCCGTTCACATTCGTACCAACTGTGCCCTGGAGTTCCCGTTTCTCCGCGTCCTCACCAACACTTGCTATCTCCTGTCATTTTGATGACAGACATTGTGACGGGCATGAGGTAACATCTCACTGTGGTTTGGGTTTGCATTTCCTTTATGATGAGTGATGTTGAACACCTTTCCATGTACTCACTGGCCATTTGTATGTCTTCTTATTCTTCTTGTAAATTATATTTTATTGATTACACTCTTACAGTTGTCCCAATTTTCCCCCTTTGCCCCACCCCCACCCCCACCCAGCACCCCACACTCCCTCAGGCAATCCCGCCACCATTGTTTATGTCCATACGTCATGGGTATGTTCTTTGGCTACTCCATTTCCTATGCTGTACTTTACATCCCCATGGCTGTTCTGTAACTACCTATTTGTACTTCTTAATCCCCTCACCTGTCACCCATTCTTCCCCACCCCCACCCCATCTGGCAACCATCAAAACACTCTCTGTATCCATGATTCTGTCTCTGTTCTTCTTGTTTGCTTAGTTTGTTTTTTAGGTTAAATTGTTGATAGATATGTATTTATTGTCATTTTATCGCTCATAGTTTTGATCTTTTTCTTAAATAAGTCCCTTTAGCTTTTCATATAATAATGGCTCGGTGATGATGAACTCCTGTAGTTCTTCTTGTCTGGGAAGCTCTTTATCTGCCCTTCAATTCTAAATGACAACTTTGCTGGCTAGAGTAATTTTGGCTGTAGGTCCCTGCTTTTCAAGACTTTGAATATTTCTTGCCAATCCCTTCTACTCTGCATAGTTTCTTTTGAGAGATCAGCTGACAGTCTTATGGGAACTCCCCTGTAGGTAAATAACTGCTTTTCTCTTGCTACTTTTAAGATTCTCTCTTGAACTTTAACCTTTGGCATTTTAATTATGATGTGTCTTGGAGTGTGCCTCTTTGCATCCATCTCTTTTGGGAGACTCTGTGCTCCCTGGACTTGTATGTTTATTTCTTTCACCAAATTAGGGAAAGTACAAATGCGCCTCTTTTCTTTCATTGTTTTCTTTCATTGTTTTTTCAAATAGATTTCCAATTTCTTGCTCTTTCTCTTCTCCTTCTGGCGCCCCTATCATACGAATGTTGGAATGCTTGAAGTTGTCTCAGAGGCTGCTTTCATTTTCCTCATTTTTTTAATATTCTTTTTTTCTTCTTGTTGTTCTGATTGGTTGTTTTTTGCTTCCTTATGTTCCACATCATTAATTTGATCCTCAGGTTCATCTACTCTAATTTTGATTCCCAGTACATTGTCCTTTATTTCAATCAGTGTATCCATTGTTTCTGACTGGATCTTTTTTATGCTGTTGAGGTCCTCACTAAGTTCCTTGAGCATCCTAATAACCATGTTTTGAACTCTGCATCTAGTAGATTGCTTATCTCCATTTTGCTTAGCTCTTTTTCTACAGTATTGATCTGTTCTTTCATTTGGGCCATGTTTCTTTGTCTCCTTGTTTTGTCAGCCTCCCTGTGTTTGTTTCTATGTGTTTGGTAGAGCTGCTTTGACTCTGTGTCTTCCTACTGTGGCCTAACGTAGTAGGTGTCATTGTAGGTTCCTGTGACACAGCCTCCTCTATCACCCAAGCTGGGTACTCGAGGTGCGCCCTCTGTGTGAGCTGAGTATACCCTTCTCTTGTAGTTGAGCCTTGATTGCTGTTGGCAGATCATCGAGAGGGATTTACCCAGGCCAGTCAGCTTCGAGGACTAGCTATGACCACTGACCACCAACCTCCTCTCTCCATGGAGGGTCAGCTGTGCAGGATCAGGATGCTGGTGCTCTGATGTGGTCTGTAGCTATCTACTGGATGTGTAGGCTCCAGGGTTTCCTGTGTGGTGCAGGCCAAGGTTAGCCACCACCTGTGTTCTGCCTGGAGCCACCCTGCATGAGTTCATGCAATCAATCTCATACAAAGCAATCTTCAGATGGCTGCTACTTGTGCTAGACTTGAAGGTTCTCAGGTGAAGCTAAGCTATGGACATAGGCTGGCTGCTGCTAGCACTGGGCCTGGGGCCATTTAGCAAGAGGTATGGGGTGCTAAGGGCTTGCTGAGGCCAGCTGTTGCTTGTTTGAGAGGATTTAGAAAGATGTGAAGGATAAGTCAATGCCAGCCATTCATATGGAAAAGCCAGTGTTAACAGCTTGGGTGGGCCCATTAGTTGGATGGGGTGGAGCCTCAAGGAAATGCCAGAATGGGGCAAACAGTCTGAGTCAGGTTGATGGAGTCTCAGATGTGGCTCCCAGCTGCCAGCTCTGTGGCTCTGTGGCAGGAGGGAGCATTCAGAAAAGGAAGAATGGGCTCTGCCCACCATTCTGTCTGGGAGAAAGCTGTCCCCCACCTATCTCCTTGATGTCAGATACTTCAGTTCCTCTTATATGCCACTGGTGCCTTTGTGCAGCAAAACCTTCCACTTATGCTGTTATATATCTAGAAATGTGTTTGTTGGTTCCTTAGCTCTCACTCATGCAGGGAGCATTTAACTTATGATTGCCAATGCCTGATGGCTTCTGCTGTGTTACTGTTCATGTATTTTGTGAATCAGGTGTCTGGAGTTACCGTTAGAACCCAGAAAACTTACGTATTGTAATAAGGTCAAAAATCAGCCTAGGAAGCAAGTTTTGTTCCTTCTGAATTATTTACCCATACCTACCATTAGGTATGTTATTTATTTTTGTAATAAATACTTTATTTTGTAAGCAGGGAAGTTATTAATACTCTCATTTAACAGATGAGAAAACTGGGGCATAAAGGAATGAATCAGCTTGGCCAAGGTCAAAGTGTAGGGCCTCAGTCCAGGGCTCCTGAGTTCTGGCCAAAGTGTTACTTGCTCCCCTCTCATCTCACCCCTGTGCCCATTCCAACTTTCTGGATCAAGGACTTTGTGACTTTGTAATCCCTTAATCAAGAGAATACAATCAAAGATATAGACAGGTGCTTGGTTTGGGGCTTTCCTTACAAAATCTGGGCTAACCCTCCATTTAACATCCCTCAAAGGCAAGGACCAGACATTCTCTTCAATAAACAATAAACAAGCTGACGATAAAAGGAAAATTACAGTCACATGGGGTTATACAGCCTATTTATTTGAATTTTAGTTGTTGTTACGAGAATTTATGGTATATTTATCATCATGAAAAGCATTTATCTTTGGGCAACTAAAGCAATAAAAAAGGCGTAGCACTTAATTTTAACCACAATATTTCCTTTAATTCAATCTGACACCACAAAAAAGAATCAGTTAGAATTTACTGGCTCAGGATAATTCCTAATTCTCAGATGGCAGCTGCCAGCAAAGCTAATTAATTCAGATTGACTGCTGGGTTTCATTTTTATTTGGACTTTTAAAAAAATGAATGAGGGTAGCAGATCAATAGCATATGTGCCGCCTGGGCTCACATTCTAAGATGCTCCCTGCCAGCTGGGTTCTGCACCCTTCAGAGGCTGCACCCCACAGAGGGCGGTTTCTGGGAGGATGGCACCTTTCAAACACTAGCAAGAGCCAGAGCCATCTGGGCTGGGTTCTGGAGCCCAGAGCCGGGCAAAGTCTGAGCACTGCGGTCAGACAGTTGTGGTTTTGTTCTTTTGGTCACTGACTGTGGGATTCGATCCACCATTCTGAGCCTGGGTCTCCTCTGTGATTGGGCGTGATACTACCTGCTTACTGCCTAGGCTGTTAAAGGGAATTGCATCGCATAGCAGGTGCTCATTGGAAAGGTGAGCATTGCTACAGCATGTCCCATTACACTGGGTCTTCATTAGAAAAGGTTCACCCCTTCATTCATTTGTTCAACCAATATTTCCTGAGCTCCTGTAATAGGCTGTGGCACTGAGTGCTGGGATGTACCAGCAAACAAGATGAATGAGTCCTGGCCATGCTGGTGTTTACATTCTCATTGGGGGAAGGCACTGATATACAAGTAAACAAAACATCTTGGGAAGAAATCAATCACATTGATGAGCTGAAGAGTGAGGCGTGAGATCCCGTGGCCACGAAAGGCCTCGGGGACATTAGCGCTGAGGCTGGAATGAAGGGGCCAGTTCTGTGAGGTGCTACGGGAAACATTCTAGGCATAGAAAGAGCGAGTGCCCAGCCCCTGACGGGGGAGGACGCATGGGGTGTGGCTGCGGCACAGGTCTGGGAGACAGAACCTGGAGAGGAGGCTGGGCGTGGGCAGGGGCCAGAGTGTGCGGGACCTTCCGGTGAGGGGGTGGCAGACTTTTTTTGCAAAGGACTAGATAACAAATCGTAAGCTTTGTGAACTGGGTGGTTTCTGTCACAACTATGGTTGCAGCAAAAAGCAGGCACAGACAATACGTAAAGGTTGGGCGTGACTGTGTCCCAATAAAACTTTATGGACAAAAACCATCCAAAGAGCAGGATTTGGCCCCGAGGCTTTAGCTTGCCAGCCCTTGTTTTCAGGCATGGTGGAGGCTGATGTTCATCCCAAGCACAGTGGGCACCATTAGAACACACTGAGCAGGGCTATGGCTTTGATCTGGGGCTTCACGCCAGTAACACAGTGAGATATGACTTAACATCCTCAATAGTTTCTTGTGACTTTAAGCAAAACAATGTACAACAAAACCAATTTTACCATAAGCTAATTGATATAAACATGAGTTAAGTTCTTATGGAATATTTTTGGTCACAAAAACATCACCAAACTTCTAAATTAAGACACAAAACCTGTCTAATAGTAAACATTGAAATAAATGTGGGCTAAACATACATTTAAGAAAACCCACACAGACATGGGGAGAACATGGGAACTCCAGACAGTGGCCCTGGCCAGGAATTGACTTTTTTCTCATCAATGCTCTAACGAAATGATGTGGAACAAAACAACATCGTTCAAGGCACTGCTGCCTGCTGAGTTACAGCAGGGCCCCAGGGGCTCTGCACAGACCCTCCAGGGAAATCCACGTGCTACTCAGGGAAGCCAGTGAGAGGAAGTGAAAGATGAAGAGAAAAGAAGAGGAAGAGGAGACTAAGAGGAAGAAGGGAAAGGGAAGAGGAAGAATAAGAACAAGAAAAATGCATATTCTTTGTACTGACTAAGCGTGGTCTTTGGGTCTGGCTTCATTTGCTGTTATACCTTGAGATACCTAGTGTGGTGAATTGTGGCATTTTGTTTATTATCATCGCTCTCAGGTATTCCATTCTCCTGTTGGCTGCATAACAAGGAGTACCTGGGCATGCAGGAACTCTCACAGGCTTCGTTCAGGTGTCGGCACCCAGAGCTGGTCCCACAGCTGGGCCCTGGTCAACATCTGGTGCCGTAGGTCCTGACAGATGAGGACCAGGCACAAGAGTGAGTCCCCCCTGCCCTGGCCCAGTCCCCACTCTTGGAACCTGAGCTGATTGATTTCAAATGAATGGGCAGCAACAATTTGGATCTGCACCCAAGGAGTGTACACAGGTGGAGGTGGTGATGGCCGTGGGGTACCCTCAACGTTCCGTTCATTTGTCCCCATTGGGCTGCAGGTCAGCAGACACATTCTGGAATGGTCATACCTGTTGCTAAAATGTTGACATATATCTATAATAGTAGGAAAATAGCCTCTGCCCCTGTATGTCCCTTTTCCCTACCACCCTGGGAATATCAGAGACTACCCTAGATATCCACTAGCCTGCCAGCCTGTCACCTGTCACTGCTTCTATGCCCCAGCCTCTGCCCCTCTGGCCACAGCAGACACCCATCAGTCCCCAGGGCGGGACTGCCTCACATCACCACCGTATCCACAGTGCACTGTGCCCCTTGGTAAGCATTTGGATCATCACATCTGCCTCTTGAGACCTATTTTCTGCCTCAGACAGTTGGAATGAGAATTGCTTTGATAGCTTACTTTGATCCTTGATGAAAGAGCTACCGTAAACAATAGTAATAGTATCTTAGTAAAGATATTGGTGAGGACAATAACAGCTAACATTTCCTCTCTCATATGTTGTCCCATGTGCAGTTCTAAGCAGGGGCTTATGTGAGCTCACACAATCCTCGCGACACCTCTCTGGGCTTGGTGCCGTGGAGATACGCAACCTTAGGTCAATCCAATTGCCCAGGGCCTCACAGGCAGCAGTCAGCGGCCACGCCAGGGTTCACATCGGAGATCTGACCCCAGCACCTAGAAAGCAGGAGAAGAGAGAAGTGAGTACAGGTGGTGTTTCTCTGTGCGTCGGTTTCCCGGCCACTCCAGGGCAGTGGAAGTGACATGCGAGGGAGACGGAGCCATGCTGGAGTCAAACACTTCTCCTTAACTGCTTGTCTTCATTCTTGTCTACAGGCGTCTTCTATTCTTTACCATGCATGTATGCATTCATCCATTCAGCGCCATTTCTTATTTGAAAACGGTGTTAGGTGTCAGACTCTGCCGGCCTGGGTGATACCTTTGTTCCGGGTGGGACTGAGAGTCAGGCCAGGACAGACAAGGAAGTGGAGGTGTCTCAACCGCTGCTGGCTCAAGGCGGAACCAGACACAGCTGGGAGGTTTGCTCTCTGCCCTGTGTGCTCTGAGTCCACCCATGCTCTCCTGGTTGAGCTGGCGCCTTACAAAGGGCGTGTCCATACAGGGGCTCCCATGGGGGATTCTGGCTAATTTGGGGCACAGAGCCCTGCCCTTCTTGTTGGGACTTGGGGCCCTGGTTGGCAGTTTTGAAATATGGCCACCGATTCTTTGATATTCTTCCCATGGACAGGCTGGGTCTGTGTCATGCCTTCTTCACTCCCTTGAACCTGGTTGGGCCTGTGACTACTTCAAGGAACCAGTTATGCAGGAGAGGAGGTTGTGAAGGCTGCGCGGCTTCTGCCTTGTCACCTGGGAACGCTCCCTATGGGAGCTTCGAGCAGTTGGATGTCCCTGAGACCTCCATGCAGGAGAGGTCACATGGAGGCGCCCCCGTGGGTGGGCCAGCGGAGCCTGGCCTTCCTCCACCTGAGCCCCGGCCCAGGCAGTGCGATCCTCCTCCGTTGATGGACTCCCCCAGCCACCCCAGGCATCCCAGCAGAGGCCCCAGATGTCACAGAGGAGACAGAGGGGCCTCTGTGCTCTTTCCAAAGTGTTGACTCACAACTTACAAACGGAATTTACTGGCTGCAGTAGCCACAGCATTTTGTGAAGGTTCGTTATGCAGTGGTGGATAACTGGAAATTCACCTGTGTCAGTCAGGGTTCGACCAGAGAAGCAGAATTAGTGTAGGAGATGCATACTAAGCCTTCAATGGTCGCTCTGGCATCTCAACTTAGTTATGTTCAAACGGCACCGAGCTCGCTTCTCCCCAAGCCTTCCCTAGTCAGTCAACGGCACCCCATTTCACCTGGCTGCCCAGGTGAAAATCCAAGAGCTACCCTCGATTCTATTTTCTTTTCTGCCACATCCAATGAAAACCCTGAAAGGATCACTTCTCCCCACCTCTACTCTGACACTCTAATCCAAGCCCCATCGCTGCTTGCCTGGTTTGCGGCCATAGCTTCCTAGCTGGTCTTCCTGCTTCTGCTCTCGCCCGTCTATCTCATGTTTCAAGCACAGCCAGCGTGCATGTTTAAAATGCAAGTCAGATCATATTACTCCCTGTCCTACTCAGACTCAGATCCAAGCTCCTTACAGGGTGTGCAGGGCTCATCTCCTGTCGATTTTAGCTTTAGTCGCGTGCTCTCCAGCCACCCTGGCTTCTTTTGGCCACCCACTGAGTCTGTTCCCACCTCAGTCCTTCGGGGTCGTGTTCTCTTTACTGTAATTAATGTTCTTCCCCCTCTCTCCATATGGCTCCTTCTCATTATTCAGGGCTTTGCTCAAATGCCAACTTCTCAGAAAGGCCTCCCCTGACAACCTCATCGACATACAGCACCTCTTCCTGCCTGCCTATCGTCATCCCAGCCCCTGTTCTATTTTCTTCTTATATCTGAAGGGATCTCAGCCACTTCGTTGTTCGTTGTATTGTCTACTTCCCACACCGGAATGTGACCTCCGCCAGGACAGGGGACTTGCTGCTCTGAAGCAGGGCGCTAGGCTTCCCTGTGATCAATACCTACCATAAGTATTTGTGAACGACCGAATTAACTTATATATCATCACGACATTTTAGAACACTACAAAAAAGAAGGAAGAAGAGGACGAAGAAGGAGGAGGAGAAAGCGAGGGAGGAGGAGGAGGAGAAATAAAAAAACTCCCAGGTAAATGAAACAGGTTGCCTGCAAAGGAGTGAGAATCGAAGCAGCATGTCTTCTCATAAGCAACAGCAGTACTAGAAAAAACTGCAGTGATGCTTCAAAGTTCTCAAAGAAAATGTTTTAGAGCCTAGAATTAGCATTAGATACGCACCCAAACTTTCAATCAAATATGAGAACAAAGTTAAGAATTTTTGAACATGAAAGACTCAAAAATGTGCCTTCCATAAATACTCTCTGAAAGAATTACAGGCATCCTCAGCAAAAATATCAACAACAAAAACAAGAAACAAACAGAAAAACAAAAAGAAAAAACACAGAACCCAAGAAAGGACAGTTAAATCCCATCATCACTGTGATACAGTGGGTCCCGGGATTAAATCTAAGTCGCAGAGCAGGGAAGCAATTAGTACAAACTACAGACAAGAGTACCAGAGGGCTCAGAGAGAAAAAACAAAGGCCTTCAAAAGAAAATAGTCTGTAACCAATTATATGATTAAGAAACAGGAAAGATTTTACTGATGAGGGAAAGCATGAAATAATAACAATATAACATGTTCCCTCTTCCCACTGCTACTCCCAATTGTTCTTCTCCTAGTTTTTTAGTCTCCTCTTTTAATGTAAAATAAACTTTACGGAAGTACAATTTACATAAACTGTACGGATTTCCAATACACCATTTAGTGAGTCTGACAAACGTCTAGGCCATTGTAACTATAACCAGGTACCTGCCATCAGTCAAGATACAGACTCCTGTCTGTCACATGGATGTCACTACAGGAAGTTCCCTCTGCGGGCAGCTCCCGCCACGGCCCCTTCTATGGCCATCTCTCAGCCGCACCTATTCTAGAACCACTGACGCACGGGGTCACACGGCAGGTTCTCTTCAGCATCTGGATTTATCGCTCAGCATGCTTTTTAGAGTCACCACATTGTTGCTGGTACCGGCAGTTTGTTCTTTTTATAGCTGAGGGATATTAAATTTCATGAATATAACACAATTGTGCTTATTCATTTTCTTCTTGGTGGCCATTTGGGTCGTTTAAAGTTTGGGAAAGTTATGAATAAAGCTGTCGTCAACATTCCTGCACCAGTCTTACGGAGGATATGCGTTTTCATTTCTCTTCAGGAAAGATTGGAATTGCTAGTTTGTAGTTTAGGGGTGTGTTTATATCAAAAAATGTCCAACTGTTTTCCCAAGTAGTTGCACCATTTTACCTTTTGGCAATAACGCATCCGAATTCGAGTTGTTCCACATTCTCTCCAACATCAGGCACAGTCAGTGATTTAAATCTCAGCCACTGTAGTGGGTGAGGCGTGGCATCTCATTGTGTTTTTGCTGTGCGTTTCCCTAACGACTAATGACATTGAGCGGCTTTTCTTGAGCTTTTTGGCCATTGCATTCTTTTACAAATTGTCCTTTATCTGTGATTTGCATTATATTGTCCTTTTTCTTACTAGTTAGTTATTAGTTCTTGATATATTCTGGAAACAAGTCTTTTGTCAAATATAGTGTTGTAAATACTTTATCCCAGTCTGACTTCAAAACATTTTAAAAATTAATTTAAGAGAGAGAAACATCAATTTGCTGTTCCACTTATTTATGCACTCACTGGTTGCTTTTTATATGTCCCTGACCAGGGATCAAACCCTAAACCTTGGTAGATCAGGATGACGCTCGAACCAACTGAGATACTTGGCCAGGGCCCAGTCTGACTTTTTATTCCCTTAATACTGTTTCCTAATTCTAACATCTATGTCAGTTCCGAGTTGGCTTTGACTCATGGATTTTCCTCCTCATTATAGGCAATATTTTTCTGTTTTGTTTTGGGGTTTTGGGTTTTTTTTTTTTTTTGTATGCCAGGTCATTATTTTTTGGATACCAGACATTGTAAATTTTACCTTTTTAGGTCCTGGATATTTTTATATTCCTATAAATATTCTTAAGCTTTGTTAGGAGATGCAATTCAGTTGCTTGAAAAATTTAACATTTTTAGGTCTTACTTTTAAAATTTTTAGGTGGGACCAGAGCAGTGTATGTTCTGGAGCTAATTACTTCCCACACTGAGGCAAGACCCTCCCGAGCACATTCATGTGTCCTGTGAATCACGCAGACTTCTGGCCTGGCCGTCGGTGATGCTGTCCTTGGCCCTGAGCGCACGTCAGAAACTGTCCGCTCAGAGCCCTGGATTCTCAATGGGGTTGACATTGCCCCTTGGGGGAAAAATTTGGTTTCTGAAGAGTAATTTTTATTCTGTTTATATATGATGCAGAGGTGTACACAAATTTATATATACATATGTACCTATACATCCAATATACATAAATAGCTCTATAGATATACATTATTATGTGTGGCATTAAAATTTCATAGAGGAGAGTAGTCATGAAAAATAAACGTCTAAAATGACTCCTTAGGGGTTCGATAATTTTGAAAAGGTTGAGAAATGCTGTCCCGTGATTTTGAGTGGTCTTCCAGTAGAGTCTTCACATGTGCTGATGAGCACTCTGCTGAATCCCGACTCTCTGCTGTCTCTCTTCTGTCTCTCTGTGTGGCTGTCTCCTCTCCAAGCCCCTGTCTTGCAGACGGGAGCCACCTAGGGTGCTCAGCTCCATTTCCATGACTCAGGGGTCCTTGAGGCTCTGCCCGACTGTCCCTGCCTGCAGCAGGGAGTCTCCCTCCAGGCCATCAGCTGGGGCAATCCCCAGGCTCCCCTCATTGCTTCCCTTCTCTAAGGGACCACTGTTTTCCTAAGCCTGATGTCCAGTGCCTTAAAAACCACGGTTTGATACATACTCCCTGGGTTTTGGTTATTTTTGCAGGAGAGAAACTCTGTTTCCACCACTCTTTTTTGGTTCCAAGTGGAAGGTAGCCATGTTCCCCTTAGACACCTAGGGTCACAGATGTCTCATCCCGGGTGGGTAGAGCTACACTTTTTCTGTCACAAATGGATTAATATTAGCAGTAATATTAGTATATGGGTGGCCAC
Source organism: Micronycteris hirsuta (assembly GCA_004026765.1). Lineage (NCBI taxonomy): Eukaryota > Metazoa > Chordata > Mammalia > Chiroptera > Phyllostomidae > Micronycteris > Micronycteris hirsuta. The sequence continues at coordinate 213,232 of PVJI01000133.1, forward strand.
TGCACTTTAATTGTAGAACCAATCTTAGAGCACGCACAGTTACAGTGACGGGGTGGGATGTTAACGCCACCCAGAGACCTTGTCCGTGTGACAAGCAGTGGGTGGTGACTGGGAGCTGCCAGGGGCGCGTCGTGGAGGGAAGCGTGGAGAACACGTTCGCTGGTCTAACGTCATGGTGTTCCAAAGAATTACAATCAACAACCGATGTAGCAGGAAACAGCTTTACATGTATTATTAAAAGCTGTACAGGTAAACCAACACAATTAAGATTACAATGTTCCTCCTCTGGCTCAGTAGGTTGGAGCATCGTCCCATAAACCAAAAGGTCACGGATTCGACTCCTGGTCAGGGCACATGCCTCGGTTGCAGGCTCTGTCCCAGGTCAGGGTACATGTGAGAGACAACCTATCGATGTTCCTCTCTCTCTTCCTCCCTTCTCCTCTCTCTAAAACCAATAAACATGTCCTCGGGTGAGGATGAAAAATTAAATGAAAATGTTCCTAGCAGGGCTTGTGGATGGAGGGAGGACAAAGAGCGGGAGCAGTGGAACGAGCCCTGAATTTCATTTTCTCCAGGTGGAGTCAGAGCTCTTTCTACAGGCGGTACAGCCAAAGCAGAGGGCTCAGCGCCATCTCTGCCGCTGCGCTGTCCACCGGGGTAGCCGCCAGCCACATGGGGCGAGTGAGCCACTGAAATGGGGCTCGTGTGACGAGAACTGAATTTCGTAATTACATTTTTATTAATTAAAATTTAATGTAATAGCCAGTGTGACTAGTGGCTATGCATTGAGTAGCACAGACAGAAATGTTTCTGTCTTCATCGAACACTCTACTGGACGGCATTTGGTCTGGAGTTTGGGTGACAGTTATCAGAAGAATCAACACCGGAAGTGAGTGAGCAAGTGAGTGAGCGCGAGGGCTTGGCCCTGAGGCTGGGAAGGTGGGTGGGGGCTGGGACTCTTCCTATCTCCCCTCCTCCCTGCTCGGAGTCTGTGTTATCCGCATCCCATCTTCGCCCATGTCCAGAATGCTCATTGCAACCTGTCAGCTTGATGGCCACACCGGTCCCTTTCCACAGGATGTTAGTGCGTTTGGGTTTTGGGTACAAACAAAAGCTTTTTAAAGGGAAGATATTTGTTCTTGTAAATTCTAATAGTCCTAGTTAAACAATTGTTGTTAATCCGTTTTCTAACAAACCTCAATGGCTTTCATAAAACACAAAATTATCCTAGTTCATAAAATTGAATTGCTGTTTATCACCTTCCAGGCCATAGCTTTCCTTCTTAAACGCTCAATTATTTGATTTCTGCTATTCTTAAAGAGAGAGCGATGCCTCTTCTTGACAGTAGAAGTCTCCCAGAGCGCTGCGGGGCATTTGCTGGTGGCATCCGAAAGTGACCGTGGACGGAAGAGCCGGTCCGGCCACTTCCCACAGGGAGTGGGAGTCGGCAGTGTGAAGGGCACACACACTTTTCAGTTGACATTCTTCAGCATTTGGCATTTTTGGCAACAAGGAGCATATATTTCTTTTGTAATTAAGGAAAGACGATAAAAGGTGGATTAAATATAATAAAACTAAATATTTGGCACTAACCTTTTAGGTAAATGAGACCAAAATCCCTGGCCTGCCCTACAGAACCTTCCCGGCCACCCCCTCCCTCCTGTGGGGTTTGCAACCTGCTGCTTTCTCTGCTAAACTGCCCTAATTGCTACATCCTTCCTGTCCGTTTTGCCTTCGGGTCTCAGCTAAAATACCACTTTCTTGGGTAGCCCTCCATGGCAGACTGTATTTGCCAAAGGTGGTCTTAGCAAGTCCCTGTCCCATATCCTCTTCCTCAGCATGAACTTGCCACTCACCCATCAAGAGGAGGAGTCAATTTCTCTACCCCCTTGACCCTGGGCAAACTTAGTGACCTGCTTGAACAATAGAATTCAGGACAAGTGACCTTTTGGGACTTCCAAGAATAGGCTCCAGAAACCTCAAGAACACCTGCAGCTTCCGTATGGTTCTGCTGGAATGCCGACTCCGGTGGTGATCACTCTCGGGACCCAGCGTCCTGCAGTAAGTCCAAGCCACATGGAGAGCCCGCGTGCAGATGCTCTGGCCAACAGCCATGTGAGGGAACCATCTGCATGTTCAGCCCACCTGGACAACTGCAGCCCCCACTGACATCTGCCAGCAGCTAGGACAGACCCGAAAGAAGAACCACTGAAGTGAGCCCACCCACCCACAGAACCATGAGAGATAATCAGTTACTGATTTAAGTTTTGGGGGTTGTGTTTCAGAGCAGAAGATATTCAGTCCATCCTCCCAGGAGGGGAGGCCCCCATTCAGGAGGGTCATGGACCCGCCTTTCAAGAATAATAACGGTAGAAACCCACCAAGGCCCCCGTGAGCCAGGCGCTGCACCTGCCTTACTGCACAGGCTCTGCTTGTGCCTTACAAACACTACCTTATTTGGTCCTTATACAAATCCCACGAGAGAAAGCAGCATTTTTTTAGTCTTTCTTGCATTACAGAGACAAGGGAAGTTAAGAACACTTGTGCCCTGCATATCAACCAGGGTGCGAACCCACGTAGCCTCGTGGCAGCACCTCCTGTGGTTTGTCAGCGTACCTGTACCTGTTTCATTATTTGGATCAATGTTGCTTCCTTCCCAACTAAACCATGAGCTCCGTGGGGGCTAAACCCATGCTGTTTTTGTTCGCAGTGAACCCTCGGTGCCTAAAATGTGCTCGATAAAGTCAGAGTGAGTCTATCTCAGTGGCTTTTTGGGGCTCATGTTCAATGTGAAAGAATAAAATACCTTATTCTTTATGACTTCCACCCACCTTATAGTTTAGATGTGATACCTGTATTTGGCATTTAGAAGAGTGGAGACAAGTGATTGGGAGCATAGGCTCTGGAGCAGACAGACCCGGGTTCAAATCCTGACTCTGCGTTCTGTGACCTTGGCCCAGGTCATCACTTCTTCCCTGTAGTGCCCAGTAAATACCTCGCTGGCTGTTGGGAGGATGAGACAACGTGCAATGTGCCTTGAGCACAGGGCTTGCTTGGCACACAGTCCCCACAGAGGGACCCAGTCAAGCATAGCAAATAGAAAATCCTTCCAGCTCACGGCACACGCAGGTCTGCTCATAGCAAACGTCAGCCCGGACGTGAGAGCTCTCCAGAGCGGGCACACTCATTCACAGGGTGGGCGCTGTGGAGCTACGCTGTGACTGTGCTAAAGTTTGTGTTTATAGTTTTCCAAATCCTGGGTGAAGGATTCAGTGAATTCAAAGTATCTGAATATAGTCCTGGTTGGGTGGCTTGGTTGGTTGGAGAGTCATCCCATGCACCAAAAGTCTGCAGGTTCAATTCCTGGTCAGGGCACGTATGTAGGTTGCAGGTTTGAGCACCTGTCAGGGTGCATGTGGGAGGCAACCCATGCATGTTTCTCTTTCACATCAATGTTTCTCTCCCCTCTCTCTAAAATCAATAAACATATCCTTGGGTGAGGATTAAAAAATAGTGTTCCGATATCAATACATGAAGTGAGGTCACATGATGAAGACCACAAGTGGGATGACCTGAGCTCCAAGCAGGAGGAGAGCACACCCCCTAGGACGTATTCTAGGACAGCCGTCTGAGAGGACCCCTCCCCCGCCCTGGCTGCTGGGCCACACCGCCCTGAAGTCGAGGAGGAAAGCATTTGGGGATTAGAAGCCTTCTTCTCCACGATTCAGAAGCCATAGTTGCTAAAATCAGAAAACAGACCAACACCCAAAACGGCTTAAGTTGCAGAGAAGGTCGATTTGACAAGCAGGTGCAAAGAGGAGGCTAAACATCCGTCGTGCAGCAGAGAAGCCTCAGGATTTACTCCCAGGGCAGGACGTCAACCCGACTGCTGGAAACCGACACGGGGCTCCATGTGGGCACTGCCAGTGTGACTTTTCAGTCCCACCGAACTGACCAGCTGTCTGCTGCCGCCTGCGCTTCTGCCCTACTTTTCTTTTCCTGCGTCCGCGGCAGAGCAGTTGTTTTCATGTGCTTCCCATCAGGCATTGGCCCTAACAGGGGTGACGCACATGTGTGTACAGTGTTACTAATACACACATGGGGAAACCAGCGGCGTTATTTTGCATTTACAATAAGGAACTTGAATGGGCATTCCCTGCCTCCCCTCTTCCGTCTCAGAAACACGGTGACTGCAGGACGTTGGAGTGTGAGCCCACCGCCCACAGCTCGGGAACTCAGGCACAGGAATCTCATTTTGTTTGATCAGCGGGGGTTAAAATAAGGCCTCCACAGTTTCAATACAGAGTGGGCCAGTTAGTCCTTTGCAAGAGAAAACTGTTTACAAAGTTTTCTTTGAAAGAGAGAACGCTCACAACATTGGCCCTTGCTCCTTTGATGGACTTTCCCGCTCCCATTCCAGTGGCGGAGAGGGAAGAGCTCACTTAGGCCTGAATGTGTGCTTCGCCGATGCGGGTCATCATCTTAAATGAAGGATGGGATGGGTCGTAGACAACTGGAGAAATACTGCGTTCTGCATCTGTTTTTCTATCACTTGCCTTGGTCCTTCGAAGAGCTAGGTCAAAGAGGGTTGATTTTTTTTAAGTGAGGAGAAGCAAAGCCAACTCTGGGCTGGGTCCAGTGCCAACACTGCCCCTGAACAATCTGGGGACAGCGGGCAAGGCATTTATCTTTGCAAAGGTGGCAGATGAAATGATGTCATGGACTCCAGTTCTTGTCACCGATTCTAAGCCTGGTGCCCTAAAGACAAACTCCACGTGACTTGCTCTGAGTTCCTCATGTCACGTAGGAGACAATGCTTGCCATTACTGCATAAAAGTAGCATTTTTTTTTCAATTTCATTATATTTTAAAAGTTTTTTATGATTTCTGCATTTTCACTTTAAATATTGCTATTTACTTGCCAGTCAAGTTCAAGGATTGCTTACAATAATCTAAGTTACATATTATTTTATTCCTCAACCTATGAAACCAGTTTAAATTCTTTGTTATTTTCTATTCTTTTTCTTTCCCCATGTGGAGTTCATTTCAGAGCTAAGAGCCGAAGCTATGGACTGGCTGCTTGTTAGCTTGAGTGTGCGGGGAACTGCACTACTATTCAAATAACCGATAGGTTTTTCTGTCTGGAAATAGGGAAGAATCTCTGGAGATGCATACCTTAACTTATGCACATTAGAGTGCAAGTGACAAGAACCGCACAAAGGACGTGTTTTTTTTTTAGAGGATATTTTGGAGTCTGAGCAGAAGTAAATGTCACCCTGAGCATCTCCCTAACTCTTGTGGAAATAAGTTGAAGGTCACACACACGTATCAGCCCACATACCTGAATCACTGAAAAGAAAATGGATTAATCAAAAAGGGGCCGGTGAACTCCTCTAACCTGACCTTATCTGGGAAGCACTTTATCTGCCCTTCCATTCTAAATGATAGCTTTGCTGGATAGAGTAACCTTGGATGTAGGTCCTTGCCTTTCATGACTTGGAATACTTCTTTCCAGCCCCTTTTTGCCTATAACGTTTCTTTAGAGAAATCAGTTGATAGTCTTATAAACTGGAACAGGAACAGGATCAGAGAAATGGACATCAAATGGAGGGTTTTCGGTGGCAGGGGGCAGGGAAGTAAGGGGGAAAAGGTACAGGGAAGAAGCAGCATAATTGGTAGGCATTAAATAGATGGGGAGAGGTCAAAAATGGTATAGGAAACAGAACTCAAAGAACTTATACATACAACCCATGGACATGAACTAAGGGGGGGGATAAAGGGGGGAAATTGGGAAAACTGTAATAGCATAATCGATAAAATATAATTTTAAAAAAGGGGGCTGGTGAAGATTCAGATATCTTTTACTCTTCTAAAATTTGAAAGCAATTTTGGTTTGGGAGACACACTAATTAGGCTGCAGTGTTTGGTATCTTTGCAAAAATCGTACAAAGTTAAAAACTTGGGTTAAAAACTCAGCCAGCCTCGCGAAAGCTACGTCTCCTCTAGCCTTTGACTTAGTGTTCGCGCTGCTACAAGGCACACTTCACTGCGAATGAGGAACGGGAAGAGGTGTCTCGGTGCACTTCACAGTCAGCTGCCATTGTGCAGAGCTGAACACCTTACTAAAAGCAGGTGTCAAGCCAGACAAGCAACTTATTTTTGACAAAGTGGTTTTCCAAGTAATTGTTTACTCTTAAGAGCAGAATATCTTGGAGTAAACATTTAAAAAATTGAAATTTCATTAAATGCATGGACTGCTACTGGAGAAATATCATAAAACATCTTTTTAATGTGAACACTACTTCATACAATGAAAAACTATTTACAATGTGCTGCTTCCAAATTGGCTGCTTTTACATCGCATATATTATACCCAGCACCCAGTGTCTCCAGCCGGGGAGCTTCAGTCCAATTGCACGTGTCCTTGTATTCGATGGCTCTCCAAGGTCCCTGGGGGTTCAGGGACCTGTCCACTTACATTCTCCTTGGTAATTATGGCTCAGCAGGCATGCCACCAAAATCATCTATAGCCCAGAGACTCTGGCAATCACACATAAGTAAAATGAGCAGACTAGGTTTTTCTCCAATAAATACTAAGTTGACAATACAATCCATTTCCATCTTAAGGAAAGTGTTTCCAGTTAGGAAAACATTTTTTTCCTCGATGGAACTAGGGGGACTAGTCTGGTGTTCACACTAGAACTGAGTATGTCTTTGTATACAAATATAGCATACTTTGGCCAGGAATATAATTTCTTGTTAAAGAGTTTATTTGCCTTCACGCGCCGGATTGCTACGTACATTCACAGTTTTAATAGATTGTAATTAGCTATTCCAGTTGTGCTTTAAGATCCCAAATATTATTTCCATCAGTGAGTGCAAAGCTCCATTTGACTGCCATTGGTCCTAGAGTCACGGACTCCAAAGTGATTCCTAGGAAGCTCCTTCACTCTCCAGTTTCATCGTTTGCTTTTTCAGGTATGGCCTCCAGGCTCCGGCGGGGCTTTTGGACATCGGTGTTTTCTGTCCCTGGTTTGTTCAGTCCGCACGAGACAGCAGCATAATGGATTTGTTTCAGGTTCTCCAAGGTCTCATTCTTAGCGTATTTTAAAAGATCCGCTTGTCCCTGGAACAAAACATGTGATGAAACACGTTAGATATGAATGACATTGTGGCAGTTTGCAAACAGAGGTCTTCTGCTGAAACTGAAATACCTCCCAGAGGGCGTGTGTGTTTTGTACTGGCACGGCATCCGAATGGGTCAATTTCAATGATAAATTATAGTTTGCTCTCCCTGTTTTCAACACCACACTCCAGGAGCACACTGCCTTTTCAATCCTTTCCTTTCACAGCTCTGAATGGAGGTCTGTTCGTGTGTGCGCGCATCGCTCCCGTCTGTCCTGCCTAAAACGACCTCTTCCACTGATTATTCGGCCCATCTTGGTGTTCCCTTGTAAGGTTTGTTTTTCATAAACTTTTTATTCTGAAATAGGTATACATTCAGAGAGGATGCAAATACAGTATAGAGAGAGGTCCTGTGTGCCCAAACACTCCCCAAGGCTTCCACCTTATGCCTCTAGTACGACATCCAACCAGGGACGGGCGCAGTACAAGGCGTGTGAATACTTCTGCATCACTCCATCCCACGTGTGCACTCCTGTACCCACCACTGAGAGCAACACACAGCCAGTCCACCGCCATGAAGACCTCCATGTGCTGTGTCCCACAGCCACACCCATCCCCACCCCTCCACCATGCCTAGCCCTTGACAACCTCTAATCTGGGGGTGGGGAGCTAACTTGTGTATCTTAAGGGGCTTAGCAGCATCCCTGGCCTTCGACCACTGGCGACTAGCAGCAACCACTCAGCTGAGACAACCCAACCGTCTGCAGATTTGTCCAATGTCCCCTGGGGAGTGAAACTGCCCACAGAGCCAGTGGTTTCGAGGTTATTAAGTAGAAGAGATGATGCAAAGTAAATTGCTCCATTGTTATAAATTCCAACATTCCTACTTCGGTTTTTTTGTTCTATTTTCCCTTCCTATATTTAATCTGCTTCCCACCAACCAGCAGTTCTAAGTAATACTGTTGTCTTTCCTTCTTTCTTATTCTCTTTGCTCACTGTTTTTTCCCCTTTTCTTAGGCTCTAAATTTATTCTACTACTCTATGATTCCACCAGAGTTTGACTTTTTCTTTGCCATACTTATATTCTTAGTACCATCCCTTCTTTCTCCCATTGTTTTTTATTTTTATTTTTATTTTTTTTGAACTGGCTCCCAACACGCATCCCCATTAAAGTACTTCTGTACAGGGGGCACCTGCGAGGGTGGCAGGTAAGGACTGATGCTGGCAGACAGCTGACTATAATCGAATCCCAGTCACTAGTGAGATCAAACTGCAATGAAATTTAAGTCGTCATGAGGTGGGAATCCATAGAATGGTTTCCTTTTTGCCATTTACTGTTTGTGATTTTCCTGCTTCGCAGAGAGACCCTTAATTTACTTTAGTTACTATAAATAGATGTCCCATTACTTAGTTTAACTGAAGGAGCTTCATTTTTATTCAGTGGCACTAGTCACTGAACTCGTATACTGAAATTTTATAAGTAATAAAATCTTTGTATATAAATAGACCACATTGTTCTGGGAATATAATTTGTTAATTATGAGTTTATTTGTCTTCACATGTAGGATTGCTACATATTTAGGGTTAATAGATTGTAACTAGGTAATAGTCCATTTGTGCTTTAAAATTCCAAATATTAGTAAACTTCATATCTTAGAGTAGTTGCAGGTTCACAGTATGATCCCATACAGGCATGCCCCCCCACTGCTGACGTCCTGCCCCGCAGTGCCACACCTGTTACAGCCGGTGACCTTACACCGTCCTGTCGTTGTCACCCGAAACCCGTGGTGAAGGTTAGGGTTCACTCTTGGTGGTGCGCATCCCAGGGTTTTGGGCAGAGGTGCCCACCACCACAGTACCATTCAGTCATCTCACTGCCCTAAAGATCCCCTCCCTTCCCCCACCCCTGCCGACCACTGATCCTTTTACTGACTCAATAGTTTTGCCTTTTCCACGGTGTCATGCAGTTGGATTTACACAGTAGGAGCCTTTTCAGACTGGCTTCTTCCATAATATGCATTTATGTTCCCTCCACGTCTTTTATGTCTCGGTGGCTCATTTCTTTTTAGTGCTGAGGAAGATTCTACTGTCTGGATGTACCACAGTTTATTTATCCATTCACCCGCTGAAGGGCATCTTGGATACATCCAAGCTATGGCAATTATGAATGAAGCTGCTATAAAAATCCATGTGCAGAGATTTTTTGTGGACATAAGTTTTCAATTTACGTTGGTAGATATCAAAAGAACAGTGGCTGGTGTGTCATATGGTGGAAGTATGTTTAGTTTTGCAAGAAACTGCCAAACTGCCTCCCGTCGTGGCTGCGCCCTTTTGCGTTCCCCCCCAGTGGGGAGTGAGAGCTCCTGCTGCCCCACGTTCTCACCAGCGTGCGGAGTGGCCAGTGGCTCAGGTTTTGGCCATTGTAACAGGTGCGTGGGGGCACCTCACTTTCGTGTTAATTTGCAATTCTCTAATGATATATGATGTTGACCATCCTTTCATGTACTCACTTTGATATCAGTGTATCATCCTTGGTGAGGTATCTGCTTGGGTATTTTGACTGTTTTACAATTAGGGCGTTCATTTTCTTGTTGTTGTATTTATCTGACGTGTATTTTGCTGATATTTTCCCCAAGTCTGTGGCTTGTCTTCTTACTCTCTTAACTTGCCTTTTCAGAGCAAAAGTTTTTTCATTTTAATGAAGTCCAGCTTCTGAATTTTTCATTCGTGAATCACGCATGTTTTTGGTATTGTATCTAAAAAGTCACTGCCATCCCCGAGGTCATCTTGATCTTATCCTATGCTTTCTTCTAGGAGTTTCAGAGCTTTGCACTTTACGTTTAGGTGTATGATCTGTTTTGAGTAAATTGTTCTGAAGGGTGGAAGGTCTGTGTTTAGATTCTCTTCCTTTTTTTTTTTTACATGTGGATGTCCATTGTTCCAGCTCCATTTGTTGAAAAGACTATCTTTCCCATTGTATTGTCTTTGCTTCTTTGCCTACGATCAGCCGACTACATACATGCGTGGGCCTATTTCTGGGCTCTCTGCTCTGTTCCAGAGATGTAACTGTCTACCCCCGCACCAGCACCCCACCGTCTTGATTACTGTAGCTCTACTGGAAACCCTGAAGTCGGGCAGGGTCAGCCCTCTGCCTTTGCTCTTCTCCTTCAATACTGCGTTGGTCATTCCGGGCCCTCTGCCTCCACATAAACTCTGGAGTCAGTTTGTTCATATCCACAAAATTACTTGCTGGGATCTTGACTGAGATTGCATTGAGTCTATATATCAAGTTGGAAAGAAATGACATCTTAAGAATACTGAGTCTTCTTATCCATAAACATAAAATGTTGCTCCATTCATTCATTTCTTCTTTGATATATTTCATCCAAGTTTTGTAGTTTTGCTTATATAGATGCTCATACAGACCATACATATTTTGTCAGATTATGCCTAAGTGTTTCTTTTTGGAAGAGCGCTAATATAAATGGTATCGTGTGTTTAATATCAAATTTTTCTCATTCTTTCTTGCTACTGTATCTAGAAAAGTGACTGACATTTATACATTAACCTTGCATCCTGCAACCTTGCTGTAGTAGCTTATTAATGCCAGGGGTTCTTTTTAGCCAACTTTTCTGGAATTTCTACATAGGGGAGGTGTTTCTTTTTTGTCAAATTATTTTTGGAATTTCTGCATAAATGATCATGTCATCTGTGAACAAAAAGTTTTATTTTTCCCTTACCAATCTGTGTACCTTTTTTTCCTTTTCTTTTCTTGCTGCATTAGCTAAGACTTCCAGCAGTGGTGCCAGGAGACACCTTATCCTCATTCCAGATCTTAGTAGGAAAGCTTTGAGTTTCTCACCATTAAGTATGATGTTAGTAATAGGTTTGTTCGTAGACGTTTTTATCAAGGTGCGGAAGTTCTTCTCCATTCCCCCTTCACCGAGAGGTTTTTCATGAATAAGTGTTGGATTTTGTCATTGAGATGATAATGATTTTTTTTTAGCCTATGATGTGATAGATCATACTAATGGATTTTTGATGTTGAACCAACCTTTCACATGTGGTGTACATCTCACTTGGCCATGGTGTATAACTCTTTATACATTGTTGGGTTCTACTGGTCAGTATTTTCTTGAGGGTGTTTGCATCTATATTCATAAGTGATACTGGTCAACAGTTCTCTTTTCTTGTACCGTCTTTGGTCTTGGCATTAGGGTAATGCTGGCCACGTAGAACGTATTAGGAAGTACTCCCTCTGCTTTAATTCTCTGGAAGAGACACGGTAGAGAACTGGTGTAATCTCTTCCTTGAATGTTTGGTAGAATTCACCAGGGAATCCATTGAGCTGGGGCTTTCTGTTCTTAAAGGTTATTAAGTATTGATTCAATTTCTTTAATAGAGATAGGCCTATTCAGATCGTCTATCCCTTCTTGTGTGAGCTCTGGCAGACCATGCCTTTCAAGCAATTCGTCCACTTCTTCAAGGTTATCAAAACTGTGGACATAGAGTTGTTTACAATATTTTGTAGTTATCCTTTTAAAGCCCATTGGATCTGTAGGGATGTCCTTTCTTTCATTTCTGAGCTTAGTACTTTGTGTCTTCTCTCTTTTCTCCCCTTGTTAGCCTGACTAGAGGCTTATTGATTTAATTGATCTTTTCAAAGAACTGACTTCTGTTCTGTTGATTTTCTCTATTAATTTCTTGTTTTCGGTCCCATCAATTTCTGCACTAATATTTTTATTAGTAAAAATTGGTGGCTCTCTGATCAAAATGCCACTTGGCCTGTCCTCCTGGACTTAACATATCCCAAACTGAGTTCCTGACATCCTCCCCCTCCCGCTACAGCCAGCGCTTCCTAGGTTAAGACAATCTGTTCTTGCAGTGACTCAGACCAAAGACCGGGGCATCATCTTTGACGCCTCTCATTTTTTGCACCCCTCTTTCTGTCTGTCAGCACCTCCTGTTGGCTCCACCCCACAGACTCACAGACACAGAGAACAGACTGATGGTTGCCTGAGGGTAGGGGGTCAGGGGGCCTCGGTGAAAGGTGAAGGGAATCAGAAGTGCTGATTGGTAGTTACAAAATACTCCCGAGGATGTAAAGCACACTATAGGGAATATAGTCATTAATATTGCCATAGCTGTGTATGGGGCCAGTGGGTACTGGAAATGTTAGAGGGGACACTTAGTAAAGTCTAACCCCCATGCTGTACACCCGAAACTAGCATAAAATAATATGGAATGTAATACTGAATTGAAAAATAAAATTAAAAATAATAAAACACACACACACACACATTCTCACCAACTCCTACCACCCTCATTGCCACCACTGCAGCCTAAGCCACCATCCCCTTTCTCTGGATTTGTGACCATAGCCTTCCAGCTGGTCGTCCTGCTCCTCCCTTCTCAACAGGACCGCCAAACAGATCCAATCAAAACACAGCGAGAACACGCCTCCCCCCTGTGGCTCCCCAGATAACTCAGCAAGAGTCCAAGTCATCTCCCATGGCCCTCTAGGACCTGCCCCCACGCTGTCCTCAGCCCCTCCGTCACCTCGCCTCGTGACTCAGCCTCTGTCACACCGGGCTCTGGAATGTTCCCCCAGCACAGCAGGTCATCTCAGCCCGGCCTTGGGTCTGTGCCCTCCTGTTAGGGGAGCGAGGAGGGCCCCCCCCAGAAATGCACAACAGTTCGCTCGCTCTCCTCCTGCGGAAGCGCCCTTTTTGGTGCCAACCCTTCCAAAATTAGAACTCCCACCTCCTGCTCAGAGTTCTCCTTACCCCCTCCCTGCCTTGCTTTCTCCAGAACACATACCATCAGACATGTGTTCCTGCCTCGTCTATTGTCTGTCCCTCCCATTACATGTGAACTCCACGGGGGCGGGAACTTGACGTCCTTAAGTCACGGATGAATTTCCAATGCAGCTCAGGAAACGAAGGAACACAATGAAGGTGTAAGTCTCTTTAATTTGCATGGCTCCCTCCCAAACCATGTGTTTTCCCTTTCTCTGCATTTATATGTATTACAGAAAGGTATTTTAGTTTATTTCTACATAAATGAAATCAAACGAACTATACTATACTTCAGTTTCCTTTTTGTTCACCAAAAAACCATGTCAATCTTTCCACGTCAGCATATACAGACCTACCACCGATGACGGGGTATTTAAAAAGAAAATCCCCAGATGGTGTAGGATAATAAATAGGGTAATAAGAGAGTTCTTTATCTGGTTGAATCTCATGTTTCCCAAGTTCAGACAAGTCACTATGGCATTCTGAACAGACTGGGCCTTTGGCCATTATCCAGATGAGACACCAAGTATCTGTCAGTGCTAGACCCGGCCTGCGGAGCTGCCAAACTTGACCCTCATCACTCATTTTATTCTATGCATCTAAAACCATGCCTGGCATGTCGTGGAATTATGGTGTCTAGAGTGAGTAGAAAAGATTCTGAAAGAGGCGATGGAGTTCGCTGTAGCACTGTTCACAGCAGCCGGCTTCCAAAGAGCACGGGCTATTTAAGACGCTGCTGCCCACCGACACAGGGTGTCTGGCTTTGAAGACGCCTACGGAACGGGCTTTGCAGTGTTTTCAGTTGAGAAGCTCAAACCCTAGTTGGTTTCACACATTCTGTGCTGAGTTTCGTAACTTATTCTATTTGGTTTTCATCTTGAAAGATTTACAACAACCTTAGGTCAAAATATTTAAGATTCTTAGTTAGACTCAGAAAATGATCTTTGAAAGACATAGCCAAAGGCGGGGGGATCCCAGCGGCTGTTGCTGAGGGTCAGTGTGACCCTGCTCCTTCTGGCTCTGCCTGTGGCTCACTTGGGACTGGGGCAGAGGCTGGGGCAGCCAGGAAGGAAGGCTGGTGGACGCCAGGGGCCAGGGCTGGTGCCCGGCCATGCTCAACACTGGGCGATCAACAAACTGTCTGAACGCAAAAGGTGCCCCAGTTTTTAATGCATTGAAAATGTTTCAAGGCACATCTGTTAGTACTACACACAGCTTTTGAATCCAAGATTAACGATCATACTTCATTGCTTTTATCCAAACCTAGAGCTAAAACAATAGGGATTGTATAGGTGAGCTCATTTTTTCAAAGCTTTTTTGTCACACTATTTATACAGAAAAATGGACTTGCCCTAGTTCTGAGGTGAGTGATCACGTGTGGCCACAAAGACTCCCCAGCCTCTGCCGCCAGCCCACGCCACGGCCACACGGCTGAGAGAGAACAAAGACCCCCCCACTCCTCCCTGGGGGCCGGCAGCCACTCTGCTTCCAAATGACATGCAGTGGGAGGGAAGAGAAAGAAGACACACAGGCCATTTTCATTGCCTAAAGGAGGCACAAAAGTAGTTGAATATTTTTTTAAAAAATCGCAAATAGGAACGTTAAGTTATCAGTGTCTGGTTTGAGCTCAGCATGTCCGGAGCCCATAATGACTTCTGGGTTTTTCTGGGGCCAAAGGCCCCAACACAAGAAGGTGCACCTGGATGGTGCACACTAGGCTGCCCCCTCCGGGCTCCTTTATCCACTCTGGAACACAGAGAGGACCACAGCAGATTTCACGTGCCGTCTTGGATGCCTTCTGCTCCCCAGGAGATGTGGCTGACTCTGGGACAAAGAAAGAAGGCAGGCACCTGGGGAGCACCCAGGCTTGGCAGGACGGTGGACTGCCACCCGGAGTGAGCCCGACACCTGCCACACGCTGGGCCCTCACTCAGCAATTTGATATGGACGTGTCCGTGTTGTTCCTGTCACCCTGCAAGTGGCCTTAGGTACCCTCAGCGTCACTCTAAGTAAGGGGAGAGGACACAAGTCTGGGGTCCCTCTGCTGTCCCTCACTTGAGCATCTTCTGCAAGCAGAGCCTGAGAATCAAACCTGCACAGCCCCCATGGGGTCCCATTTATCTAGACAACTGATAGTGGGTGGTCGCAAACACAGTGCCTTTTAGTAAACACTGTGTGGTCAGTCACTGACCCGGGTGATGCGAGACACATAAGAAGTGAATACATTTCAAGCCAATATTTTATAAGTAAACAGAATCACAGGCCAAATGCACAAACCACTTTTCAGAGTGCTACGGAAACTATTTAATATGTTGTATTTCTTACAACTACAATTCAAATTGGCACAGAAGGGCCGAGAATATAACTATAGTCCTAAGTTTGAAACCACAGAACCTCCTCTTTCCCAGGAAACACCAAATGGTGGACGATGCCAGCGCTGCAGCAGGGCCCAGAGGCCCAGGGGCCCTGGAATGGGAGGTCGCAGCAGCTTCCATGGAGGACTTGGCAGCAGCATTCAGGGCTGGGGTCGGGGTTGTGGAGTTCACAGAGGCAAGGCCGAGGATAAGGAGTGGATCCCCGACACCAAGTCAGGCCGCCTGGTCAAGGACATGAAAATCAAGTCTCCTCCCCTGGAGGAGATCTATCTCTTTTCTCTGCCCATCAAGGAATCTGAGATCACTGACTTTTTCTTGGGGGCATCCCTCAAGGATGAGGTTTTGAAGATTATGCCCGGGCAAATGCAGACACACACAGCCCAAGGGACCCTGTTCAAGGCATTTGTTGCCATTGGGGACTACAATGGACACATGGGTCTGGGTGTTAAGTGCTCAAAGGAAGTAGCCACTGCCATCCGTGGGGCTATCATCCTGGCCCACAGAGTCTCCATTGTCCCTGTGCGGTGAGGCTACTGGGGGAACAAGATCGGCAAGCCCCACACTGCCCCTTGTAAGGTGACTGGGCGCTGTGGCTCTGTGCTGGTGCGTCTCATCCCTGCAGCCGGGGGCACTGGCATTGTCTCAGCCCCTGTGCCCAAAAAACTGCTGCTGACAGCAGGTATCGGTGACGGCTACACCTCAGCCAGGGCTGCACTGCTTCCCTGGGCCACTTCGCCAAGGCCACCTTCGCTGCCGTATCTAAGACCTACAGATAGCTGCAGGTCACCCCGACCTCTGGAAAGGGACTGTGTTCACCAAGTCTCCCTACAGGAACTCCCCGACCATCTTGTAAAGACCCTCCCCAGAGGGTCTGTGCAGAGGACCTAGGCTCCAGCTGTGGCCACTACATAATTTTTGTACAAGGAATCTACATTATGCCCAAAATTAGATATGTGGGAATGTATACCAGCAAAGCCTTCTGGAAAGAACAGTTACCATTTATTGAGTGACTACTGTATGCCAGGCACTGTACTAAGCCCTTTACACTATGCCCTTTACAAAGATTATCTCACAAGAGTTTCTCAATTCTGTGAGAGCGTGCAATCACTATCTGCACTTCAGAGATGAGCAAACTGCCCTGGCCAAGCGGCTCAGCTGGGTGAAGCGTCGTCCCGTACACCAAAGGCTGTGGCCTCAACCCCTGGTCAGGACGCGTACCTAGGTTTGCAGGTTCAAGGCACACACTGGGAGCAATTGATCGATGTTTCTCTCTCACACAGATTCTCCCTCCCCCCCTTCCTCTCTCTTTAAATCAATAAACATATCCTTGGGTTAGGATTTAGAAAAATTAAAGATGAGGAAACTGAGTGTAGAGCGACAAAGGGCCTCGCCCAAGGCAGAGTCTACCCAGTGAATCTCGCTGACAGATAGGTTTCTCTCTGTGTGCTTTCATTTCTTACACGTGACACTTGAAAGAAAGTAAGGAAAGTGGAATGTCCACCACACTTTTCACATACTCAGCACATCACCAACTGTGCAGACACTTCGCTCTTCCTGTAGTTAACACAGGAACAGAAGCATGTGTGGAGTGAGGACCGAGTGAACAGGGGAACGAATGGGCTGTGGGGGTCTCGGCACTGGTTCCAAACAGCCGTCACTACGCTCTGACGTCCGGTGTGGCTGGCTAAGGCTGCAGCAAGTTCACAGGCCTGAGGAAGGCCTCCCAGCCTGGCCAGGCCGTCTTCCCACTGAACTCTCAGTGAACTTGCACTTGACAAAGATCGGTCATCAGCACCTACAGCTGGAGCAACAGGGGATGAGGCACATGCCTTCTCTAGGAGGTTAGATTTGCTTCCTTTTTCTTTCTGTCCTGTTGGCTTCCCCTTACGTTCATTCACATGTTTGAAGGGAGAGAAATGGGAGCTGCAAATAAACCCGCCTCACTGAACACTTGCGAAGGAGTGCGTCCCTCTCCCCGCCGTCTCCCCCAAAAGGCTCAGGCGCGCGGACGAGGTGCACGTGGGTTCTGAGTGTGAAGAAGAGCCCTGCGAACACGGCTCCTAACCCTTCACTCTTCTCTTGGCCCTGAGACACATTCGATTGTGTGATGGCCTGTCCTGGTTGAGGAGGCCAGTGGGCCCATCTGAAGACCATCCTCGTGTCTTATTCTCCACCCATCCTCTTTTTTAAATTTTTTTGCCAATACTTGTGCTATTTCATGACATTTAGTTATTCCCCAATTTAACAATGGTTGTATTCAAAGGTTTGTACAAAAGTTAATAAACATTCTAAATATAAGATTCAGTTTAATTAAATTCAGAATGAATGCCTGTCTCCTCAGAGAGAATTTTACGTTTCACTCAAGAAAGATGGGGTGGGGGGGGCGGGCAGGTGACAGGTGCAGGGAGGCAGCGCCATGGAGGAGGTGGCGTCCGAGCCAGACCGACTTCCACGCATGGCTCCGTGGTTCCAGCGAACGATGCCTGTGGGGCCTGCCTGGGGTGCAGCGGTGTGGTTTCTGTCCCACGAAGCCTCCTCAGTTCCCACTGTGACCGCATCTCCTGAGACAGGCCCGGCCATAGGAAGGGCTAATTTTCATGCTGGCCGTGAGTGCGGTCCCTGCCGCGGGGGAAGGGCCTCTCCTGGCACAGAGAGGGTTGCTCTGAGGCAGAAGTGGGGTGCGGGTTTCAGGAGCAGCCATGGGAGTCCCCAGATAGTGGAAGTGAGCCACGACCCAAGGACAGAAGGTAGAAAGCCGAGAATGGGGTCCAGGCAGAGAGACCAGGGCCAGAGAGGGGGCGGGGCGCACAGGGAGGCTGAGACGGAGCAGACCTGACCGTGAACGCTCCGAAAACACTAGTGAAACCAGTGCACGCACGCAGAGGCACTTCCTTAGCCCTTTTAGTCTGTTAAGCACACCTTTGCATAGTCAAATGTTAGCTGAGGGACTGCAGATTCCGCGCTAGTGGGATCCAGGTGCATGAGGTGTCACTGTGCTCTGAATGCATCAGCAAGTGTGGCCTAACACAAACACGGCTGCAGCTTGCCTGTCTGAGCCCTGAGGGGTTTTCCCACGTTAACGAGAGAAATGGCTTTCAGGCAATTACATAGTTTTTCAGGAAAACAGGCAACATAATACATCAGCTATAATAAATAGTGTAACTAAAGGATATTAGCGTCAATAAAGTAAATAATTTACACAGAGATCACCGAAGTAATTTTCAGAAAAGAAACAAATGTTCGGCTTCGGGTTGTTGAGGTAAGCACTGCGCCTCAAGCAAAAACAAATGCAATCAAGATTAATGTCTTACCAGGTGCAAAATGTGTCTGGTTTAATTATTTATTTTTGGCCTAAGTGCTACGTTCCTAAAGAGAACAAGCCTCTAATTACGTTCAGGGTTTAGTTTTTAGTCTTCTTCCGAGGGTGGAGTGGCTCAGGGCGGGGAGAGGTGGCCTGGCAGCAGTTCACCTGGAGAACATCTTGGGATGTGACAGCTTCATTTAAGTCCGGGCCTCAGGTGCTACGCAACGCGACGTGATGTCGGCCTACACCAACAGTAAGGTAGTTTTCAGACTATGAGCAAAATCATACCAACAAGTCTCCCTCCGGGCTGGGGAGCCCAGGCTGCACCTCAAGTATGCGGATAACCCTGTTCGGCCTGTTCTGTGAAGAACACTGACGCACCAGAGCCTTCGGAAGGCCCAGGGGCCAGAGGGCAGGGGCCAGAAGCCACCTCACCCTATAGCATCTGGGGGAGGGCGCGAGCACAGCTGAGCTGAGGCGGGGGGCTAAGAGAAGATGGGAGAGTCCCCAGACGTGTGAAGGGGTGGTGGGGAAGAGGGGACAGAGTGCCTCTGCGCTGCCCGAGGGCACTACCGAACCGGTGGTCCAGGCGAAGTTGCAGAGTCATGGTATGAAATCTACTATGAGATTCCACGACCTTCGAAATAGTGATAAATACAAATAGGACAATTATCACCTGATAGTGAATATTTTAGCAAATGGAAAATAAAGGGTGAGGAAACGTCTCGATTAACGTGGCAGGTTGAAAACGCATTCTAGAATTTACCTCCCACACTCTTGGTGAAAGGAGCAACAAGAGTAAAGTTAGCGAGAACAAAAACAAATATAAAACCACCAACAGCAACCAAACAAAGAAAAAGATATAACGTAACTTAATAAACTTCTAAAACTCACAGAATTCACACCGGCAATGAACAAACATCCTGAAAATTCTAACAGCCAACCAAGCAGAGGGGAGCAAAGTGGCTGAGCGTCCTGTTTTCACTGCTTTCTGATGGAGTGGAAGGCCGGATGGGACACAGGGCGGGCGAGTCTCAGCAGCATGACACTTCGTGAAAGAAGCCAGGCACAGAGACTACAAACTCCACATTCCACCTGCGACAGGTGAACCGACAGAGACGGAAATCAGGTCTGAGGTTGGCGAGGTGAAGGCACTCTCTACAAAGGGGCTCACGGACCTGTGCGGGAGGCTGACAGAAAGCTCTATCATCATGCCATGGGGTGGCATGACTATATACATTTATAAAAATTCACCAAATTGTGTAGTCATAATTGGTGAATTTATTTTATATAAATTCAATAAAGTTGACCAAAGAAAAGGAGAGAGAGACACACACACAGACAGAGAACAATGCTGTCTAATGAGTAAGGTCTGAGGGCTGGCTTCTGAATGAAAGAAGCCGCAGCCCCTCCCCATCACGCTGCAGAAGCCCTAGGCTGGGAGCCTTGCAGACGAGGAAGCTGGGTCCCGGCATTCCAACCAAGGCTGTCCATGACCCCACCTGAGATTTCTCTTCTCTCTGCCGTTCCCTCAGGCTGCAGAAAAGTGTGGGTGACTGCCTGATTCTGGGGTGGCAGTGAACTCATGGAGACAGTGAACTTAACACCAAACAACATGGACATTAGTCTTGGGACCAAATGGGAATATTTAAACCTGAGCAACGTAAAAAATAACAATATGCTTAATTCCCTTCTAGATATATTTTAGAGTACTAATATTCTCACCTTTCATAGCAGAAACTCTACCAACAGAGCTTATAATTGACGTGTGCAGCTTTAAAAAACCCAACAAGATGATTCCCAGTAACAGTTTTCATCCCTTTTCCTTAACCTCAGCGAGAGTTAGAGGGAATGAATACCTCTTACAGCAGAAGTTGTTCAGCATTTCATTTAGCTTCTTCTTCTTTTTTTAAATAAAAAAAAATGTTTTAATTGTTCAAGTACAGTTTTCTGCCTTTTCCACCCACCCCAACCCAACCTCCCGCCCTCCCCACCTCCACCCCCTTCTCTATGGTTTACTTTTCTTCTGTTATATTAAATAAAGTAAAACATACTACTTTTTTTTAAAGTTAGAAAGAGCCATCATAATAGGACTCTATTTATTGACATATTTTATAGTATCAGAGATGCTAGAGCTCACGAGATGCATCATTATTTATACACCACTGAGAAAGAAAAATCACCGCCAATTTAATGAGGACACATGCAAAGATGCCATGGACTACAGATACACACCAGCTCCAAAACGTCAAAAATATGAAAAAGACTGTGACTCAGAGTCAATAAAATGCATCTCAATAATTGATTCATCAGTCCGTCCATCTGTCCACCCATCCATCCACATGCACAATAAAAATTTTCCTGGTGTAAGGTCACTTCCACTTAATAATAGTTCTTTCTCAAAGGGAGGGCCTGAGATCATTTAAAAACTTTCATCTTTCCTACATTGGAAAAAAAACTTCTTTATAATGAAGACATATTTGTGCAAACAAGTACATGGTTTTTAGTCAAAGAAAAAAATGACTGGAAGTAAACAGGCCGAGACATTAATGGGGGTCCTTCTGGGTGTGGCGATGCCTCTTCTTTGCTCATCTCTGTATTTTAAAGCAATTCTTAAAACTGAAAAACTAGCCCTGGCTGGTGTAGCTCAGCGGATTGAGCACGGGCTGGGAACCAGAGGGTCCCGGTTCGATTCCCAGTCAGGGCACATGCCTGGGTTGCAGGCCAGGTCCCCAGTGAGGGCCATGTGAGAGGCAACCATATATTGCTGTTCTC
This sequence comes from Micronycteris hirsuta, assembly GCA_004026765.1. NCBI lineage: Eukaryota > Metazoa > Chordata > Mammalia > Chiroptera > Phyllostomidae > Micronycteris > Micronycteris hirsuta. The sequence continues at coordinate 234,608 of PVJI01000133.1, forward strand.
TCCCTCTCTGTCTCCCTCCCTTCCCCTCTCTCTAAAAATAAATAAAATCTTAAAAAAAAAAAAACAACTGAAAAACTAAGCAAAGCAGGTACAGATTCATAAAAACTGGGATGGCCAACCTTGGGTGAAAGGGGCTAAGGGCAGGGTGCACCCAGGCCAGTCCCAGATTTGACGCTGAAAGTCCTGAGTCCCTGGATGACTGGTCACCCTGCCCCACTGACTGTTCCAACAGAGGGTGACACATAGGAAAGATACTTTTGACTAGATTCTAGAGACTTAACACTTGATTTTTTTAGGATGCTTCAGAATCCCCAGAGGAAGTTCTTAAACAAGAATATTCCTGTGTCTCACGCCCCTCTCCCTGGAGATTTGGATCCAGGACCAGGCCACTGAGTGGGGCTCAGGGGGCTGCCTGTGTACATGCCCCAGGTCACCCCGACCCCCGGCCTCCCAGCTCCCTCACCTTCCTGTCCTCCTCCTCCTTTCCCCATGCCCAGCATCCTCTGTGCACACTGCTGCCAACTGCACACCACGCGTGGCAGCCAAGGAGGCCTGCCACCTCTCTATGCTCACCTCGAAGAATAAGCAATGGGAGGAGCTCCTGCCAGGAAAGGTTAGTAGTTCAACTCGGACTCAACTCACATCCAAGAGTCCAGGAGCACTGATTCTTCTAAAGAAAGTTTAAGCTTGTGAAATACACAGGAAGGGGGAAAGCCCTTTCTATTGTACAGAAACGACACACAGCTCTCTCCAATTCTTCTCCACCCCTTGCTTGGTTCTACCATACTCACACACCATCCATAGCAAATATTATATTAGAAATTGGAAAACTATCTATTACCCTATCCAATACATTTGTTTCCACAGGAATGTAAGTCTGAGGTGTTAATTCCCGCTCCTGGACGTAAGTCTGTGGGCGAAAGAGAGAGTGCATACAAGTTCAGTGACCAAAAGGAACATCGAGGGGTGGGGGGCGGGGGGCGGGGGGTTAGATCATCAATTCCTAATTGGGAAGGTCATGGTGAGTAGGGACAGCCCAGGTTTATAACTTTAATAAAAGCTTTAAGCCAGCCCTGTCCATTGTTCTTGGGCATCTAGGTTAACACGCCTTTGAAATGCCAGAAGTAACCGATTTACAGACCTCTAGAAGGTGTAGCCACCCTCAGGAAAGCACAGAATCTGTTGACTATCCTGGATCTTGTTATCTCCCTGGTAATCTTCCTGAACTCCCTCCTTAATTTCCAAAGGTATAAAAGAAACTGCACAACTGTTATTCTCCAGAGCATTTGACATCTTGCTTCCTGACACTGTTGTCAGTGTGGCTCAGATAGACTCTTATAAAAATTCTCTACAGGTTGGACATTTCCTATGTCAGCAAGTCAAAACCCATTTCCTCAGCATGGCTATTTGGTTCAATCACTTATTTCTAAAATCTGGGTACATGGCCTTATGTCAACTGTTTTTCACAAATACGTGAGCCAGGCTCCCATTTTTGGTGGTTCTTTTCCCAGTGCTTCTCAGACTTTAATGTACACGTGAATGCTCCGGAACCTTGCAAAAACACCGATTCTGACCGGGTGGGTCTGGGCCGGGGCCTGGGAGGCTGCATCTTGAACCAGATCCCCGAGGACGCCCAGACTGTCGCTCCCAGGACCACAAACGCACAAACGAGTAGCAACGACAGCTGACAGATAAAAGTGTGGTCCCTGAGTCTGTTTTTGCCTATAATAAAATAAAAGCCACATGAGCACTTATTCCTACCATAAGGCTATAAAAGCTACTGTGCTCTTTTTTCCTGAGGTTTGCAGGAAATTTGTAGTGTGATCTCCACCTCTGGTGGGAGTCTGCAAGTAGTAAAGCCAAACTCCTTTCCATTGTGAATTCCTGTCTCTCTGTTCACTGAACTGCAAACAATCAGCACTAAATACTAAGCAGAAGATCTAAAAGTACGTGGGTAGGAAGGGAAGTGTTTGAAGAAGAAAATGATTTTAATTATAAAGATGAGTAGGGGTTAAATGTGAGAAAATGCAAGTTGGCTAACTTTGGGAGAGCAACTTTTATTAAATCAACTCAGAAAACTGTCATCGGCTGCAGGGATAGATCCGTTAGCCTGAAGGACCGTGGGGAAATGAAAAGAGGCAGCGTGATAATATCTTTAGTTCTGAACTCAACTGAGCGGAAAGTTTGGCGGGTGAATACCTGAGAGTAACTTTATGTTTTGCTGTCCAAGATCCAGAATGAAATAATGCTTTCCGTGTTATTATTTTTAAGTTCCCAAACACTGAGATGAAGAAAAGTGAAGATCATTGAAACAAAACTCAAAAAAAGTCCCAAGGTACACATGGGGCATTTTTTAAAAATCATGTCACATCCCATGCAGCACAGAGAAAAGGCCTGGGAGGAAGTACAGTGAAGGGGCAGCCAGTGCCCGCGTGGCAGGACATGGTTTACCTTTGGTTATGCTATTTTGACATTTTCTAATTTTTTAAATCTTTTTTATTTATTGTATTTCTCCATTCCCATTTATCCCCCTATGTTATTACTTTTATAATAAAAAAGTTAATTTTTTTAAATGGCCATGTTTACTTAGATAGATGGAAGGGAAGGAAGGAAAGAGGGAGGAAGGGAGAGAAAAAGAGAGAGAGAAAAGGGAAGGGAGGAAGGAAGGAAGGAAAATAGACGGCTTTTCCCTTGAAGGAGAATTATTTCAAATGGCAATTCCTTTACATACTTCTTTTGATTATATCCCACACAATTCTGTCCTGTTTTTCTGGGATCATATTAATAATAGAACTGTGATTATAATTTAAAGTGTTAAATGAACCTTGAGTAACTAGAGTCTTCGAAGTCCCAATCACTCCTCTGTTAACAATATTTTCTATTTCACATACAGCAACTGGCATTTATGAACTGTGCAATGCTTTCAGGATGAAATGCAAGACCTTTCCCTTCCGACCTGAATCCACACTGTGCCGACCAGTCCAGTGTGCACATTCTCTCTCCCCGCCACACCGCCCAGCTCTGGTGTCTGCAGACTTTCTGGAGGGCACCGGGCACCGGATTTCCCTGAGCATGTACAGCCTCCAGTGGCTGGTGCTGTACAGCACAGACCGTGTGATACCGATAGAAAGAAACATGCTGAAAAAGGCTGCAAAATCACAGGCACCAGAAACATCTCGCCAGATACCTTGAGGATGGTGATATTCCAGGTAAAGCTCTCCACAGCTTTTTGCAGCTTGCGCTCCTTCAGGCCTTCCTTGGTGCCTATACTGTGCAAGTGCTCATGGAATTCCATGGCTGAAAGAGATGAAAGACAAAGATTACTTCTCCATCCCCTCTGTGGTGATGGGCCAGCAATATTTTTGTTTCTAGGTACTGCTAACAGATTCCAACCTCTGACGGAATTTTGCGAACGCGCCTATTTAAGAATGCAGTGATGGGGGAAACACCGAGAAGTCCTGGTGTCAACGAGGCAGAAGGAGTGGGAGAGGTCAGCGGTCTTTCCTCATGATTTTGAAGGGCGAACAGGGCACATGGGATTGTTCTCATTCTCATCTCAGAGGTGAGAAATCTGGGGCTCAGCAAGGCTCAGAGCTTGATAGTGTGGAGGGAGCAGGAGGAAGGGCTGGAACTAGAACCTAGGTCTCAGGAACCTCAGAAGGCAGACTTCAGCTCTACTGAGGACACAATGTTGGCAATTAGGGATGAAACGAATGCGAGGTGTATCTCCTGTCTCAGTTGAGTCAGTCTGAGGTCAGATACCAAGCCAGCCTATTCTAAAGGGGGGAGGGTAGGGAGAAAGACCACAAACTCAACCCTGGCATATGGATTACCACTCTTTACTGAAACATGCAGAATCCAATTATATTGCCTACTGCTATTCAAAATAGTCTCTGGAGGCTCCTCATGCAGTAACACAGCAACGATGCAGGACCCGTGTGACGGCCCTTTTACCGGTTTAATAACATCATGTTTCCTGGATCTTTTGCATAGTCAATTGCAGTCAATTACCCCATCTCTGGCCAATGGGAATCCCTCAGACAGGTTTCCATGTCCTTGTGAAATGACCTATCAGCCTTGGATGCATTCCTTACTTCACGTACAAGATGTTCCGCCTCAGACTTGGAACACTTCTCCAAGGACCTCTGGGCTCTGTCAGTGGGGAATATTTAAAGGCCACACTCTGGGGGCTAGGAGTGCTTACTGCCACTGAGTTTTCATTGCTTCCTAGGCCTTTCCATGGTCAGATCTCAAACACATGTATTATTCTTTAGCAAGAATAAGATCTTGCTAAACTTCTAACTCAAGTTTAAGTATACAGTGTTTTCACATACTTTTTAAAAATTTTATGCTCATTTCTTATCTGTTAGGTAGAAAATCTTAATTCCTCACCACATCAACATAACTATTAATAATACAACAGCTGAATCCAATTTAAACTCTCTTTGCATTTTTTTTGTACTTAGAGAGTATCTCACTGAGAATGCATGGTAAAAATGTGTTCTAAAGTCAGGCATAATAATTCTTTTCTCTCCATGGTGTCACTAACAAAGTACAGTTAGGTTCATTTGTTTTGTTTCTTTTTTTTTTTTTATTTTGTGTGAGTACGGGGGAGTACGTTGTTGGTTTTTCCTTGAAAAATATATGCAATTATGTACATATGCTCATAATCCTCTCTTTCTTGTACAAAAGGCTGCACACTGTGTGCAGTGTGGTGTATTTTGACTTTGTTTTTCCCTTGTGCGACGACACAATAGAGGTCACTCTGGGTCAGTGTACAGAGCTCTTCCTCAGTCTTTTTTTCTTTAAAGAAATAACTTAAAAAAAATCCTCATCTGAAGATATGTTTATTGATTTGAGAGACAGAAAGAGAGAGAGAAACATTGATTGGTTGTCTCTCAAACCCGGGATCGAACCCCCAAACTAGACATGTGCCCTGACCAGGAATCAAACCCACCACCTGCTGGTCTACGGGACGACGCCCTAACCAACTGAGCCACCTGTCCAGGGCCCACTCTTGTCTTAACAGCTTCACAGTGTGTAGAGGGACCAGCATTTATTTACCCAGTGCCCTACTGGTGGACATGGGATTATTTCAAATCTTTTGCTATTGCAAGTACTGTGAAATGGTTATAATTTTTATAAGACAGTCCCTGCGTTCTTTTGTACACCTTTTTCCTGTTAGCCAGGCATTCCGATTTCTAACCCTCTCTCTACACAGCGCCACTTCAAAGCAGCTCTTTATACAGGAATCGACAGCGGCTTTCTTCCTTAGGGGCTTTAACAGTAAGCAAAAGCTGGCAGACATGGGATAAATATGGTAAACTGCCAATTTAATCTTTTTCCTTTTCTCTCTCTATTATTTTCCCCACCTAATTGGAAATATGGTCATACTGCCTGTCATGCTAATAAGGCTCAAGAACCTCATTGGTTTCAAGAAAGAACGACAATGAGTGAAACTCATCACATGTCTAGGAAACTGCCACAATGACCACTCTCTTCCTTTCCAACTTCTCTTTTGCAGTGATGGTGCTCAAGAACCCCTCAATTCAACTAACTACACCCCCTCCATTCCCCTGCTGGTGACCTGGCTCATCGGGCTGCCTCCCCTACATCTAGTTCTGACTTTCATCAGATGTGCTTGGCTTAACACACTGCAAAACAACAAAAATCACACACCAGAAAGCAAACAAACAAAACCACCAGGCACAGGTGGCAGTCTTGTTCTAAACCCCAGGTTTTTTGGAAGAGCATTAAACGCACACACGTGCACCATTCTCCCTGCTCACATGCGGGAGTCTCCCTGGAGTGTGCCGTGCTTCTCACAACATGGCCGCCAAGGCTCTAACGGTAAGACCCCAATGTACTGGGTTTTTATTTAAGATTTAATATTGGACTTCAGCAAGATCAGGGTTTCAGGACCTAAATCAATACTCATGATGTTTATATTTCTGGCAATAGAAGGCACTAGATTCTTATAAATACCACTGAGGTTTGGTAGATGGAATTCATGAATGGAGTATAGGAAAGAGAAGAGACACAAGAGAAGTGGTGGGTGGGGAGGAGTAACTCTGTAGACAAGAAGACACACAGTCTTTGAGGTGCCCAGGACAAGAACTTGGAGAGGGACATGAAAGGGATGTTAACACAGGACCATGCACTGCAAGTGCCTGCCCAGATGCAGCTTCTTCACGATGCTGTTTTTATTGCAAATTTCAAAGCTGGCACGAAGGTGTGATATGACAACACTGGGGGATGTTTCAACCACCCAGGGATCTCCTTGGAGGCCTCACTCTACCAGAGCCGGCTGCCTCTCCAGCCTTGCTGAGTATTTGATCACTGTACCTGTATGGAAACTTCATTTCTTTAATACGACCTTTTCTCCTTTCTTTCCTTTGATTCAAGCTGGCCTCACCCAGCCCCCTAACTCACCTGCCTCTTTCTCCCTGGCACGTCCACACCCTTAGGCATTGAGCCCTCAGGACAATGAGGTTCTGATCAGCATCAAACAATCTCTAAAACAAAGCCTCGGGTTTGCTGACCCCAGAGACAGAGTTTTGGTCTAGACAGAGTTTCAGTCAAACCAGAGATAACAATCTAGGCCTCAGTTGTGTTTCAGCTCCAGGCCCAGAAAAGCTGGGAAACCAGACAAAGGGACGCCATGGCTGCCACCAGGACCAGATGCACCAATTGGCTACCCCTACCCTAGTGCCAACTAGTCAGCAGAGACCATGACCCTGACCGTGACCCGAAATCCCTTAGTCACCGTGATTAGTGGTTTTTCTCCCATATTACACACCAGGGGGAAACGCAGTCAAGATGATGAAAATGATACTGATAAGGACAAAACAGGAAAACATTTGAAGAAATGAGCATAAATGTCTAAAAAGCTCATATTTTACATTTATTAAAAAGTGAGACTAGCCAATTTCCTTTTATCTTCCCCCTCTTAAAATAGCTGCAGTCCACTAAAAGTCTATAGGGAAGTGCAAAATGCATTATTAATAAAGTTCTTTAAAAGGGGGGGGCTCAAAAAAGTCGGACACTGGAAAAGTTATGTTAAAAATATACCCCCCCCCCCAATTTTAGAGGGACCGAGACTTTCAGTCCCTTTGTTATTTATTCCGTTATTTGGCTTGCTGCACAACACGCTTCTTTAAAAAATATTTTTATATTATTAACTTATAGACTGATCCTTGCAAACATTTTCTAATCTATCTATATGAAGCTATATGTTGACTTTATTTTTATGAAAATAAAAGGGTTCTCACCTTGGCCAATGCACCCTGAATGCGCCCTTCCCGCCTCCCGTCATGCAAAGCCCAGGGCAAGGGCTGAGGGCGCAAAGCCAGGGAAGCAAGAGGCAGCTCACCAGGAGCTTTACCTGTGTTAGACGGGGAACCTGGAGAGGGGCTACAGAATTTTCCCAAGGAAACAGTAAAGAAAGACTTGAATATTGGTCTGCCTGATCCCAGTTCCCCAAGGCTTTCCAACCACCATGCGTTATTTCTCTATGAGAGCCTTTGCCCTTAATATGAGCTGATGCTGTGGTTATGTGTGACCAATACTTCTGCTGTGAGGCAGAACTGGAAGGGCTACTGGATAGGCACTGACCAAGTTCTCAGGGAATATAGAGGGAGACAGAATGAGACTATGCATTTGAACGGGGCCAGTCCCTATATAACAAGAAAACCTAATTATACTTCTTAAGGTGAAAATTGCATTATTACCCTGGTTATTAACTTACCAGGGAACCTATTCTAACATGTCACAGGAGGTCTTTCCATTAGCAGTGAATATAAAGAACTCATCTGGGGTAGATGTTAAGTAATTTTCTCCCTCCTTTCCAAATTATTTTCAGCAAAGAAAAATCAGCCCAATAAAAAAGTTCTTATCTTATTAAGGAACTTAAAAGCAGTATTTCTTCTCCTTTCTGTCTGTCATACCATTCTGTCTAAAGAGCAGAGTGACTTTTAAAGTAGCTGGTGAAAATCAGGTAAATAAGAGTTTCAGACTAAGTTACCATCTCTCCCTACCCCCCAGAAAGAAAGCAAGTTGTTTTGCGCTTTAAAACTCCTGGTTCTATAACTTCTGTTTGAGGGTGGTGGAGCTAGGAGCTAGTGGAAGGTAAAGGAATTTGGGGCTCCCACTGTGGGGGTGAGGATGGGGCACTGGCCAGCGCTGGAAGGAGCCCTGGGGCAGGGAGCTGGTGAAGAGCCAGTGGAGGAGGCAGGGAGTTCGGTAGGGGGTTGCTCCCCCAATCTAGAGCATTTAAAGGGCTGTGGCCTTGGGGCTTCGATCGTTTGGAAGAGCTTGGGGGAATGGTAATTCAGCAAAGGACTTGGGTTGGGGATCTGTAAGAGGATCGTGGGGACGGGCTTCACAGAGAGGGACTCTAAAACCTCAGTGTACCAAGAATCAGGGGAGGTTCATGTTTAAAAGGCAGCTTCTGTGTCTGTCCGCCAGGACTCTGATTCAGGTCTGAGGTGGGCCCAAATGCAGACATTTCTAGCAAGTACCAGGAGCTGCCTTTTTCACACAAGAGGGCTAGGAATTACTCTGAGGAAACCAGAGCAGGAGGACGGGGAGATGGGAATGAGCGAAGGAAAGTCATGATGAAGCTGGAGAGCAAGCCCAAACCTAAGAATTACTATCCTGCCAACTCTGTCCTAAAAAAGGAAGGAAGTGAAGTGGGGGCAGGGCGGGGGGGAGGGGAGCAAGGAAGTCAAGACTCTTCTTTTGTAAATGACTGGCCTAGCTCATGTATACAAGTATTTATTTCCAAGTTACTTTATCTTGAATAAGATTTCTTTCTATGTTTTCTAGTTCCATGTTTGTTAAAAAGGATTGTAATGAAAAACTGAACTATCACCTCAGATTTCCTTTATATGTAGATTTTTCAGAAGTTATCTGTTTCTGTAATTAGTAGTCAATCTTTATAATACTGAATACAAAAAGTTGCATCATTTTGGATGATTAAAGTAATTCTTGATTCATGAAGTAATAACACTAATTGGTCAGCCAATAACATCTACTGATCACACATGTGCAGGTCATTCGACCATATGCTGTGTTGAGTCCCATTAAAACCCATTACATTACATGCTGAACGCTGCAAAAAGCTACAGATTTCTAGAAGCATGGGGAACAAGGTAGGGTAAGAGAACCAGTGCTTACATTATCAGCTCATTGACATCTGTTTCATAAAGAAATCTTTGTAATTTTGTTCTGGAGTACAATGGCTGTGTTTAGAGGCGTTTATACAGCAAACAGGGCAACGGCATTAAAATGATGATGTGAGAATATGTAACAATTGCTGCTTTTTAAAGATCCATGCCAAAATAAACTGCAGGTACAACGTCAAATTGGGACTTTTGTACTAGGAAAAAGAAACTATGTATGGGAGATTTTATAGGCATATACAGACTGTACACTGTAACGTAAAAGGTTACAGAATAAATTACAAACAACTGGTAATTTAGGATTAGATTACTTACTCCCACAAAATAAACTAAAAATAATAAATCATACAAGTTTAAATTTCTAAAACCGAGGAAGTCCGTCCCGTGTTTTCACTTAAATGACTGCCTAGAAAATGAGACGGTAACAAACACTCCGAAGGTACAAGGGATCACCCTCGCGGCTGTTACAAAACTGTGAGCAATTATACTGGAAAGTTACTTAACAAGGAAGACGGGGAGATCTGCATCATTTCCTGCGCCTGATCTTTGCTAGCTAGCCTCAGTGTCCCAAGTCATGTTGTAAGAATGCTGAGCTCTGATTAAAGAAAGACTACTGGTGTAGCTCCTGCCCTTGGGGGACACCTATGTACCAGACAGAGCCTGGGACTCCGGTGCCTGAGCAGCCAGCACTGTTCAATTGTGACCTCAGGGTGCAGGCTGGCCTTGAAACGCCTACGCCTATCCCTTTGTTCAGACACAAAACCAGCCACTTCTGGTGGCTGTTTGTCTGGTCGCCATACAGAGGTTAGCTCTACCCCCTGCCTTCCTTAATTAAGCACACCAGCAATTTTTAACCTTTGTCATGGCACACATAAACTAATCACTAAAATTCTGTGGCACACACACATACATATATATTTGCCAATTTGACAAAAAAAATAGGTATAATTTTGATTCATTCACACTTAGATGGCTATTGTGGTGGTGGCTGATGTGATTTTTTATTTGACACTCTAAGGGAAAAGAGGTCACTGCCCTGACTAAGTAGTCAGGTACTGCACGTTTTGAAAGTTCTTGTGGCACAGCGGTTGAAAATCGCTGAACTGCACCATTAACCCCACTGACATACAATTACATGAAGTCCGTGTCTGACTTTCGTTGCATGTTCTTTGCTCACCAATTATCAATGTGTCTTTTCTCTGTCTGGCTGTGTTGCTAGAATTTTAAAGTAACAGTCCCTCCGTTCTGGGAGGGGGACTGTTCATTACACAGGTGCAGTAGCTAGAAGCAGTCCTCATTAGCAGGCTTTTCGTAATGTTGGTTAAGAGAAGCCTTTACGATTTTTAAAAGGATAAGGCGATCTGAGAGAATGACTCAAAGCAGCCTCTCTGAGTGAGTGAAAAGAACAGACCGCGGCTGCTGTCCTTCCCTTGGGTGGACGCCGCTGAGGTGGTCCCCACGCCCGGCCCTGTGGGTGGGGGTAGGGAGATGCAGGCCAAGGCGGCTTCTCGTGGCACCTCCACCTCTTCCCCTGTGGCATGAGGTGCTGAAATGGAGGGCTTTCCAATGCCAAAACTCACGTGCTTTTCATGGATGAATTATAGGTAAGAAAAATCTACATCCTCTTGAATGAGGTTATTGAAAATTTCTTTTGTGACCATATTCAAAATCAATATTTAAAAGTTTTAAAATTATAGATTTAGCCAAAAGAACTTTAATAGTCTTACAGAACGTGGCTCTAAGCTTACAAGGCTCAACGCTGCAGGGTGGGTTGACAGAGAGCTACCAGCCAGGCACTGGCGACAAAGGAGAGGGAGGCAGGGCCTTGACTGAGTCGCTGCTGCTGCTGCTGCTTAGTGACAAGAATTCCCACTGTGAAAACAATCTTCAGGTTCAGGAATAGAAACCAGGACAATAATAATGAGGGACTAAGAAATCGGATGATTCTCCTCTTTCAGGAACAAGTTCTACTTCCCCGTATGTTTCCAGTGCCTTCTAAAAGCCCCATCGACACATTTTCATCACAAATGTGTATATTTTAGAGCCACGTGTAGTTGTTCACATCATCTTGAAGTTAGTTGTTGAACGTAAATATCTGTATTTTTCCATTATTTAATGTCCCATCTACTAGTCTGATTGAAATGAAATGGCACTGTCAGAGCCTCAAATCAAACATGGCCTTGCCCAGGTTTTCTTTAAGGGTGAAACTAACGTTTGGGGTCAGCCAGTAAGGAGGCAGGGGAAGGCAGCACCATTCCTTGGTACTTCTACAACATTGCCATCAGAGCAAGACATGAGGTAATCGTTCACTCTGGCCAGAGAAACAGAAATCTCTGTTAAGTTTTAGTAAACTTCATTTGAAAATCAATTGTAACTAGGTAAATAATCCTTTGAAAAGTCTGACGTGTTATATGACTGTAATGCGCTGTATTATTTAACAGTCAAAACGTACAACGTGTTTAAAGGCGTGGCTGTGAGCGTATCACACAAACCTGATGACATGCACAGGCGCGTGGACTGAAGCTCGTGGTGAGTGGCGTCCCAGAGGCAGAGAACGGTTGTGTCTCACACACAGGCCTGGCTGGCTGCAGCTGCTCGTCTGCCGAAAAAATTGTCTCTGAGCCCTGACCGCTCTGTGCCAAAACCCACAATTGTGTTCCTCTGATTCTGTGACCCCAAGTGTCTGTTCTGAGGGGAAAGCTCTGGTTATTTTTCTTCTGGAACGTTAGCCAAGAAGAAAATCTGCTCAATTCCTTTGCGGTAATGAGCTCGAGAACTAAGGAAATAGATAGCAAGTCACCAAACAGCAGAGAAAGGACGAATGGAAAACCCACAGTCAGTGATTTCTACGTGAGTTCAGTTGAGTGCTGGTCTTCGGGGAATGGAGACACAGGCAGGAGACTGAAGCGCAAGGCCAGGCAAAGGGTCCATGGTGGGGACCACAGAAATCATCTGGCCTTTTGGTTTATAGGTGTAATGTTAAGCTTTAAAAATTGGTAGGGCCACACAAAAGTATATGATGTCATTTATACGTAAAGAACTGTATTTTACAAAGGTATTGCTTCTTTCCTTGTCACCTCTCAAAAATCTAAACAACTTACAGTTTTTATACAGGTAGGTGTTGATTTCATGTAGTTTTCCAATTGTTATTTCAAAATAATTTATAACAAGTAATTTAAAAAAGTTTTTCTTGGAGAGACTTAAGGCTTAATGACAAAAATGAAATGTAATGCTGATACAAGTATTGTTTTATAAAAATTAATACATGAGTCAATTTTCCAAGATGATATCATTCAATTAAGAACATTAGTACAACTGCATAGAATGGAATGTGGTAAAAAGAAATGCCTGCTTCTATCAAGTTTCCTGCTTCCCATCACAGATAAACATGGCTGAAAACCAACAGCCATAAAAATAAAACAAAAGTTGAAAAACATGTGATATCTGTACAACGCTAAGATGAAAGAGGATTTTGCTCTGAAGGGAGGGTGTTTCAGGCAGAAATGTGGCATCATTTCCTCTTTGACTAAAACGAATGCCATTTATTCTTGCCAAACATAAAGCAGATGACCTTTAAACCTTCTGGTTGGGATCTTCTCTACCAATCTAAATGATATGAACCTAGAATATACCATGTCGCACATGGCTAAAAGATTTTAAGGGTATAATTTTTAAAAATATTCATTAAGAGATACAGATTAATCTTAAACCAATATACTTATAGGTTTTCAAATGAAAATTTAAGTTGTTTTTTTTTTTAAATCACAAACATATCCAGTACAAAAATATTTTTGTGTGTTAAAAATAGAAACCAGCCCTGGCTGGTGTAGCTCAGTGGATTGAGCACGGGCTGGGAACCAAAGGGTCCCGGTTCGATTCCCAGTCAGGGCACATGCCTGGGTTGCGGGCCAGGTCCCCAGTGAGGGCCATGTGAGGAGCAACCATACATTGCTGTTTCTCTCCCTCTCTGTCTCCCTCCCTTCTCCTCTCTCTAAATAAATAAATAAATAAATAAAATCTTAAAAAAAAAAAAAAAAGAAACCAAAAGCAAGGGGTAAAATTTTTCAAATGGTGACAAAAATGCATATTTATAATTTTAATTTATTTCAAATGTCCCAAGTTAGGTTTAGTGAGCTATTTCCTAGAAGATGCAATATTACATTCAGGAGGTCAATTTACCAAGACTATTAAAAGTACCTCACTATAACCTGGTCTGCACGTGTCTTGTGGCATCACAGCAAAGTCCCCTGAAGACAAAATGCGGATACCTAATCATTTTTTCAGCTAATTTATGTGTGGTCCTTGACAAACGACGCAGCCTCTGTAAACGACATGCTCTGCTCCAGAAGTCCAGCGGTGGGAAGTCTGGGCGTGCCGCTGAAACGTGGGCGTTCATCCCATAGTCCCCATGGAACATGGAAATGCCTAATTAGTTTTCATATAGTTCCAGTTGGTAGTCTCTTTTTCTTGGCCTTCTTCCCAAGCAATTTTTGCCTTACCAAAAGCCAAATTATTTTAAGATGGATTTTGAGCTGTTATATCCTGTTCCACATGAGGTGGAGGAGACAAACCAGGTCTCTTAAATATATCCACGAAACCCAGATGGATGACGAGATCCCCGATGCCAAATCTACAGCAGTATGATTCCTGAATGAATTATGCGAAGAAGGTCCTATTCCTCTGCCAGCACGTTCCATCTGGGTGAGTCTAGGTAAGATGAAGTTGTGTGACTTGTCGTCCCCGTGATCTCTAACTACCACACCACTGCTCCAGACTCAGGCCACGTGACTCAGCCGGGTCACAGGGGAATAACCTCTGTGTTCAGCAGGACCTTCCTCATTTCATTCCACTGAGGAATAAAAAGGCCTTCTTCACCCCAATTACACAATCTATTTTTTTTTTTTTTGTAACCTAGGACATCTTTGTTTCGATTGCCACTCTGATATCAATTCTTTCCTCTCTTGGTATTTGTCTGAGAAAGACCATTTTTTAGGGACTCTACTTGAATTGAGGTTCTTTGATAAACAAGTCTAACAGAATAATAAATTAAAACCTCATAGGAATATTGGAGTTTCTTGAAGGCAATTTGACCCCTTCCCTGCAGAGAATCCGCTGAGATGACCCTGAGAATTGCTATTTGAATGAAAAGCGATACTTTCAGAGACTCTGGGCTCACAGAGGAAGGGGTGACCAGAAAGCACTGTTTTGGGATCAGCTCACAGGACAGGTGGCCCAGGAAGGTAAAGTACCCCCCAGTTTCCATTCCCTTCTTTCTTGGCATTGTGGGAATTTGACCAGTGAAAGAACGATATAAGGAGGAAGGAATATAGTGGTACAAAGAAATGGCATTTAATAAGGAGAAATACTATCAGTGAGGCCATTAACTTGGGGCTCTTGAAGCAGGATGGGGTGACAGGTACAGAGGTGGGTGTGGTAAGACAGTGACTTTCTAGAGACCCAATGCTTATTTTGAAGTTTTGCTGTGACTTGGCCTAGTTGTCACCTTTGTGACCATTCCCTCCATCCCCCCTTATCAGCGATGAAGGTTCCTTCTGGGGGAATCCAAGGGAGCAAACAGGCTGGCCAGCCTCTAAGGAATTCCATACTTCCCAGTTTCCCATGGCTTCACTAACGGGGTGTTAATTAAACCTAGGAGAGGACGTGGTGATCCAGTACCCGTTCCTCCTCGTTCCTTGAGAACAGGAAAGATGCTGAGGGCCCCGAAGGAGTTCGGGGAGCCTGACTCAGGTCCACAGGTCTTGCCTCCCGGGAGTCACTCTCTACCTTCAAAGTCAGGCATTAACATTCATCCTTGAAACTCACGCAGATGGGCTGTAATTTATGTATCCCGTGCCACGCAATGGGATTACTTCTTCACTTTGGTGATCTTTTTAAGCAACTGTAATGAAGCCATTCCAAAATTAGACCATTGATCTTAAGTTACTGTTTTAGAGCCCACGGGGCCAGCAGGGAATCCTATAACCCCACGTCACTTCAGAGGAGGAAAATCCAGCAGAGAGGAGTCCAGTGACTCACCTAATACCACACAGCAAGACGTGGGCGGCACAGAGGGCGCAAGAACAGGGGTCTCTGGACCCCCGAGGAAGAACCTGTCATTTCTGTAAAACAGAGCTGGGAAACATCCTGACATAAATGAAAACAAAAGTTCCAGGCTCCCAGGTTTCCTTTTATAAACGTTTTCAAACAGAACACTCATGAAGTGCTTTCAGAATAAATCTTCCAGATGATTTTCTGTTCACTCTGGTGGGCAACATAATGATGTGAGCAAACCAGGTGATAGATGGTGACAGGTTACTTATCTGGTAACGTCAGCTTCTAAAAACACACTGAGATCCAAGGAGTTCGTGAAATAAAAAAGGTCTTTGAGCAATCAAATCCAGGTCACGTAGGTCTGGCCTGACAGTCTGCCTCTTCTCCCCATATGGAAGTGCGTGGAGCTCTCGTCTGCTTTTAGGGAAGATAAATCTATCAGGCTCGGTCACGGGGGGGACGCCAACTGCTCAGCAGAATAGAAGCAGTAAATTAGGAAGGAAAATAACAAGTGGAGTACAAACAGACAGTCAGAAATTCGGTACGAATTAGCAGGAGGTGAAATTTGAATGAGATGGAATTTAATTATTAACCCTGGAAATGGGATCTGAGTGGACAGAGCAAGGCCATGGAGTGTGCAGGGTAAGGTCCTCCAAAACCCTCCAAAGGGTCCTGGGGAAATGGCCACATTGAATGGGAGAGCAATTACAGATGCCACTCCAGGTGACCCTGAGTCATTGAAAGTTCAAATTCATTTTGGCAAAGCAATTTTAAGAAGGCAGGGATGTATAGAATCTATTATAGAAAAATTCCCATTAAACTGATTAAAATGAAGGGTAATTAAAGCTTTCATTATTTGGAAAGCTACCTTGCATCCCACTTCACTCAGCAATGATGCAACCCTGCCATGCATGAGACTGCCTTAGAGCTTTAAGAAAAGAAGCTTCTATTTATAAATAGGTAGGCAGTGGGGGAAGGGGGCTGGGTTATCTTTCATGTAGAGCTTCATCTTCCCTCACTCATTCTGAAAGAGAACCAATTCTCAAGCCAGGAGAGGAACCAGGCTCTCGCCCACCCAGTCACCCAGGCACCCAGGCACCCAGACATCCTCTGGGCACTGGGCCCGCCCATAAAGCCATGGAGGCTGGCAGGGGTGCTCGGCAGTAACCTCGCTTAACACCCAACACGGTCCCCAAGCCTTGCAGGTGTGGCCCATGTCTTCACCAGGAACATCCTTAGTCACAGATTCCTGTAGCAGCTTCTGTTTCTTGATTCCTTCTTTTTTTTTTAAATTTAGTAATTTGTTATCAGAATTCTGCATACACATAAAGAGCCAAATAATTACCCCAAATGCCCCTCTCCAGAAGCAGTTATAGTCAAGCCCTTTTGCTGAGTTTTGTTGCCTTTTTTAGTATTTATGTCCACATTTCTAAGTGACATGCTGATATGGTTTCGTTAGATGTCTTTTTCAAGCGTTGCCTGTTAGACTCCCATATGAAGGATGAGAATTTTGCTATTTTTAACTTCCTACTGTCAGGACACAGGTGGTCTCTTGGCCATCTGGGGTCTCACTGCTTCCTAACGCAGCTTTGGGACAGCTCTCCTTTATCCCGGCCTTTACCCTAATTTCCAGTGGCACCTGGTGCCACTGATTTCTGAGCGGGTGGGGGGTGGTCTGCAGAGTAAACCAGACGCTTGTGAGGCCCCCACCACACCCACCAGCTTCAGGTTCATCTCTCCTGAGTCAGCTCAGTCAATTATCACTTGTCCGCTGGTTTTAGTTTCCAAAGTTTTTTGGCTCCCATTTTTTCTTTGTCCTTATGGGGTATGCCTTAAAATAATAACAACAACAAAAAAACACCCAACAAACCAGCAAACAAAAAATCCCTATCATTTTAATAAGGCTCCGAAGGGAACGGAGAACAAATGCAGATGTTAATTCACCATCTTTGACAGGAAGCATGTCATTGATTTCAATTTTTTTTCCAGAAAACAAATTATTTTCCATTTAAATTCACCTGATAAAAATATCCAGCTCACTGAGGCAAAGCAGTCTGAGTTTCTTTCTAGATCATCTTTCTATCCTTTATGAAACAGATCAAAAAAGCAACTAAAGAGGAAATTAAAATTCAATGATAGTCTGCCTTTCTGGCCATTGAGAGAGAGAGAGAGAGAGAGATGGCTGCCATGCATGTATTCCTCACTAATCATTGATTTCACTATTTCTTGGAAGAACAAGCATTTGTTAGATTTAGAATGAGTGTCTGAGTGTATTCAACTGCGCTCATTAATTTGTACATACTCATTCTTGTAGCGACAAAACTTCTTACCTACCTCTCTCACTCAGTGGCGGCCCAGACCCACTCATTCCACATCACTCCCGCAGACCTAACATTTAATTAGTCCGCTTCCCTGGCACCGCCGACCTCTGACTGAGCAGGCCCCCACACCCTTGCCCTGTCCTGGTTCCCTCTTTCACTTCCTCACCCCTGAAGCTGGTGCTCTCCTAGGGCAGTAAGCACTTCCCTGTCCACCTTCTCAATGGCAAACACTCCTCTCTCCTCCTCAGAATTCCTCTCGGAGTCATAGCCTACTGTATTGTCTGCAGAGAAGAGGTGTCCCTCCCTCTTTCTAAGGCCAGGTGTGGCAAAGGTTATACTTGATTCCTTCCCTCCTCACCTCCTCATCCCTGTCTCATGTTTTCACGTCTCCCTCTTCACCTCTTCTCTGGATCTTTCGTATTTCTGGGAACACAATTTTCTTAAGATTTCCCTTTGATTCTGATCCTCTGTGCTGCTATACCCTCTTGTTAACAGAGAGCTACAGAGGCTTCCCCAGCTGCCCCCTTGGTGGTTGTCCCCTCTGGCCTCCCAGCGGTCCACCCCTTCGGGCCATCTAACTTCTTGGTCCTCTCCTACCTGGGCTGGAGATTACTTCTCTACCTTCCTCTCCTGCCTCATTCTCTCTTCTCAAACAATATCAACATGAGCGTGTCAATCTCCAAAAAGTCAAGTGCACAGCCAGGAGTCTGAACCTGCCCCAACTGGGTGCACTTTTTAACATGCAGCTGCAGGTGGGAGTGTAACTCCTTATTTTTACTTAATTGTTTGAATGAGAAGAATATGAATTAGTGCTGATCTAATAAGAATAAAAATTAGTGTTTAAAAGTTTTAAGTACTTCTGAAATAATCCTCTCCTACAGCACTTTGGTGACCTATATCTTCACTTTGTCACGGTGAGATTAAGTTATGCAAGCAGAACAGCAATTACTTACTAAAAAAATCTTATGCAAATGTTTTTAATCCCAATACAAATTAGCAATTCTTCATATGACTAATGGCTATCCGCTCTTATGGTAACTGTAAACACGAGAAAGAAAAGATCAAGGGTCTCTAAAATAAGCACAGGGTGACAGAAGGGCTGTGTAGGCCTCAGCAGGAACTGTGAAACCAGAAGATAATCATTAGAGATGCGTTACTATAGACAATGGGCTACTACTCGGCCTTGAGAAAAGAGGAAATACTGCCATTTGAGACAATATGGATGGACCTTGAGAATATTATGCTAAGTGAAGTAAGTCAGTCAGAAAAAGCTAAGAACCATATGATTTCACTCCTATGTGAGATATGAAACTGCAACTCACAGACACACACAACAGTGTGGTGGTTACCAGCGGGAACAAGGGTGGCGGTAGTAAAGGGTAAAGGGGGTCAAATATATGGTGATGGAAGATGATTTGACTTTGGGTGGCGGGCCCACAACGCAATACACAGATGATATATCATAGAATTGTATACTTAAAACCTATAATTTTACTAACCAACTCCACCCCAATATATTTAATTAAAAATAAAAGATAATTGTTATAGATCTCTAAAGATCTTTAAAGATCTTTGCAAAGCAATGCAAACCATTACACAGTGGTTTTTCTCTGCCCTGCCACCCAAGCAAAAATCCTTAATAGACAAGACTCTTCGGTGTTTTAAATACAAGCAAATATATCTGTTACTAAAATCAAATAGAAGAATAACACAAAGCTACATTATGTTAGAAATGATCAAACTCCATAAACTGATGAAGTTGCAAAGAATTGACAAAATGTCCATTAATAAACAGTTCATTTTTCTAATAAATGCAGTTTCAAATTCTAATAGTCCATAATTCTCACAATAATAATAGAATCAAATACTTAAGAAAAGTCTAATCACACTTCGTCAGTTAATATTTGAGCAGCATGTTAGAAGAGATGTCATGGGTAAAGTCCAGAGAGTAACTCAATATGCAGACCTGGTGCCATAGGAGGTTACTATGCTATTTGGAAGGCGGCATACATTAATGAAATACAGAATAACTGAAGAAGCTCTATCAGCTGAAGGGCTGAATAGAATGGTTAGGAAACATAAATCCGGGAATCATAAAAGGTGTCCTGGAAGACTGTTGAGACAAAACAGAAAAAAGAAGTACAGACTGGCAGAGAGGAGGGAGAAGTCTTACCAGAGGAATGGCTTGTGAAAATCCGAAACAGCAGAAACACACAAGGAATGGAGAAGGGCGGCCCAAAGGCCAGGCTGCATGGACACCGTCCCCTCCTTTCCTTCCTCGCAGCTTCCAGTAGCCCCCCAATCGGGTTCTGCCCATGAAAATTCTCTGCACACAGCTACTCTGATCATCACCTTAAAGCTCGATCTCTCTCCCATTCTCCAAAAAAGTCAATGGCTCCTACTGCCCCACAATCAAGTTCAGACTCCTGAGTGACACACAGCAAATTCTCAACACTTTCAACTGTGTTGACTATTTTCTTATCTATGGTTCAATTGGAAGGTTCTAGAAGGCAAAATCGATCTTGTTTATTTCTGATAAGCAAGTACCTCTTACAAGTACCTTATGCATAATGGAAGTTCAAAAGATAGTTACTAAATGAACAGATGATTTAATTAATGAATCTTATATGACATTGTCAAAATGGGTGGACTAGTGGGTAGATGACTTTGCGTGGGAAGTTAGAAGTTTAAATTTAATACCACAGACTTTCTTTTAATCATCAACTACTAGATGATTTCATGTAGGGTCGTGTTGTGATAAAATGGTGTTTGAAGAAAATTCTTTAAGGTCCAGTTACAGGGAATATTACCCCAGAAGTAGAAAGATCACATTGTTAATAATGTTTTGATAAGAAAATGAGTAAAACAAGATGAGAATTTTTGTCTGTTCATTAGTCACTAATGTGTATATTCCTTCAATAAACACCAAAAAAAGAAAACTGTCACACATATCCTCATCTTTAATCTACTTTAAACAAGTTTATTCTGATATAAAAGGGTTTTTGGTTTTTTTTTACAACTAGGTAATAGTTATAGTGTTTTGATTTTAAAGAACATCAACCAAAAACCTTAGAAAATAAGGAGAGATATTCTTATTTATGAATTACAAATCTCCATATTAAAGTCTTCCAAATTGATACTCAAACAAAATTTGAAAATTGAAAGAATTCCATTGTCTGTTCTTATTACAATGCAGAATACTTAATTTTTTGCTTTTATCACAGCTAAAATTAATTAGATGGTTGTTTATGTAAGTAGAATTTTATAACGTAGTATAATATTTGGATGTTAAATTAATGAATTCATAGGCATTCAAAAATGTCAGTGCATTAAAAAATGTTAAGAGATTGTAACTGGTGCCCATTCTCCCTTCTGAGAACTGATTATTTCTCTGTTCAAGCCTCACCCTTCCCACCATGTGCTAAAAAGTCATGTCATACCGAGAAGAGATTAGTGAGGAGGTTCTCAATCTTGGCTGTTCATTAGAAAAACCTGGGAGCTTTTAACTGCTATGAATTTGTAAGCCACACTCAGTATACTTGAAAAGACACCACCCTCCCCACACAACCCCAGCCCTGGTGCTTTCTTATCCAGGCTTGAGAACCAGCAAATCAGTACTTTCTTTAGCTATGGAAAAATAATTGTGATATCTGATTTCTTGATTCTTGGTATAGTATCAATAGGATGGAGTAGCTTAGAGGCAAAATACAAGGGGGGAGGACAAAAAAACAGAATTTTTTAAAATAAAAAACTGTGTATTTATTCTTACATGTGTAAACTTCAGTCACCTTCAAAGTACTCTCCATTTGATGCAATACACCTATGGAGACTTTTTTTTTCATTGCTCAAAACAGTTTTTGAACTCCTTGATTCTGATGCCTTTCTACTGTTTTTTCTTTCACCTCTTCCCCATCATCAAAATGTCTCCCTTTGAGGACTTTTTTCATCCAGGG
Organism: Micronycteris hirsuta; assembly: GCA_004026765.1. Classification (NCBI taxonomy): domain Eukaryota; kingdom Metazoa; phylum Chordata; class Mammalia; order Chiroptera; family Phyllostomidae; genus Micronycteris; species Micronycteris hirsuta. The sequence continues at coordinate 256,115 of PVJI01000133.1, forward strand.
AAACAGAAAAAGATAGCTCAGGGCAAGATGATGTGAATAGGGAGGGTGGGACATGGGGGTCATGCTGGTTTTGGTAAAAAACTGCTGAACAACCAGCACGGTGTGGGCAGGTGCGCTTGTAAATCACCCATCATGAAATGGGCAAACCCATTGGAAGAGACTTCAAAAAAAATTCACTGAAGCCGACTGCAGCGTCTTACAACGCCAGCTAGTGCACCAATATAGACGGGTTCTGAGAACGCTCACCTAGCAGGAGAAGCCTGCTTTACAAGGGGCCAGCCCTCCAGAAGATAATTCCGGGTTTGGGGGTTCCCCCCTTGTACATGATGCTACTAAATTCATTTTAAAGAAGAGACAAACTCTCACTTACCTGCCTTCTGACAATGTACAATCTTTTCATACACAGCATCTGCGTTTTCAATCAGGGCCTTGAGGGACTGGATCATCTGCAAAGGGAATGTCCGGACATGAGGTTACACCTGACAGCGACACACCAGTCTGTACACGTGCATGAGGCTCTTCCCTAAAATCAGCAGAGGCTCTTTTATCTGACTTCCCACCACTCAAGTTCAAATGTCTGTGTGAAAAATGAGGAAACCACGCGTCGCCACGGAATGGTTTAAACAAGACTGTGAGTATGAAGTTTCAGGTACAGGCAGACTAATACGCAGTGGGCCAGTACTGAACTGAGTTTGTTTCGGTGTGAAAATCTACAAGTATATGTGTGTACAGGGTGTTTTAAGTCATTATTTTCAGTCATTTATTTTAACAATGTCATCATATAGAGAGTTTCAACAACCTACACACCTTACCCTTTTCAGCCAAAATGCCTTCCTTTGAAGATTAGTTTACAACTTACGATGAGGATAAAAAATACAGCTTTTATGTGATCCATCACTAATGATATATTTTTAATACTCCTATCAATGATTTTAAAAGATTTTATTTATTTGTTTTTAGAGAGAGGGACAGGGAGGGAGAAAGAGAGGGAGAGAAACAGCAATGTATGGTTGCTTCTCACATGGACCCCACTGGGGACCTGGCCCGCAACCCAGGCATGTTCCCTGACTGGGAATCGAACCGGGACCCTGTGGTTCCCAGCTCGTGCTCAGTCCACTGAGCTACACCAGCCAGGGCTCCTATCAATGCTTTTAAAAATTCAATTTTGAGTTCTTGTTCCAAATTTCACGTGCTTGTTTTAAGAGCCAAGCTGGCATAAGAAAAAGTAACAGGGCACAACTGACCAATTATTTCACTCACCAAAATGCTGGGAAAAGAACACCCGAAGTCGTCTTTTTGGCTCTAAAATTACTTTGAGAATCGGATAGCCAGATTCAGCTCTCCTGGCTCCGATGGACACGATGATTAATGCTTACCTGAAGTGCAGAGTCTAACTTTTGTATTTAAATGTAAAAATATTTTGCATTATAATATTACTCATCTATTTTACATGACCGTTCTAAATAACAAATGCCAATCCATCATTCTTCATTTCTTTAAATTCTGCCTTGTTCTTTGTAGTATTTATCACTGGCTGCCATAATAATTATTTTACAGAAACTAAATATATGTAGGTTGGATAATTTGTATAACTCAAAGAACACCATATTTTGATTAATTACTTATTTATACTAAAGCATAATCAACATGCCTCTTAAGAAGTGCACCAGATTCTTAAAGTGAGTCACACAGCATCTATCACCTTCCACTGTTCTAAGAAAATCATAGTAAACATCCAAAGGTTTGAAGGCTAAAGCAGGTGTTCATTTATGGCTTTATTCATTTTTCATGGGAGGCCTATTATAGGCAGCCCCTGAGCAGGGAGTAGGGACACGGTGACCTACAGGACAAAGCCCATCTTCAGGGAGCTCACAGCCTAGTGGTGGGGCTTGCAATTCAGTGGTTTCACATTCGTTCTTCAAGATCTGAGTCATTCCTGTAAATTAAAATAGTCTAGCTTGACATATTGAGCAGGCAGTGAAAAAAATGAATAGTTAAGCACTCAATTATACTGATATAAAGTCATTTGTATTGTTATATAATTTGCACACGGAAAAGGTTCATCTCGTCATCGGTAACCTTTTTCAGCTTTGATATCAAGCCAAATGAGAGAGATGAAGAAGCAAAGGCTTCTTCAAGTAAGGATATGGTTGTCTCAGCTCACTATCCAAGAAGTGGCCGACCATGCCCCCATCATTCAAATAGAAAAAAGGAAAAAAAAAATACAAGCCATGAAATGAACCTGGTCCTGAAACATAAGGGCAGGACAGGAGCAATAAGAGGAGGAAGAAAGGAAAACCAAACAACAGCATCCAGCACAGGCTCACGCACATGGACAACCTGTGGGGGAAGGGTGTTCAAAGCAGATTCAGACTGGGGGGTGGGGCAGGAGCAGGAACCGTACAGGCTTACGTGAGTTCAAATCCTGGTTCTGCTGTTCATTAGCTTTGTCATTAGGACAAGACATCAAAAGTCATGGAACCATACTTTCCTACCTGTAAAATGTATTTAATGACAGACACGACCCTGAAGAGATTGTGAGGAGTAAATGAAAGAATGCATGGGACTGCCACAATGAAGACCCCTGTGACTGGCTGATGTCACAACTGACTCCTCATTTATTCAGGGGCCTGCCATTTTCTGGCAGCCCAAAATTAGCTAGATGAGTATGACTTCCTTTCATATAGTCACTGGCAGTATTTCAAACACCCATCACTAATTTTAGTTTTACTTAAAAAGCCTGGTGTGATGAAGCTCAGAGAAACAACACACTGCATGATTATTCTTGAAAGTATCTTCCAGATTAAACTATCACCCAAGGTTAAATAGTTATGCACCTTTCAGCTGTAAAATACACACAAGGCTTGAGACATGCACATCTATCTCAAGGGGCTGGAGAGTGAAGCTCAGCAGTCTCCTGTGCTCTTTAATACTTGGAGGATCAATCCTTTGTTCTTGGGACAATCATCTGAGGCCTCTAAGTGGGACCCTGAACTAGTGCTGAGAATAAAAGAAGAGTTACTGCCCCAGACCTATGCACAAACAGCAATCACAATAACATGTGGCGTTTTCATTGTAGCCCATTTGCTATTGGATGACAGCTATGGCAGGTTGGTGGGATATTTATGGCGGTGTCCTGGTATCTATAGTGATGCTCCATTTGTGGCTTGGACTTCAATACAAAAGTTCTTCTTCTAATAATGGCAGTGGAAACCACGCCCGTCCTCCCCCTGCCCCACCCTTATTCAAGAGCAGTATATAAAATCTGAAGGTGGCTAATGCCACAGTGTGGAGAATGCAGACATCATGAAAAGCCAGTCCTCAGGTTTGTAACTTAACAGCAGCAGGTATCTGTGGACCATGTTGGAGGGGTGTCCCGGAGGGAAGAGCCTAGGATAAAGTAGGAACGCAGCTAGCAAAGCTTAGACAAGGCAGGAAGAAAACTCATGCAGATCTTAGGAGAGGTGATTCTCTTTGACATACTTGTTATCAAATGTTTTCACCACTTCCTTTGGGAGGAGGAACTGTCAATTTATATCTTTTTATAGTTTGAGAGTAGTATATTTGGGTGTGCACTTGTAATTAAATTAACATATGGCAGTTGGTAGTTCTTGTCCAGTGCATCAGTCCATTCACCCGCAACTCTTACAGGATTTGCATAAATTCTTCTCGAGTGAGACAGCCCCTCTAGGTATTCTTAAGGAAACTCTCCGGACTGTGAGCTCCTTCCAATAAATGCACTAGGTCAACGGTCCAAGGCTGAGAGGGCAGGGTCAGGCTTTCCTGCCTGCCAGCTGGCTGATTTCTTGCTTCATTCAGCTGACAACTATGGCTGAATGTAGAGAGCACATGGCACTGAGGACACAGCAGGGACACGATCAGGGTGCCATTAGATCTAGTGGAGACTGATCTCTGTCCGGGTCTGCTACTTTGTAACAAGTTGTGATGATAAATAGCACAAGTGCTGATGAATCCAAACAGAAGCAATTCAAGCCCTCCTCTGCATTAAGTACATACTTGCTGCATTCTATTTCATTTAATGCTCACGAAATCCACGTGAGGTGGGTATTTAGGGGATTAGTTTTACAGACACAAACACTGAAGACCTGCGAGGTAGGCAACTTTCCCAGATCATCTGGTATTATGGACATAGGGACTGTAACTAATAAACAATGGAATTGGTATTCCGTTTGACCGCAGAGCCTCTGCTTTTCCCACAGCACCATGGGAGATCTTGACATAAGAGTGGCAACTGCACAAGAAGAGGAGAGGCACTCCAACCAGAAAGGTGTGGAAAAGGAAATTTAGTAACTTCTGATAGGTACTGTGGACCTTCAGACAGAAAATACCTATTCAGAAGGGCTCCTGATAACTAACTGGGCTCCAATTTTAAAAACAGAGCTGAGCAGCCATTTCCACACAGGGGCCTCTCACACAAACTGTACTTCAGGGAGAAGCCTGCGCTAGGTACCTGCCTCCTGCACTGTTTCTGCTCTCTGAGCCATCCTTTAAAGTAGTCCCTGGAATCCTATTTCAACCAACAGGACTGAGGTATTCCTTAGCCAGTTGGAGCTGTGTATTTATTCCCCCATCAACATGTTCACCAACCAATTAGAGCACCTCCATTCTGACCAATCAGAACAGTGCCTTTTGGACCAATCAAACTGTGAGAATTTAGAGTCCTCATTTGCATGAGGAAGCAGGGCCCGGGACTTCTGTCTTCAGAAGTCAGCTCCCCTGTGGCTCAGAGAGCTCATTTTCCCTTCCCACCAAAGGCTGAAGGCTGTGTTTCCTCTGCTGGGGCGGAAACACTGAAGATGAAACACGAAGCCAGAGCAGAGCAGCGCTGTCTAGCCAGAGAGGGGCCCGGCTACAGGGCTTCCTAACAGCTGTGCTGTTTCACAATTGAGCTGTGTGCACTCAATAAAGTTTCTTCTTCATTGCACCCCCAAAATGGGGATTCCTCTCAGGGTTGAACTGACACCAGTGACCCTGGGTTGACAAAACTCACAGTGGGGCATGGCTGTAGTAATGCAGCTTGCTGACACTGGCCCCGAGTTGTTTTAAATACTATGTCTATGAAGCACTTTGGGGAAACACATTTTTAAATGACAGCAAACAATTTACTTTGCTCCACTTAACAATTCATTATTATAGCAGAGAAATCATTTCTATTTAATGCAAAGCTACTAGAATAAGTATCTCAGACTAGACAAAAGCAGACATGGGGAGGGACATCAAAAGATGACTCAAAGGGAAAATGGCTTTAAGTTATTTTCTTGGCATATATTACATTAATATGCCAGTACAATGCAAGGCTCATCAGAGTGGTTGGTTTCATAAGCATAATATACACTGATGCAAACGGCTTAACTTCATCAGTCCCCTTTAAACGGAGAGGCATGAGAGTCTGGGCACCGCAATCAGACACCCAGCCGCCGCCCCAGGACTCACTGTGTGGGCTCTCACACCGTTTATGAAGGACAAGATGCTTCTATATAGCTGCTGTTCATGGAATTTATATCCGTGGCTAGTTACCAGCACCTCCTACATTTCTGAAACTAATAATTCATTGAAAAAAAATCTATGGGTTTAACATAGATTTGATCAGCTTTAACATAAGATTTTAATATAGGACTCAAGCAGATGAAAAGCAGGAAGTAAAGGCAAAGTAAAAATTCAAATTAATATTTTATTAAGCTGGAAAGAAACCAGAAATACCTTTTAAAAGGATGCTGTTTGGAAAATAACTCCCCATGTTAGTATAAGACAAAATTTTCTGTTTATAGGTGTTATGAGGATAACTACTATATTAATATATTTCATATTACTGGATTTCTATAGATTGCTTCTTTATTTTCTGTTTTGAAATTTGCATGTCAAACTCGAAAATTGTTTCCAGAATAAGCAAGTCTATGGTTTTATGTAAGAATCTTATGTTTGATTTTAGGCAATACATCAAACCTCCTTTCATCCTGAAAACACAGATTTTGATAACTACAAAAGTAATTTGAGCCCTTGGGTGAAATAAATTTAGTAACAGTAATAACATCCTCTAAATTCAACATTTTTTCCCCTTTGATCCTCAGGTCCAGGTAGAAAATGCCTCTCTCATAAGACCTTCCCTTGCCTGTCCCCATCTTAACACAGGGCTGCTGCTGCTGCTTCGGCTGCAGCTGTTTCTGATGAAGTTACAAAGCCTTAGTCTGAGAAGTACTCAAGTTGTGATGAAAGAGAACAGGTCGATAGCAAAAAAGGTCTGTTCTTTTGCACAGAGTCTGTGGCTGGGCGACACATCACCGGTAAATATTTTCCCCAACTTAAAAAATTGAGCATCATTCCCAAGCTTTCCAATGGACTTATAAAAATGGCACACCTAGTCCTCATTGAACACCCCCGGAGTTCTAAGCCTGTCTTGGAGACGCGTGGTAGGCCTCAGCCGACAGCAAAGGTCTAGGTGGCAGGTGGCAGGTGTAGCTTCGAGTACCACCAAGCCCAAGAAAGACCCCGGGAGGACCGAAGCTGGACTTGCCTCCCAGGGCTCCAGGGAAGAGTAACGAAACGGCACTTGTGAAGCAAGGACTGAGGTCTTTGGAAGATGAGCCAATTCAATCCGAAGCAGTATTCTACCTCTAATGAGAAGGATCTTCATGGCAGTCTCTAAAGCTCAGTGTCACCGGAGGAATGTCACCCTTGTGCTACACAGCCTTACAAAGTGAGCTGGTTCACTAATGTTCAGAAGGGGACAGAAAATAAGAACACAGTTCCCTCAGGAACCTATAAGCTTTGATGCTTTTATTCTGTGCTCTTGAAAGTAACATCTCTCTGAGTTAGCAACTCTATCTTTATATATATATATATATATATATATATATATATATAAAACAATAGTTAATAGTATGTGGGTGAAGAATTTTAGAATCAAATGTAGGAACACTGAAATTCAGAGGTAACATTTTCTTTCATTAAACCTTCCACATACAGCAAAATGTTTCAAACTTGAACTAACAGAAGAGAAACCATTTATAAAGTTATTGTTGGAAAATACAACATAGCTTTTAACACTTGAAAATAATATAAAAATCACTCATTGGAACTGGAGTGTGAAAGTTATATCGCTGTGGGGGTCTTTGCCCCCTTCCCATCTCTGGCAGGTGAAAGGTTTGCGGCCACACTCTGCCGTGTGGGGGAGGGCGGAGAGCTGGTCACCCTCCAGGGTCGAGGTATGCTGTGTCATTAATAGCTGCGGTCATCATCCCTTCCAGCAAGGTCACTATGAAAACACTTTCTAAATAACAAACTGTTTCCCGAGTAACCTGTCCTAGTTTCCTCATAAATCTCACTTCTGCTTCCACATTTTCCACTATGCAAAAAAACCCTCTATAATAGAAAAATTATGGAAAAAAGCTAAAGCTCTACCAGATTAAAAAGCACTACTGAATTGTTAGGGAACATGTAGAGAGGAGCTTATTTTATTTGGGTGCTACCCCATAGGGGACCCCACTGCAGGCACAAGGGGGAGCAGCAGGATACGAATCAATGTAAAGCATCAATAGGCTCCCCAGGCACTGCCATTCACGCCGCAGGAAAGTAGGGAAATGCATCCTGGTTTCCGTGGAATACAGCCTTACAATTCTAAGCAGAGGTGTTCTGGGATCGTAGTGGAATTTCAGAAGTAGGAACAAAGGGCTAGGGAAGAAGTGAAGGTGGAGGCCTGAAAGTGGGGAAGGCAGCCAGCTGGGGCCCCTGATGTGCGAGAGAAATGGGAGGCCAAACGGGCTGAGGAAGAAAGGATGGAACTGAGAGATTGTGCAGGAAGAACAACAGGCGAACAAAGCAAGACTGGGTGATTGCAAAAGGAAGAGCCGAAGACAGAGAGCGTAAACTGGATAGATAAGGAAAACTATAATCCACCCACTAGCTGTAAAACATTCCACAGTTTGCAGAGTATCTTTAATATGGTAACTGCTTCAGGATGTGGAGTTCACCTTAGATTAGCTGAGTCGGTGGTGGTTACGGAACCTGCCGCGACCACCAGACCCTGTGCAAACGCTGGGTTCTGGCACTGTAAAATTGGGAATTTTCTGCACCGAGGTGGAAACTGAGAGAAAGAAGGTCTCCATCTCCGAGGGAGGAGTTTTAAAGATAACTGAGATTAAAACATCACAGCGGTGCTCCAGAATCATGCCAATTAACAGGCGGAGGAAACCAATGTAAGAGACACAGGAGTGGTGCTGGGGGAGGAGACAGACAGGATCCTGTTAAGTGTTCACAGATGCGCCAGGAGAATTGCTGGAGGGGGTGGGCGCACAGTCCTAGGGACTCTGGGTCTGGTAACTGCAGAGAACGTAACTGCAGTCCTGACCGCTCCGCTGTCAGGCGCCGATGCCCGTGCTCCTCAAAATCAGTGCTCCATAGAGAACGGTGCGAGAAAAACCAAGAGGTTTGTGGGGGAAATGGGATTATGAGAACAACAATAAAATCATTTTTTTAAAAGGAAAAAAAATTTTTTTTGCAGTGACACATGAAACGCTGGAACTAAATAAAAGTGATAGCACACAGTTCTGAATGTTAAATAGTTAAGGAGTACAGAAATACTATAATAAACGTGGCACTTGAAAAGGCCCGAGGGTTGCTGGTTGAACCGCGTGTCGGAAGTGCGGCAGCTCGTGAGTGACTGTGAAGAGGGAGACAGAGGGCTGTCTGAAACCTGATGAGAAGGGGTAGCGCAAGATGTGAGTGGGTGCAGCTCCTAACACACTAGGTGAACCACGGGAGCTGGTGGGAGTCTGAGGTGTGGGTGTGTGCATTCAGTTCACCAAAGTGCAGCTTTCTGCGCTCACGGGTGTTCCTTGTGGTCAGAGCTGTGCATAAGAAAACCCAAAATCTGCCTTAGTCTAAAAGCGTTCACTAACGCGTCAGTCATTCAAATAAATTTGCATTTTCAAAACAAGCGCTGTAGCAGAACTGACTCTAAAGGGGAGAGTATTTCACAATCTTTCTTGTGAAGTATGAACTCTCAGTTTCTATCATAGTCAACCAAAGAACAGTTTTGGCATCATATGAGCCTGCCTCAACACCGTACTCCACTATTTTAACAATCATTTCTGGCCAAAGAGTAGATGCCAAGCGCTATATAAATCTGGAGTGAATTATGAGTTATGAGTGACCCAGGGTCCACATTCAGGAAGCCAAGAATTCTCTAGCTTTGCAATATGCTCTAACGTCTCATAAAGTTCACCACAGAGCCAGCGTGCTACGTCCCTCTGGGATGGATGTGGCTCTCCCGTCACATAACTTTCATCTGAACACTGATGCAATCTGAAGCTCCCGTGCACTAAGTTTCAGAGCAATCTCATGAAGTAACATCCCATCTCAACTGTAGGCGTCTGGTTGAATTTCACATGACAAAAAGCCTCCTCCACCTCAATGTCTCCATCTATAATTTCTCACTCTAAAGTAATATATTACCATAGCAATGCACTTGGAAAGGGTAGCATTTCACAGAGCAACCTTCAAGTTTAATTCAAGTGCAATCTCTGAGGAAAATCACCATGTAAAGACAAAGACATTCTGCTAATTATACAGAGTAATGTAACTTTCTCTTGTTCTCACCTAAATAACTTTCTGTGTTCAGTATAAAAGTCACAAAAATAAACAGTATTACGTAGTCAAACACCAGAGTTCCCTAGGTTCTTACTACCAGTTGCTTTGGTGCCTGGTGCATACTGGACGGACGAAAAGTTTACACTTGTGGGTGTTTCTGAGACGCACTTCCAGTGTTAGCCACTAGAAGTCCTTAGTAACACACACTTGCTGGGCGAGAGGAGGGGGGGAAGGAGCAAAGATGAGAGAAAACACTGCGAGGAGGAAATGAGGGTGGGGGTGGAGGGAGAACACCATGTAGAGGAATAGAAGAAAAAACAAGACAAAATCACAGAGGCAGAGTTTAGAGGCATCAAGAGAGTTAATGCACCATGCTGATTTATCTGATCCAAAGATACATTTTTAAATCAGTTCGGAAATTTCAAATCAGATAAGGACTTTTTATTTTATGCAGACAACTGAATAAACTATAAAGCCATGACCAAACTCTTATTCACTCACATTTCTAGATTAATTGGAATTTAGCACTATCAGAAGTCTCCTCTGTATGTCCCCAAGGATATTTAAGTAGCTAAGGGAGAACAGAAAGGGGCTCTGGAAAAACCAGGGGTTCCTATTACCAAAAGATTAATTATGAAGTCAATGTACAGGTTTAAAATCTGCACCCTACTATACATTTTAAAACTGTTGAATAGCTTTAGTTTCACAACGTACACAGAATTTCAAACAGTTGAATAGAATTGTGGTTGCTCTTGTACTGTCTCTGGTCCCGTACAGTATTCAGAGAAAACAAAAATTACTGAAAATTGGGAAAAAAAAAAACACAGAACCCAAACTAAGGAGACTTCTTAGCGTGTGACGAGTTTGCTGCACGGCTGCCTGTGGGACCGCACACACAAACCCATCCCCCCAGGGCCTCTGGCCCTGCCAGCCTCTTACACTGTGAAACGCTTCTCTGCTTTCTAACTGGTAATGATGATGGGCTTACAAGACGTCCTCCTACCATCTCAGATGGCACCTTGTGTTCAAGTATCTGTGGTTACGAGAGCAGGAAGGGACACGTTAGGGACGTAGCAACTTGGAAAGGAACTTTCAACTGGGCCTTTGGGCAGCCGGGTCAGTCCAGTGGGGATGTGGTCGACAGCCAGCCTCTCACTCACCGCTGCCTCCAGTAAATGTCTGGCAAGGGGACAAGGGGCCAGGGCACCACTGTGACTCCCCAGGTCTCGGAAGTTTTAAAGACAGCAAGTGCAGAGGCTACATCTGAGATGGAGGGAGCGTCTCCAAAGAACTGATGAGAATGGCTCAAAACCTGGCCTGCATCATCCCTGCAGGAAGAAAGGGGACCTTGAACTTGTTAAACCCAAGTACTCAGTGAGCAAGCTACTTCCGGAGAGCAGGTCAGGAACTTCAGGATGCTCCACTGACTCTTTCAAGTCACCCAGGACCATTTAGAGTTCTGACATGTTCATTTAAAACTATTATTACTAAATTAATTAAATTTCAAAGGATACAATTTGAATTAAACATAGTACCACTTTTATTACTGTGCATTTATATAGAGGTGATTTGGAAACTCCTAATTGACAGAAGGTAATTCAATTGCAGTACTTGTGTACGGTATCGTCAGTTTCCCTCAGGTCTGTGATAACTAAGTATAAATGTTGGTTAACAGAGAAAAGCAATTTGAGATTTCTCTGTAATGAAAAGCAAAAGTTTATAGAGCCCAACAAGGTGTCCACAGGGTTCCTGGAATGGCAGAACTGGAAGACAATATGCGTAGACCCCCTACTGCAGCACTCGCCCTATAAACCCAGGCGTCCTTCCCGGTGGTGACCGCATCACGCACATGTTCCTCTGCCTCCCCCTTTCAGAGCAGACAGATGGCTAGCTCAGCAAAGTGGTGTGAAACCTTACCTTCCTCTTCACTTTGTACTTTCAAACCTGCCTTTATGAGATGGAGCAACCATGCTCCCCACACTGCCTCCCAGCTGCTGCTGGGAAGTTTGGAGTGGTGTTAAAACATGCACACTGAAAGGTCTACATGTTTCTAGCCTTTGAACACTCATCATCACGTGATAATGACCACCACTTATTGAGACTTTATCACATTCTGGGCTATGGACATGTAACGTCATAACCGAGGAGATGGTGACACTACGCCCAATTTACAGATCAAGAAGTGGCCTTGCCCACGGTCACACAGTGAGCACCAGAGCAGGGACTTCCTCATCACTGGGGCTCATGCGTTTGCTAGCGCCACCCCTTGGAAAGGTGCCACTCAGCTCCTTCCTCAGGCAGTGATTTTTAACCGGGGTGCCGCAGAATTTTTAAAACATGCAATACCAGACTATTAGTCAGGGGCACTGACCTCTTTTCCCTTAGATTCTCATGTAAAAAAAAAATGACAACAGCCAACACAACAACAGCCGTCTGGTGTGAATGAATCAAAATAACACCTATTTTTTTTTGTCAGATCAACAAAAAACGTATTTTTCGGTGTGCTGCAGAATTTCAGTAATTAGCTCACGTGTGCCATGAGATGAAAGGGGTGCAAAACCGCCGTCCTACAGTATCGGCAGGCCCTTCACCCCCAATTTCTAGTCACACTGTCTCTGTATAAGAACAATCCTGTGCACATGCATTCCCACTCCACATACACCTGCTCAGATGGTCCGTGCGAATCACAACTGTACTTACTGAGATGGGCCTCGGCAAAACACACCAGAGCATACCTTCTGCTGGGCGCCAGTTGCCCTGGGAGTCAGCTCAGGATGGCCCATGAGTCAATGCAAACAAGGGTTTCCCAAGGCGGGGTCGGAGCCAGCGGAGGTTGTGTGCTTGGAGATGTCTTCCCCCGGGAGCGCAGGAGTGTGGCGTGGCTCACTCACCAGGGCCGGTTTAGGGTCAGAGATGAGGTGGGTACAAAGATGGAGAGAAGGTGGCTGTCCGACATTCAAGGACTTCTCTGCTCAACCCGCCAGGAGCCTATGCCCACCTATTAGCTCATATGACAACTGATTTATCAACAAGATTTGGAAAATCACAAAATGTCACTGAATCTGCCTCCTCTCTTGCACAGGCGAACGACTAAGAGCCCTCACCTACCTATTCTTCCTCCTCCCCCTCTATTCCTCCATCTGCTCTGTTTTCTTATGAGGACATCTCCATCTGTAAGTAGGAGTTTCAGGCAGGGTAAAACATAGGGGAGACACAGAGGAAAAAAGGTAAATGATCTGGGGAGCTGGGACCCTCATGCCTCCCTTCCTCCCACTTGTTCTAGGCCCAGCCCCTACTGCCTCTGGCCCCACCCTCCCCCCAAGTGTCTGGAGGTGTCCACCAGCCTCAGGTGCCCTCCACTCCCTGGACTGGCAAGGCCACCACTCAGTGCCTTAGGATCGGACTGCTAGATTAAGACTGGAAGAGCAGCTGCTCCTCACACCGCCTCCTCACCAGCCCCCAAACCTAACTCTGCTGAGGAAGGCCACTGGTGATGGTGTAACTCAGTCCCGTTCAGGGAAATGTAGACACTCGGGGGCTGAGACATATGGTAGAAAGGACTCCTGATATCTGTGTTGTGGGCATCAAGGTCACTTTCACTCATTCATTCACACATATATTTCGAGTGCCAGCTCTGTGGTGAGAACACGGTAGTGAACGAGGCGCACAATGTCTCTGCCATCCTGGAGCTCAGAGTTGGGGGAGTGGTAGAGAGGGACCTTATGAAAAAGAATCACACCAGTGAACGTACAAGCTGCAGTGAGAGCAAGAAGGAGATGAAGAGCATGAAGAGTCGCAGGGGGTGGGAATCCGCAGGGAGGCTTCAGAGCAGCTTCCCCAACCCCGGTGGGACAGGGCCTCCAGGGCTGGGTCTCAGCCTCCAGGGCTGGGTCTCCGCCTCTAGCACCCTTTCTAATCCCTCCCCTCCTGAGACAGCTTTAAATAGAATGTGGTTAGCAAGGCCTGGGGGTGATCATTTAAGAGAAAGCCCTCCTCCTCTCTGTCAGGGAGGGTGAAAGGAAACCTGGGGTTTTTAGAGAAGATGCAGAGCCTCCGCCCAATTCCCCTTTCTCCACCCAACCCTTCCCTCCCCAAACAAGAACTGCTTGATCTGACCGAGAAGAGGAGCACCACTCAAACTCGATTCTTCAGCTCTTTTTTTTTTTTTAATGCCTTCTTACCAAGCAGCACCATTGTGATTATGCATCTCACTAAATATGTGTGAAGTTAGCTACACATTTTGTTGGATTATAACACAACTCTACGGACACAGCACGCTTGCCTTGTGAACACTGTTAAGAAATCAGAGCAAACTTCAATTTTCGTGACCTTGCTCTGCAAGTTCCCGCCTCCACTGTCTTTAGGTTCCCACCCACCAGAATGCTAGCGATTAGTATTACTGCTCTGGCTCCCTGCTTTTCCCAGGACAAAGGCACTCAAGTGGTTAGAGCCCTCTCCTCCTACTGGGTTAACAAGCAGAATATTCTTATGGACCAAAACTCAAAATGCACTTAGTACATTATTTTTAAAAAAGAAAAAAAATTTAAATTGTAATTTAAGCTGGCAAATATGAATTTGGAGACCAGTACATTGAATGAAAGACACTAAGGACCTTTTCTCTGGGTCCTCTTTCCGAGGGACTGGCACACGCGTTCTGTGAAGGAGCAGATAACACCCATTTTAGGCTAAATTTGAGGCTTAGTTTCAAAACTGTGGCAACCACTCTGCTCTGCCATTGCCGTGGGAAAGCAGTCAGAGAATATGTAGTAAATGTGGTTGTGTTCTAATAAAATTTCACTTATGGACACAGATTAGAGTTCATGTGATCTTGTCATGTCATGCAATACTATTTTTTATTATTTCTTTCTAGTCGTTTAACAGGCAAAAAATGTTCTTAGCTTGCAGACCATGAAAAGGTGACCCCAGACTGGCCACTGGGTCGCAATCCCTGCTCTGACATGTTACATGACTAAAAATATTCGACAGAACACAGTTTGATTTGCTACAGGTACATTTTAGAAAATGGCCATAAAAAGCAAGTGCAGTTGGTATTTTAAAAGGGTAAGCCATGTGCTACGATATATGTAAGCAAAGAGAGGATTTGGTCATGGAGAATCCTAATACTTGTTAAAGACTTTCACAAACTCTGAAGAAAGACAGAGCTCGGTTTTAGGAAATCAACTAAAAATTAGTAAGTACCATCCCAGTTGCACTTAGCTAAATGCTCAAATAACCATTTGTACTCACAGAGATAGGTTTTTGTTTTTCTTTTGGCACCAGATAACTGATTTAAAAGTTTAAATTATTTTATGCCATTTGATAGCATAAATGACGGTGTAACTGCACTTGACCCAGTGTAGAAGGGTAATAACTGTAAACTAGAATGATCAACACCAATTTCAATGTTGAATTATCAATCAAACTTGAAATAAACATTTCTATAAGTAGATAAAGGATATCCTATATAAAATCTCCTTATACAAATCTGTAACATTTAGCCTCAAAGATTTCACCAATACTAACTGTAGTAGGGAAATAAATATTTTAAACCACTTACCATGTTATTTTTAAGTTAACTGGTAATTAAGCTTGTAGAGTTAAACTCAACTCTTAACACATCATATTGTCCACCCACTGAGTTTACTGTGAGAGTAATTTTTTTATGGTTCAGAATTTAAACTGCCCTAATTAAGTTAGAAAAGATTTTAAAACCATTATTAAGTGTTATTTTTATTCCTGATAAATTTGTGTGGTGGTAAAATCAGATTTCTGGTATAAAGGTGGTTATTTTAGTGGGGTGAGTGGCATTAATTATTTCACAGCAGTCTGGGGGAGATGTAAGCGAACAGGATGAAAACCAGCCGCTATTAAAATAAAAACCAAGTGACAGTCCCTGCAGTCCCCACTGAGAGAGCAGCTCATGTGTAGACGGAAGTCACCACCCAGGCACGACTGATTAGTGAGGAGGTCTGGTGAGGCTGAGGGTGAGCCTTCCCACCCACGGGAAAATGGGGAACAATGACTCCACGGGCTATGCTGAATTTTTCTCATGAGGCCAAATGTAACATATCAATGAAATAGGCTTCAAGGCTTAGACAGTGCCAAATGGTATTTGTAGGAACACACAGAGCTATGAAGACAAGTCGCTGCCTCACTGTTCGACAGGCTGTGGGAAGACGCCTTTACAGGTTTTCTTTCCCCCAGCTCATGACGGGGAACATAACGGACAGGAAAAAAGATCAGAAATGAGGAGATCCTACTGCCCGAAACAAAGGCGCCAGAGGCGGCTCGAGTGTCTACAATGGTACTTTCTCGAAAACAATTCTGAAATGTAAACTGGTTATTTCAACAGCTTCCTTTTTATGAAGGTGATTCCACCCAAATGATCCCATTTCTTAGAGAGCTGTCTTCTGAAATGCGATCGCCCATCCAAAGAGCAGGTGTCCATGAGCACGGAAGAGCTCATCGCAGCGTTTACAAACCCGTCTATACACCACCACTAATGACTGCACACGCGTATCTGACATAACGTCAATCTTTCCAGTTCAACACTGCCGAATTTCTACATGGAGCTCTGTGCCCTTCTAAACTGCACACGAATCGGTGGCAATAAATCAAGTTAATCTGTGATGAGTGGGTCTTACACATACCAAGTCAGGGAATGATGTAGAGAACATCAAGATCCTAAACAATAATATTATATCACCACTGCAACTTACATGCTTTCTAAACTCTAACCTGAATATGAGCAACAATGGAACACAGGAGATATTATACAATTTACCCTTTTGATCAATCTTTAACAAAAAGTACTTCTGAAAATAAGTTTGTATTTGCGATTCTTACTGGCTAATTGTAGCCAGTGCTTTGAAGCCAGCATGTTAAAATAATCACTCAGGAAATCATTTCCATGTAACTCGCTGGAGAGCATCCTGAACCCCACATGGGACCAGACACTAGGGCAAACTGCAGGCTCAGGTGACAAAGGCGGCCACCTTTCCAGGTGGAATGTAGACCCACCACCGGCTTCATACCCCCAACATCCCGGACCTCTGGTCAAAAACTGGCCCCCTTAGGAAACTAAGTTAAACAGTGAAGGTACAGTTACCGGCTCCTCCAGTGGGGTATTACCAGAGAGTATCTGGTACTCCAAAGTGGCGCCCTATACCTGGGGGGATCCAAAGTTTTATCCTGCCCTCTGCAAGCTCACAGCGATGGAGACGAATACCATGCATCAATTTCTCTCTAAAAGTAGCCAGCACACCCTGGCACAGTCCCCTCTGTGCCAGCAGCACACAGGGTCAAGCAGAGACGTAGCTCCCCTCTGGGTCCAAGGTGGGATCGAGCCAGCGGGCTCTCAAACACGGGGGAGAAGCAGGCTGACTCATTAATGAGCTATGAGATGCATGTTCTAGGTCAGCTCATCTTCAACTGTGTGTCTGAAAGGATTAGGAGCTCACACTGCATAAAGACGCACAATCAATCACCGGAGAAGGCCAGTTAGGCTCCGAGTCCTTGACCACCGCTTTTCTGTCTGAAATGGACTTCCACAAAGGAGGACAACCACGCCCACAAACCTAGATGTAGACAGGACACCTTTCCACTGACACTCCAGAAATAACGTCACCCTTCAACATCCAACAATTCTGGACGCTGTAAAAATTTTTTACTTTTAAAGAGCTGTACAGTATCAATAGTGTTTGATGCATGTTTCAAGAGCAAATAAAAATTTTTGAGTCTGAAAAACATTAATTGCTAGAGGAACACATGCGTGAGGTTTATTTCCTTAAAGTTATCCCCCCCCCCTTTTATTCCTCTCTCGGCAATTATGAGGCTTAACATAAATTCTTCATCTGTTGAAACACACCAAAGGGAAGCCGCTGTTCCAAGATGCTCTAAGAAGAATATTACCCACCGAACAATGACAGTTAAAGTAACAGAGAGCAACCTGTCCCTGTTTCCCTTGATGATCACCATATCCCTTTAGCTGCTCTAGTTCTGAAAGTCAGCACTTCATACTTCTAGCTCTACCTGCTGGCTCCTCTGAGACATCCAGGTCTTTCTCCAGGTGACATTTCAGAAGTCTGACTCTTTGACAATCCAGAGGATGGGTGTGGAGGGGGGGGATGGGGTAGTCTGGTGGCTACGGCAGTAGCAGTAACAGGTATACTGGGGATGGGGTAAAACTATTTTTCCCACACTTGTTGCAGTATTTTAGAAACCATTTTGCCTTGGGGGCTTTCCACCTATGCAAACAGCGAGTTTCAGAGCCTGGGGAGGAGCAGCGATCTCATAAAAACAAAGACACTTCTCAGATTTAAAGGTCAAATTAGATTTTGATTCAGGTTTCCACTAAAAATGACAGGCTTGAAAGTAAGGCTAGGTCAAGGAGAAACTGCTTTCTCAATGATTTCAACATACGAAGAAGCAGCCCTGGAGCTTCACCCCCTTGGGTGGGGAAGACTGCCCTCCCGCCTACCAGGTGTTTGCGTCTCGGACAGGAGGAGGGAAGAGCGGGGAGGAAAAGCTGGAAGGCCACCTCTGGTTGTCCTGTGTGACTGGACATGAAACTGGGAATCCTCCTACTGCATGGACTGAAGTCAAGGTGCAGGGAACGGAGGGGGAAGACGGTGAGCTTTAATAAGGACACAGAAGACTTCTGCACCCAGTCGCCTCCAGGCAACCCGTGGCTGCTTTGCAGAGGAGCAGAAGGAAAGAACGTCTGAGGGAGGAGCATTTCCCTTAAAAAGTGGAGGATCTACAGTCCAAATGCAATGAATCGAGTTTACCAAACTAAATTAAAATTTAGGAATATCCACCTCCCCCTGAGGGAGGGAGGGAGGGAGAGAGGGAGGGAGGGGGAGAGAGAGAGAGAGAGAGAGAGAAGCTACATTTTCTTCGCCATCTGAAGTTCAATGTGAATTCTGAACTCAAACTCTGCCACGGGGACATAGGGTGACGAGGGGCTGAACGAGGACGATGGCCACAGAAATGTAGAGACGACAGCCAGCACTGCCTCCTCGGCTCAATCAAAGCCTGTTCACTCCAAGTCTGACAGGGACGAAGAGTGAGGAGACTAGGGGCGGGAAGCGAAATGCCGCCTCACAGCTTTCAAAAGCCGCCAGTGCATATCGTGGCTGACCAAAAGAACTGTGTATATTATTCATAGAGAAAATAGCGACTTTTAAAGATGCATACAGTCCCCTTTCTAAAGTTTCCTTTAGGAGTCCTTGAGACAAAGAAGAACTTAGCAAATAACTCATGGAGGTTCCCTTAGCCACTGCAGAAACAAAAACAAAATATTCAATACTTGCTGTCAAGAAGAGAATGCATCAAAAACAAACTCTGAAGGAAGTATTATGCAAGAACAAAATCCACATCCAATGTGGAATTTGATGGGAACACAGGAAGTAATTCCTCTGCTCTTGCAAAGGAAGAAAAACGACTACGGTACTTCAGAGATCTTTTCTCATCAAAGATGGAATAGTGTTGTTCTGCGTAAGGCATAGCTTTAGAAAGAAGTTCCCTAGCTTTTCCGGAGCTTTAGATTTCAGATATAGTTTCTATTTTGTACATATGATCTAACAGATTCAGAGAAATAAAGTGTCTGAAAAATCAGCAAGCTTGCTCTATCCCTTTAAAAAGCAAGAGAAAAACTCTAAACTGAGAGCGGAGACCCCACCAAGCACCTGGCCCCAAACCACGGCACCATACAGGTGCCCCCCAGGCGGCCTTGGTTCAAACGCAAGGGGAAGGGATGCCAACAGTGGGCTCCCAAGTCTCACTCACCCAGAGAGCACCAAGCTGGTATGCCCTAGCTCACTGAGAAACTTTAAATCGGACTGTTAATATGCAGGTGATACGGTGGCATGCTTAATACCAATTTATAATTTTTTTTTTTTAGATTTTATTTATTTATTTTTAGACAGAAGGGAAGGGAGGGAGAAAGAGAGGGAGAGAAACATCAATGTGTGGTTGCCTCTCACGTGGCCCCCACTGGGGACCTGGCCTGCAACCCAGGCATGTGCCCTGACTGGGAATTGGACCGGCGACCCTTTGATTCGCAGCCCGCGCTCAATCCACTGAGCTACGCCAGCCAGGGCCCATTTACCATTTCTTGTCTGAAGACACCATCTGACAACACATTGATCTCCGTTGAGATTTCCGTCTCTGTCCTCCCAGAGGTCTTGGAACTGGGTGTCCAATTAAATAGAGAAAACAGCTATCTGATGAAGTCTCTTTCAAGAGAATTGCCAGTCCCTAAAATGCTTCTTTCCTCAACTGCTCATAACTTAGTATCTGGTGTGTGTGTGCGTGTGTGTGCGTGTGTGTGTGTTTGTATAAGGATATTTTTAAATACGTGTTCCTCGCTGGTGTCTGTGGAGACATGTACAGCTAGAAAACTGGATCAGACATACAGTCTTCTAGCACCACCATGGGCCTCAGCCCGAAGGGCGACCTTCCAAAAGTTTCCGAATCTCCCTGCATCCGATTTCTGAGAGGCAGCCTGCTCTGATGATACCTGTGATGCCGTCATCGACTTTCGTTTTTTAATGCTCACCCAAGGGCACGCTCGTTGATTTTAGAGAAGGGGTAAGGGAGAGCGAGAGAGAGGGAGAGACACCGATGTGATAGAGAAACACATGCCTCTCGCATGCGCCCCTGACTAGGGACCAAATCCACAACCTGGGTATACGGCCTTGACTGGGAACTGAACCCGGGGTCTTTCGGTTTATGGGATGATGTTCCAAGCAACTGAGCCACATTGACCAGGGCTCATCACATTCTTTTAAATATTTCTTTCCCCATCTCATTGGCTTGGTAGCAGTTCTGGAGTGGTTCCGCTGTGTGGTTTTGATGACTCCAGAGAAACTGCTTCTGGAAACATCACTGGGCGGACCTGCCCTGTCACCGAATTAAGCTACCGCCTTTGGGTTCTGCTTTTCCCTCTGTGGCAGGACACATCTCCCTTTCCTTATCCATTCTATTTTTATTTTTTAGCTCAGTCTTACTCCAAAGTATGATATTCTACCTGGCCTTTTATTTTATACTAAAGAGTTACAAAAGTTGGGAAAGTTGACACCTCCAATTAAAAGAAGCGTTTAATGTCAGGTTCTGAGGAAGGACAGTGATAAAAGGAGTCGCAAGGGAGATGGAAATCAATAGTGACCCCACCACAGGTCACCTCTGGCTCGATCCAGAGGGGCAGACTCCATTAGTTATGACGTGTGATTTATTTCTTCACTGCATTAAGCAGCGGCAAGACAACACACACGAAACCACACCAACCGCGTAAAGCATAGTGTTCCCGTATTTCATGCCAACTACCAGCACAGCATGCCCGTGTTTCATTTCCCACATTTGATATAAAGAACCTTGTTTCTGCCCTGACTGGTGTGGCTCAGTGGGCTGGGCATCATCCCGCAAACAGAAAGGTCGCCAGTTCAACTCCCGGTCAGGGCACATGCCTGGGTTGCAGGCCAGGTCCTGGTCAGTGGCCTGTGAGAGGCTGCTGATCAATGTTTCTTTCTTTCTTTTTCTCCCTCCCTTCTCTCCTCTCTAAAAATAAATCAATAAAATCTTTAAAAATACTTGTTTCTATTTAAGGAATATTTAAAGTTATGAATTAGAAGAGACTACTTAGTAACTAATTAAGAAACATTCACAGAGGGCAAATAACACCCTCTTAGACAAAGCATCTTGTTCCTTTTAATGCTGAAAAGACACTGGTCTCCCTGGGGGAATGGACTGCCCAGGGAACAGACAGAGGAACGCCATGCTGAGGATGAATTCACGTATAATCTCTGAACAGGGGGTGGCTGCCCAGGAGCCCACCGCTGAGTAGATGGACAGCCAGACTGCCCGTAACTGAGGTGGGCATCCTTTTCTTTACTTTTTTCTCTTCTCTCCTTGTCATTCGCTAAAACTGCATCTCCAATTTAATTACAGTGGCTAAAGCACACTCCATATTACATAAAAATTACAGCGAGATTAATGAGAGAAAACTAATGAATGAAATACACTAACGAGCAAAATAGAACCAAAGACAGGGAAACATGGAACAGAGTGACAGAGGCCGGGGGTGGGGGGGGAGGGTGGAGGAGGAGGGCAAAGAGGGAAAAATAGGGACAACTGTAATAGAATAACAGTTTAAAAAAAAAAAAAACTTTTTTCTTTAAAAAAATCTTACTGTGATAAGAACACTTAACATGAGGTCTCCCCTCCTAGCCAGTTCCACTGCACAGCACATTGATGTTGACTGTAGGTGCCTTGTTGCTGACAGCCTCTGGAGTCTATTTATCTGCTTAACCCTCCCCCCAGCCTCTGGGAACTACCATTCTGGTCTTTGACTTCATGAATTTGACTATTTTTAAAGCTTAAATAAGTAGAATCAAGCGGTACTTGTTTTTCTGCCTCTGACTTATTTCACTTAACAGTACTCAACGTCCAATGGAAAAGCTTTTACAGACAACTTTCTTTTTATGTCGCACCTCACAAAATATTTAAATTTTCAATGTTTTCTCTCTATAGAGGAAGAGTATTGACTCCTTGGTCTCTCTCTCTGAGAGTAGAGATCTAGTAAAAATTTTAAAAATTTAACTCTGAAGCAGACAGGAAATCTGAAACTAATAAACAAACATAGTTAGCGCTGAAGGATTGCTCTCATCAACATTAGAAGGGTGGTAAAAAATCACTTCAGTTTAAAAACATGGGAATCAGACTGACATTGATGGTAGAGGGGGAATAGAGTACCGAAATGCAAGGGCAGATCCGTTCTTTAGGGCATTATGTATCATAAAGGATATCCAGGTATTCACTAGAATCTCTTAAACTCAGTTTACATAATTATTCTTTTCTCCTACCAGCCTTTAGTTACATGAGGGAACAAACACATCTTGATATTTGATTGTAAACATTGGATGCATGCAAGTTCATTTACATAAATTTTAAGTAAAATATTAAATTTTCCTGTTTTCTGAGGCATAATAAATATAAAAAATATGTTCCAGTACTTAAAATCAGATTTCTTTGAGCAGAATTTGATCTACTACTAATTACATTCTTCCTTATTTTAAGCTCATTGAATCTGCCTTTTAATATAAACTAAAATATGCATAACAAATTACTTTTCGCCTTCAGGGGGAGCAAGAACAAGAGACAACTTCAAGAGTGTCACACAACCAACTTCAGATTACTGTTCCTGAAGAATCCGGGCTTTATCGGTACACTGATCATTCAGCACACATGGCTAATTTTCCTGGTCAGGAGTGCAGAAAACAAAAATGGACAGAGAGACTACCTGAGCTAACCCTGGTTCTGCCATTAATCTGATGCACCGCAAGGTTTCCATTTTCTCATTTGCAAACCAAAGGTGCTCAACAGGTAGTCTGACTTCTCTTTTCACTGTACCTGCTCAGAGTCCCTAATGCCCAATGCTAAGCATGACTTTTTACTGCTCAAGAATGTGCAAGAATTCCCACAGCCCAAACTTGGATTTCCCAAGACATCTGCTTCCCATTTCTGAGTAGGTTTTGCCCTGTGAAGTCAGCTCGAAAGGTTTAGTCTTCTTAATCCCTAAACCTGAAATTGAGCATTCTCTTCCATATACATCCAAATAATTTGTTCACACATTTTTAATATCTACTTGTCAATCAATCAATCATCTATATCACCTTACTTTCTAAGGATACTCTCCATCTCTTGTATTGAATTGTAAATTCCTCAAGGGAAGAAAAGTCTTATTTGTCTGACAACACATGGTCATTCCCTCTCTCCACACCCGTCCGGTCCCTATTTTTAACAGCCCTTCCCCAGTCTGTGTCATCTAAGAAGGCATCTGTACTTCTCTTCTTCTCTCTTCCTGAATGGCTCCGATGCCTGCCTTCATGAACTAGGTCCCAGGTCCAAACCTCGCCACTTCTGGGACCCAGAAAGATATCACAAACTGTTGGGTAAAACAACAACTGGGACAGTTTTTTTTTTTTTTTTTTTTTTAAGATTTTATTTCTTTATTTTCAGAGAGAGGAGAAGGGAGGGAGAAAAAGCAATGTATGGTTGCCTCTCACATGGCCCTCACTGGGGACCTGGCCCGCAACCCAGGCATGGGCCCCGACTGGGAATCGAACCGGGACCCTCTGGTTCTCAGCCCGCGCTCAATCCACTGAGCTACACCAGCCGGGCAACTGTGACAGTTTTGAAGATCTGTTTGTTGGTGGTAATCACAGAAGCCATCAAAACAATCGAGGGGCCATAGGCATGGTGACCATACAACTAATTATCTACAGAGATTCTTTTAAGAGTTGGAGGGAGAATATTAATAATTACGCTGGGACAGCAGGTGTGTAGGCAGGGTCCACCCCAGGAAAACTGGGATGTGTGGCAGGCATGCCAGGCATGGGCATTCTCTTCTAGTCTCCACGCAGGCGCACATGTTCCCTTCTCCATCACCATCTCCTTCTCCACACCCTCTTTTCTCACAGACACTGACGTATTTCTGATATGCTAGTCTATTAATAAGAGTTCAGACACTGAAGGGTCATCACAATCTTGACAGCTTTAGTCCACATCTCTGCACCCTTAGGAGAGAGCACGGCACTGTCCCCACTGGCGGGTGAGCTCAGCAATGTAGACCGGCCGTGACCCGAGTTCTGCAGGGAATTTCCTAAACCACCCTTACTTCTCATTTGGAGTCTTCAAATTATAGATGGGAATAGATGGGAAGTCAACAAAATGAAATAAGACCTTATGTCTAAGGTTAATTTTGGATTAAGTTCAACATAACGTTACAAAAATTGAAGAGCTGTATTTAAAGTTACAGGCTGTGTGAAACCGTAGTACATTTCCCATCATTGTTTAACCTTTGTCACAAGGTGTGAGACCATTAAGTCACTAAAAAAGGACTGTAAAATGTCACAAGAGTTATAATATTGCTGTAGCAAAATTACAATTTCTAAAATTCAAATAATTTGAATTAATTCTAAGTATTTTATAACTTGATTTATCAGCTGGAATTAAAAAGAGAACAAATCAATAAAGCTAGGGGCAGAATTCAGCACAGCTATTTCGATTAAACATCATGTAAGAGTAGTTCCACAATTTAAAAAATGTAAATAGGTGAATACAATTCTGTCTTATCACTTCTACAACAACACACATTGTCAAAATAAGAGTCACATAATAAGTGTTATCATCTGCCAGCCCAGGATGAGGAAGAAGCAGGGACCCAAGGATCACCGAGTGATTCCATGCTCAATATTGTGGAAGTAACTAGGTAGCCTGGGTCACAGCATGGAAGAGCTCTTCAAACTTCCCCACATTTACCTTTTGTTCCTACATTTCCATTTCCCCCCACGAGGATCTTGGCACGAGCTTTTTGTGTTGATGTCCCTCCTCCCAGCTGCCCCCATTTCCTCCAGTAGATGGGATGCTCCCTGAGGACAGGGGCCCAGCGTGGTGTTTGTCAGGGACATCTGCCCCTGGCCTGCCTTCCTCCTGCAGCTTGACTGACACTCTCTAGTTTGCCTGCAGCGTCCCATGTCCAGTCCTTTATAGCTCTTACGTGACCATGAACTCTAAGCTGGAAATAGCAGGGATAAAAAGCATCTGTTACAAAGTGCAGCTGCTGTGCAGGAACCTATGAAAAAGATCAAATACCACTTTTTTTTTTAAGGCATGAACTGATAAGCTATTTAAAACATTCCATTCTTCTGACTTATACTTCCAAGAAGTGAAGAAAATCAAGAACAAAAGGTCTTCGGAAATGGTGTCTTTGGATGTAGCACCCCGTGGTCAAGTCAATTTGTGAAATAGGGCACACTATGTCTACCACCCTCTTGGGAACTCGCTGTGCCTGCAAATAAAAGGCCCCAAGAAGCCTTGCAATGAAGATATCTGGTTAATTTCGTTCAAACCAGTATTTCCCCAAATTATTTCAGCATGCAACTTTTCCTCCATGTGACATTTACTAACATCCTGAGAAACCAAGGTTCCTCCAAACACAGTGTGGGAAATGCTGACCTAAGGTGTTTCTTTCTTTCCCTTGAATTGCACAAATCCCCCTGCATTGCAGATTTCAGATCAATTAATAAAACACTTAAAAATATTTTCGTCACATTGTATGATACCGGTCTTGTTTTGTTTTTGACCATGGCAGCATGCATCAGAAGAAGCCCATTGTTCTGTAGGGTTGGCTTGTGCCGTTAGTGTGGAGGAGGGGAGGCCTCTTAACCTTGAGCGCCCCGAATGGTAAATGGAGACAGCTTGGCCTGTCCGGGAGGGGCTCGTCCAACACCAACCTTAGCCTTGACAGGCTACAGGGCAACTCCCAGCACTCATGCGTTCTGAGAGCTTCAACTACATTGTGAGCTTGAGATGGGTGTGGTTCACCCACTAAATTCTTCTCCCTTAGTTATGATAAGTCAGAAAGTACATTAAGAGCAGGATGTGATTAAAAGAAAACACGAGATATACCTAAGTGCAAATATGTAATACTCCAGGTCTCCTCAGGATGCTTCGTTCGCGTTAAGCTGGTGACCATTACAGGTGTCGGAGCACCTGCCGTTAGAAAGGACGCCGTCGCACAGAATGGAGTCATGTGATGGGAGCTCCTGCCCCTCATGGCACTTAAAATGCGTTTTTTTAAAACATTAAGTTTCTTACCATTACCAGTTTGAAAAATAAAAACAAAACAAAATGAGTGAATCAATAGCTGGCTGCAGGGGAAGATACAAAACAACAACAACAACTCTTTGCCATACCTATGTGGGAAATAGTGTATCCTTTAGAAATCTATTCAGATATAGCTCTTGAAGAGCAAGCTATTGTTCACTCCGACTGAGGCAAGAGTCTCTGAATGCTGCTTTCTAAAACAACACTAAAAACACTAACCTCTTCCAAATCCCGCAAGGTCAGGAGAATAATTTTTCCAACATAGGCAAATGAAGCATGAGATAGGAAAGCACTCCTTCGCAAGAGTTCTTAATTATGTCTGGTGTGTTACCTGAGATGCCTCTCTCACCTAGGCTCCATAAAAGTTCAGAAAACTACTCACCGTGTCGTAAGTTGTGACGATCTTCTTCAGAACCTCAGGCACGATTCCCTGCAACTCCATGGTGGGATACTGCTCACTGAGATTCAGGACCACCAGGGGTGTGTTTTCAGGCCCCAGAAAGCGGGGGGACACGGCCAACATGCACTGCATGAGATTGGCCACGGAGGAGAGGCCACAGAGCTCCTTGAATGACGCCACCGCATTCTGTGCAATGGAAAGGAAGGAGGCACTGTCACCAACCGGGCGTCTGAATTGCTTGTGGATATCACATTGGGCATACTTGGTCACACTGAACTGCCGAGTATGACAGCTGTCAGCATCGCCATGGCAGAACTGGCTAGCGATGATGTCATCCTGTGAAAATGGGCTCTATTCCAAAGTAAATTCGCTTATAGGCATTTGTAATACCAGTTTATCAAAATTACACAAAACGTAAACAAGTTAAATTCTTCCCAAGGGCGAAGCCTCTTTTCAGATCAAAGTTCAGAGCAGTGCTGAGGCTGATAGGCAATTATGAGCAAACAAAAAGAATGGCTTCTCTGTAGTCACAAAAATGTAGAGATTAAGGGAAAAAAAAATGAAATCAGGCTTAAAATAAGTACCATGGAGGCTATCCATCTAAAAGGCAAAGGAGTATTTGTGAGGCAGGAACTTGAATTTCTCTCACTTGTTTATACCTGCTGGCTCCCAATCTAAAGGAACTTTGAGGATGCTGCAGTTCATAGTCGGGTCTGCCCCGTGGGGGACCCCGGTTACCCATGGAACTTCCCCCATCAGAGCCTCCACAGACCTCAGTGCTTCCCTCCCCCCTTCTTCCCTAACCACCAGAGGTATGCCATGAGAACACCCATTAAACAAGACACTTCAACACTGTACAATGCCCTGAGCTGGCATTCTCTGAGCACGTAGCAAGTGCAAGGCGACAGGAGGCCTATTCATGCCACATGACCTCATCTGACCTCCTCCACAGCCCACGTGTGGGTGAGCAAACTGGGCCTCAGATACAGCCACGGGCCGTTAATTGTCCAAGGCCACACGGTGGGTAAGTGAAGGACTCAAGATTTTACCTGGAATCTGTTGATGTTGAGGCTTATGCTTTTAATCCTTATGATACAAAAACAGGAATTCTAATCAAAATAGGAGTCAGGCTATTATTCCAGGCACACCTGGGCCCCGGGCGCGGCTGCGCACGGCAGAAAGCAGAGTGGGATCGAGGCCTGTCAAGCCCTGCGCTTCCTGCTCTCAAATTCCCCGGTTCTGGGAAATGAGCAACACTTTCATTTTAAATTTAAACATGTTCTTTTTATTGATATCGTTCTAAGCACGGACAGTAAACTGTAGGTCATTGGCTCAAAGGCACTTCGGTGCTGGCTGCGTACAAGAATAAATCGCGGCTGTCCTATCTGGAGTGCAGCCTCCCCACCACTCTGTCCCACCTCCCCGTTTATTTCTTTCACAGCACTTGCTTGCGTCTGCAGTTGTCCTGTTTGTTTATTCACCTGCTTATGGTCCGTTTCCCCTCTCACGGCCCACCCCCAGCTAAGGTCATCTGTGTGTTCACTGCTGCGCCCTCATGGCCGGCCGCCTGCGCAAGGTGCTCATTGAACAAACGTGGGCGTGAGCCTCGTGTCGCTTTCCACTGGCCTTTCTGAGTTGGAGCTGGGCCCACACCCACGGATGGGTTCTCTTGGGGGGAATCAGGCCTGCATTGTACCTAGGCTGCTATGAGACTTGCTTTTTGCTAAAACTCCCTCACCCTGAATTGAGGCAGTAAACATTTACTGCTTATCTTTAAAGTAACTTCCTAAAATCCATGCTAAACATTCCAAGGAGGAGTGTAACCAGTTCAACCACTTTCCCCTTTACATTTGCAAATATCCTTCTTTCTTGGTGTAGTTAGCAACATCTTCTCCTTTGTTATCTGTAAAAGGTAATCACCTACAGTGAAACTGTGCATAGTAAATGAGGACCATCCTCCATGTAAGTACCCAGAAAAGCAATAAAAGCCTGTCAAGACAAGGGTCCACACTCTCTCCTCTTGAGTGGCCAAGGCACTCCAAGGCGCTCCCCCCTTGAAAGAGTGGCCGTGCGTGCCATCCCTTTTCCTCCACAGGATTCGGAAGTCCGTGTGAATCTGTCTCTTGACTCATGTCTCAGCCACAATGCTGTGGACCCCATGAGCCAGGGTCTGCATCAGCTGGCGCCCAGTACAGGGACCCTGGGCTACTAGCTGTCGCTGTGGACAACATACCAACTTGGTTGGAGCGCACGCATTAGCCCAGGTAAGGGCCGACGACACCGAGTGCTTTTCGGTTAGGTTGTAGGGTGTGTTGGATTTCAGAGGAAAAGGGTTTTCTCCCTATCTTGCACTCTCTTGTGACAGCTTTGCAACTGTACCTTCTTGAGTAAGCAGGAGCCTTGCTCTGTCTCCCAAGCATCTGCCGCAGTCTCACGGGCACGGGTCGAACAGTTAAAAGCCACAAGGGCACTTGCCTCTAGAAGTCACCTGTGACAGGATTAGCTGGACGTGGACCAGGACAGAACACTAGGTTTCCAGCCAGCCACAACGCCGTGGACCCCACAAATCGGGGTCCGCATCACATATAACCAACTAATATATTACATGTATTTATTTAATAAACACACACTGAGCAGCTGTCATGCACACAGACCTTCTTGCCCTGGGGTGGACAGGGGCTGGTATTCCTGTGAGGGGGCCCTTGCTGCCCACTTCTGTGTCCCCCCTGCGCCCTAGTATACTGCTAGACATGTGGACCAACCTTAATTACATACATAATTCCTCAGCGATTGCTGTCAGTCATTGCAGAGTTCAGTGGTAATCATTAGACTTCTAATAGGTATACATACCACGTCTTTCACTTAAACAATCAGCTATCCTCTAAAATCAAGAAAGGGTCAAAATGCAAACACAATGGCTTATGCAAATGCTTGCTACTTTCCCAGCAGAATAGCTCCATAAGAAAGGACTGGAACATGTCCCTTTTATTTTGATAGGTCATCGGTGTGTGTTCCAGCTAAGGAATATTCCGAAAACCCAGAGATTCCCATGTACACTACTAGAAAAAAAAGGGGGCACTGCTGAGCATTAATCAAGGGAGACTAAGACATGGTGTGTGAACACAATGATGAGACTGGTTTATTCTAGTATGCTGTCCATGTTCTCACAATTCCAGCTACAGTTTTAGAAATTTAAATGATAGAAGAATGAGACCAGTGGTAAACATTCTAGTAACCAAGTGGAATTTACAAATAATGTAACAATCAAATATACTACTGTTTAAAAAAAAACAACAAAAAACCTCCAATATATTCATGAACAACGCACATGCACTGAGAAGGAACACCACTGAGGAGATACTTAAATGCTGGAACGTACCTGCATGTTCTCTCTCAGGTCTGTGGCATCCCGGATGGGGGGCTGGGCGTTCTTGAACACCTCGTCTACAGTTTTAATCCACAGTGTTCTCAAAGAGGCATATTCCCTGGATTTCTTCCCTTTCCTCACAGAAAGGCCCCTTTTATGAGGTTTGCCTCCTCCTCTTCGGTTAGTGATAGCCACATGGACGAACAAAGAGGCGTGAGCAAGGACCTCTCCGGTCAGTGACTGCAGGGGGACGTGGCGGTAGCCCGTCTGTAAACATTCGAAGGGAATCGTGTACTGGCCGATAAACTCATCCCCGATGTAGTCATCGTCTAGTACGACGAAGCGCACCATGGCCAGCTCTGGGAGGTTAATTTGAAATTCAAAGCTTTCATCAAAAATAGGAGCATCTCCATTCTGGTGCACTGTTTTTGTCCTTTGTTCTGCACAGTCGGCAGGGATTCCGTGAATTTCCACGTAGACGTAAGGATCCACCACGTCACCTTTGGCACCGGACCCTTTGGGTTTGGGAAAGTTCTGCCCGCTGATGATTTTGATGTGAAGGAGCTGAGGTGAGACGCCTGGCACGGAGTCTTTCGTGTTGGCGCTGAAGAAGGAGACTTCCTCCCTCATGATGGCTGGCCGGAGGACATAGCCGCAGTTCCCGTTCTGCCTAAACCAGCCAATGTTCAGGTCCATCATCAGCCCTGGAGTCTGAAAGTTCATGGCTACAATCTGACATCCACATTTCCAAAAATCTTGAGGGTTCATGTTACTGGAGTCAATCCTCATTGGGCTTGGAAAAACCCTAGCAAGGAAACGTTTGTTGTAGTTGACAAAGTCCCCCGGATTTTCATTGGCATATTTGCTGGCAAGCACTTCGTTAAAAGAACAGACTTCCCAGTACTTCTGAGCCTGAAAGGACACCTGAAATTCCTTGAACTGAACCGACTTACAGATGCTTACCAGTTCAGACAGTTCTTTGCAGAGCTGAAATCGCTTCACAGGCACGTTGTTGGGCTGCTCCACATTCTCTTTCCCCATCCTCTGAGACATTTCTGCCCCTTCATCTTCATCCGTCACGTCTCCTTCCACTCCAGGGCAATTGGAGGACAGCTTCTTTGCTTTAATTAGTATCTTCCCCTTCAGGACGTCTGGGGATGGTAGATAGGATTCCTCAACATTGGGGGATGTTGTATAGAGCTTGTCTCCTAAAATTTTCTTCATGTGTTGAACCATTACCTTCTGTTGCTTAATGGAACAGTGGTTTTCTAAACATAAGATAAGCGGATACTCTGAAGCGAAGAATGCATACTTGTTGATAATGTCAATGACACTGCGGAAGACGATCTGAGAGGTCATGGTATGGCCTGTGTAAATGACAGGTTCATTGTCTGGCCCATCCCACACATCCAATTCGACACTCCGGCAACCCATTTTAAGAGCGCGAATGTATCCTGTGATATCAGAGGGACCTCGGAACTGATCCTCTATTAAGTATGTGTTATGAGATGAGTTTATAAAGTAATGAGACAAAGGTTGCTTCATATCCTGACAGACCTTCTTATGTTCCGGGTCAAAGATATAACAGTCAGGTGACATAAGGTAATTAGTGAACCCATCTATGGAGAGCCAGCCCTTTTCCCGGCCCTCTTTGGATGGCTCATATTTGTGAATAATTTCAAGGCTTATTTCCTCATTTATATGTGCCACACCCTGCTCTGCCTCAAGAAACATCATAAGGTCCTTGGTATCAAGGAATTCTTTATTGCTTGAAAACTGAACTAAAAGGAAATAGATTTCAGGTCTAGTACAAAGTTCATGGAAAACCTCAATAAATTCTTCCTTTGTGACTTCAGTCCCAGATTTGTCCTTGGACTTGTGTAATTCTTTGAACTTAAGCTCAATTTTGCTAGTTTTTAAGCCGGGATTGAGGTTTCTGATACACTGCACTGCATTACACAGAGTGATGTGTCCAACGTCATCTACGTCAATTTCACTAAACATTTGTGAAACCCAAGAAGTCCTCATGTTGTCTTGGCTACTTTCTAACATATCAAGGGTATGTTTTCCATAAGATATTAGGTACCGCAGTCCCGTAACCCAGATGTTCGCAACATCTGCGGAGTTGGCAACCAAATCGAGTGATTCATAATTCTCTCCATAAATGACTGAAAACGCGCAGTCTTCAGATATCTGGTCGGAAATGCCATTGCTGCGAAAGATGTCCGTATTTTTTCCTGTTCTCACCTCCTTGATGGATTTAATGTCAATCTTGGCTTTCTCAGAATCCTTCTTGGATGGTTCCCACCTCAGGCTCTGCATGTCGGCATCCAGTAAAAAGTACCGGTGGTAAATTCTGGAGTTGGAGCGGACCTTTTTGAGTTCGGAACCCTCAACCATCGAGTTGATACAATCACTGGCGCTGCTGATCTTCTTCTCTGTTGGCATGCTGCTGAAGGAGACGGTCTTCTTCCGTTCTCTCTTCTGTTTTGTGCCATCCTAGGAGAAAAAGAAATAGTGTATTAGAATAACATCAGTGGAGAGTTCTATGTTCAAGACTAGGAATAAACATTTAATTTCTTAGAAGGAAAAAAAAATCATACTACTAGGATTTCCTATCCTATGTCCGATGATGAATGATACTCATTCATTCTAAAGCTTAGAAGCATCCTTGGTGTTTCAGCCTCATACAAACAGAGAAGAAATCATTACTGAATAATTGCAATCCATGGGCGCCAAGAAACACAATTTCAGTAACACCCAATCACATCCTGAAGAGAGAGCTAGCTACATAATTTTTAGGTCTCAGGGAAAAATGCAGATCCAGGACTCCTTGTTCAAAAATTACTAAGATTTCAAGAAGGTGACAGAAGAGCACTAAGCCACATGCAGGGCCCTTTTGGGTGGGGGGTGGGGGGGCTGAACAGTTGCACAGGCCACATACCCATGAGGCAGGCCCCGCTTGTGCATACCTTCCCTACACAAGTGTTTCTCAGAGGGTTGTCACTAGACCACTTGCCTCAGAATCACTTGGGTTACCTGGTTAAAATACAGATTTCCTATGCTCTGGTATCAGATCTCTGGGGGGCGGTATGCAGAAACTGGCATTTTAGGCAACATTCTAGGTGATGGGGATGCAACTAAAGTTTGAAAACCATTTCCTGACCACTTCGACTCACTGAGACACCTGGGCCATTTCTGGAAACTACACATCCCTGATGACCAAAACCAGCTAAGTTCGAACCATGTAATAAATAAGCAGACACCGGAATTCGAGCAGAATCCTGGCCCTTCCAAGTCTCAGATTATTCCTGGTCCTAAATATTTCAGATCAACACGGTTTGACTGCTGCAGTTGTGTTAAGTCTGGGTGGGAGGCCTAGATTACAATTACAGCTGGAGGTATTTCTAAAATTCCATAGTTGACTTACGAAAGTCTATTACCATGCACCAGGCAAATGTCACCTAAGTATAAGTACTTCCACTGTTAACAGATTATTAACACTACCAAGTGAAAATGTTCAGGCGGCACCTGTTTCTAAGGAAGTTCACACCACCAGTAACACAGTCCTCAACTTTCCTCCACAATGTGACAGGTGCCCACCTTCGGAGCTGACACCACACCTGCGTGTGGATGTCAGTCCTTTTGTGTACCGATGCCTCCGTCATTTAAGGACCTCACAGCATCTTTCACAATCTTAGCCTCAAACATGATATTGCCTTTCAGGAGGTGCACAAAGTTTGTGATAAATTTTCAGAAATTCATTATATTCATAAATAAGGGAGATGGAGGTCGGGATTATATAACATTCATGGCAATAAAATGAAGAGCATGAAAAATATTACACGAAGGCAATGCTCACTTTCCTACTCTGGAGAGAACCTATTTTGAATAAAATCTCTAAAACACAATTATGCTAATTCTCTATATCTCAAATTTTAAAACCACTTTTATTTTGTGACTACCTATACTTCCAAAAGCAATTTGCAGAAGGTAATTAAACTTAAACTTTAAAACATATGGGTATCATATCCCTCAAAGTTTAAAAATGAACCATAAAGGCCTTTGTGATCTGAATGCCAAGCTAAAACAAGAAGGCCACCAGGCAGAGTATTTCTTTACAGCCGTATCCTCGGAACAGCACAGTGTAAAAGACATAAAGAAAAGTGTCAAAGACATAAAGACTGTGGTAACTGTATCCATAAGATATATTGCGTTATAGGTGCTCCAAATCCCTAAAGTGCAGATTTTATTCTATCTATTCAAGCAAGTTGGCATGAAATCTGTAACCAGCCATGCGTAACAGCATGAAACAAATGTACAGATTTCCCATTTTTCCGAATGAAGGCTGTCTTTATCTTTAAAAAGATACACTTACCTTTAAAAAAGACAACATACTAGTTAAGGAAATGTTATAATCTTTATAAATTATACCTCAAAGGTGTCACTAATAAAAATAAGTCATGAAGATAAACGGAGGTGCTGATCCACTGAAAATATAGATAGCGTTTTTCAACAACATAATCTTTCATTCTGTCTACAAATGATATATTCCAAATGCATAGGTGTCTCTGTTATTAAGAGGGGAAAAGCCAGACTGCAAGGCAGGTTGGTAGCGTACATACATGCTCCTGCACCCACACCTGCGGGACACTCCGCAGCTTAAACACACACCGGACTTGTGGCTTTAGACACATTGCCTTGCTTTTCACAAGCCAGCCCGGCAATGACTGGTGAGTTAAGACCACTGAAGCAGACCCACGAACATGCGGGTCACCCTAGCACAGGCCACTGTAATGACAGCAGGTGCTCCCCTTCTCAGTCACTTCCTGTCTCTTCCCCTTCCGCCTGCCATTGCCTAAACCACCCCGTCCTCTCCACAGCACGCTGGGGCCTGGATGGAAGGGTCTGTTTCTCCTTCCTCGCTAGCAGGTAAAGCCATTAGGAAGTACTGAGAGAGGAGTATGCATGCTTAGAGACCAAAAAAGAGAACTCATCACTGGATGGACTGGAATCACTGGCTGGAAGCAACAGGTGGACATGAAGGTAAGCTAGCCCTCCCCTGCCGAGAGGAAAGGAAGGAGAGGACAGAAGCAGTGGAGCGGGAGGGAAGGAGGGTTCAGGTTCAGGAGCAGGAGATCCAGGCCCTCAAGGCCCTCAGCCTGTCTGAGTCCCAGAGTCTTTATCCCACTCCTGCTGACCTACCTGGCTTTCCCTTTTTCGCCCAGCAGGAAATCAGGTACTTCCACAGGCTGAGCGGCTGGTCAGTACCAAAGCTGGAATCTGTTTTCTATGTTGCCTTATTGTTAGTTTAAATCTAACAATGAAATGATCCAACTATATGTGCTATACATAGTTTTTTTCCTCACTAAAAGAAAACTAAATGCATATAACTTATATGCATTAATCACCTAAAACCAGAGAAAAATAACCTAAGTTTCTGCTGAGATGGAGGTGACTCAAAATGCTGATAAAATAATGTCAGGGCTGGCACTTATATTGTAAGTACTTGTCACCTAAAGCTTCTCAGTGGTGAAAACAACAAAATGTAAACTTGGTCCATTGGTGCATCGATGCTACTCCATTAACACTTAGTACCATCAAGAGAAAAAACACAAAGCAAAGGTCTGGTCTGGAAGAAAACCACCTTCCAAAGGAAACTACCTCTGTATCAACCCTGAAATTATGAATTCTGGATAAAGACAATCATAACATTTTGACCTGGAAAGAAGCTTAAAGGTTCATTTATGCATTTAACCAACACTTATTGACAGAGTAACAATTTTGTACCAGGAGTGACTTTAAGAAAGCAATGAAAAGAGGCTAAGCAAACTTACCACAGCAGATTCGAGAGAGTAAACATGGTTACAGGTCTTATATTGAACATCAGAAACGGAAATAGCCACATCGAGCTCAACGGAGAAACATACATATTTCTAACAAGTCTGCCTACTTTGTTTAATAGAACCTTGTCTCTACCCTTTGGCCATTAAAACTGCCATCTGGGATACTTAAGAGGGAGCAGCAATTTCATAAGTGGGTGCGGGCAATCTCATAAACTCTCATCCCAAAGGGAAGCAATAAAGAGGTGTGCCCCATTTCTCCTGCGGGCAACATGGCACGTGGCACTGATCCAAGCGATCCAGCTCATTCTGGAGCTGAGCAAACCCACTGGGGCGGTTGGGGGGCCCTGTCTTATGATACACAGAAGGCTGGAGGTCCTGCTAGATGAGAATTACCTCCTATGTCCTCCTGCATTTCTCTTGTATTTCAAGAGTGATTTGTTTCCATTTTCTGTGTGATTATCTCTCAGTAAGCACTACGAGAAGAGATGAGTCAGTATTCAGATTCAATACACTGGCAGAATCTGTGAAGGAGCCTAGGAAGTGACTCTGGTGTGGGGGTGGGAGATGTGACACAATGGGGAGGGGGCCCAGTGTGAAAACACAGCAGGCCGTTTCTCCTCCTGCTTTGTTTTGAGTCCAGTTATTTACTTTGATTTATAAATAGCATCAAAGAAGAGTGTGAGATCTTTATGTTTGTTGAAGGGGGTCTAGGATTGAAGAAACACTGGGTTAAAGAAATTTCTATCTTCAAAACAAAACAAAACAAAACGAAGCCCTGCAGAACCACATGAGGCCCATTAAAGGAGCACAGCAGGGCCTGACCTTCCTTCTGCGCAGTAACGACACCTCTGAACTGAAAGAGTGAGTCCCGGCAGGCACATCAGGGCCACCTTGCAAGGTTTTCACACATCTCTAAACCCTTGATGTGCTCTCCAAGATGAGCAAAAAGGAAAAAGAAGAGGATCTAGAGCAAAAGTGGCCACTCTGAAGGTCATTTTATAACATCTGATGAATTGAGAAAGAATAAAATGACTTAAAAAAAAGCTAGGTATAGTCAAATGCTACTTTCCACTCACGTGGAAGGCCCTTTATTGCAAATAACAGAAAGCTAGTGGGTCTTGTCTTCCAGGATGCCCTTTCATCCCCAAAGCAAAGCCTGGCCCGGTCCGGCAAGTAGTCTGTGACGGCATTGATCTCCTAGTGGCCTAGGAACCCACGGGAGACTTGAAAGTCATGCGTGAGTCAGGGGCAAGACAGTTCAGATGACAGCTTACAATGCAGACAGCCAAAAGAAAACGTCACCGCCACTCTAAGGAGAAAAAGCCAGACTATCTATACAATCGTAGCATTTTTTTGTATGCATCAGAGAAATGTGGTCCCCAGGCAACTAGGAGAACTGATTCCAGAGTGATGAGTCCTTCTAAGGAAGACAAACACAGACACTATTGCACGTTTAGCAGAGCATGGGAGGAAGAGTCCATCTTGGAAGTAGGTGAGAAAAAAAAAAAAAAAACAGCTGAAATTTTAAGGAATCCCTAAGAGCCAGTTGTGGACTAGCAGTTTAAGTGATCGGTTATCAGGTTAACTGATAGTTTAGAGTTACCTGGGTGCCCCAGACACAGGGAGAGTTTGTCTCCACGGGTGCTCCTGAGAAAGAATGGGGGCAGAGCAGAAGAGAGTGCCTCTCTCTGGGCACCAGCATACAGCTGGTGACACTGTCGCTGGGGACAGGGTGAAACTCTGCCTACTTCCCCAGCCATCCGCAAGCAGAAGCCTCAGCCACCAGGGCAAGGGCAGCAAGCTCTTCCTCCGAGGGCTACTGGGCAAAGGGCAGAAGAAAAAGCCATCCACCTCTACAGCCCGGCACAGAGTGACTGCCCCACAGGGCAGAAGGACCTCTTGGACTCCAGAGCCCGTGCTAATGAAACCAGAGCTCTGCTACCACCAGGAACGAGGGAGAAAGCCGTCTCCTGCCCAGACTCACCATAGCCACAGGCAGAAGCTGGCCACCTCGGGGAGCAGGGCAGGAATGCTCGAAGCCCGGGTGCATAGGGCAGCCTAAGGTTGAAACTAGACCAGGAACACCAAGACCCACCCCGACTCCACCGGAGGCCTAGCACCAAGCAGCAGGCAGTGTGCCTGGGAGAGGCAGGAGCGCGGGAGATGCGCTTCTGACCCAGGCACTCGGATGAGAGCTGAGGGCAGAGCGGGAACAATGAGTACTCCCTTCTGACAACACTCTGTTGGAGAAACACTTTCCCTACCACTGAAACATTTACCTCAAGTAAATTTATAAAACCATAATGTACATCTGTGTCCAATGTAAGCTGCAATAAAATTCATCGGTTTTCTCCAGTAATGAAAAACTTAATGGTG
Organism: Micronycteris hirsuta; assembly: GCA_004026765.1. Classification (NCBI taxonomy): domain Eukaryota; kingdom Metazoa; phylum Chordata; class Mammalia; order Chiroptera; family Phyllostomidae; genus Micronycteris; species Micronycteris hirsuta. The sequence goes on from PVJI01000133.1 coordinate 294,378, forward strand.
AGGACTGAGCTCCTGTAAACTACACTGGTGCTACTGCACATTCCAGTGAAAATATTGATGCTAATGAATTTTAATTTATGATCTATGATAATGGCACTTAAGTGGCCCGCTTTACTGTGAAAACTCAGTGTTTCTCCACTGTGTATATGGTAATTCCTATCCAGCACATTATAAAACCTGCTGACTTCCTCTACTGCAGAGCTATTTCAAGATGTGGCTACATAATTTTAATTGTTAATAACTGGTAAATCAAACTAAATTTAAAAGGTAGGCAAGTCAAATCACATAATGTGAATCCTTAGCTATAAATACAATCAAGTCTAAGAGTAACTTCACAATCACAATTTTTCCCCCTAAATTGCACTAGCTCTTCACTATTTCTGGACAGCTTAGGAAGAAGAATTTATTTTTCTAATTTTTTAATCCTTAACTCTGTCATTGCTTGGCAGTAGGGGAAAATAATGGCAATTTGGGGGCAACTGGAACGCAGAAAGAAGCTTCCGCAGAGGTCTGCCCCTCAGGCCACCTCTGCCACAGAAAAGGGAGAAGAGTAGCTCTTTCAGTCAAAAATGTCAGGATTTCCACAATTATTTAAGGAAAAGTGCTTTACCAATGATTTTTTATGCCATCACCTTGTTTATTATTTTCTTTCCATATTATTTTATTGGGAAACTTCTTGCTGGGACCCTTTTTAAATCCAATGGTTTATATTTGCATATGAAATTACTGTGTGTGTGGGGGGGGGCAATTAGGTAACGAAAACAAAGGAAAAAAACACAAAATAATGAATCATACAAAAGAGAAACTCAGCTTTCTACAAAATACTCTTTTAAGTTCCAAGCCATTCATGAGCCTGTACTAGCCCAGCCCTCAATGCTATCGCCTCTCCAAACTCACACAGCATTTAGTCTCCACTGTATAATTTAACTCCGAATTACTTATTCAGTTCTCTAATTGTTTTCTGTGGGTTAGCTTATCTCCGCAAGCAGCAAGTGAGTGTTCTGAGGGAATGGGCCCAGCCAGACACTGGCTGGGCTGATGGCACAGTCAGAGCAGAAGCCCCTTTTGATGGGCTGGGCATCTCCATAATAAACAGGGCAATCCAACGGGAGGAGGATATAACATTTGTAAATATGTATGAACTCAACACCAGAGCACTTCATATATAAAATAAACATTAACAAACCTAAAGGGAGAAATAGAAAACTATACAATAACATTAGAGGACTTTAATACCCAACTTCTCTCAATCCATAGATCATCTAGACAGGAAAATCAATAAGGAAACATTGGCCTCAAATGACACATTAAGCCAGATGGATGGATGGAGGGAGGGAGTGAGATATATATAAAAAAATATATATATAAATGTGTGTGTGAGAATGCAATCTCATCCAAATGCAACAGAATAAGCATTCTGCTCAAGTGTGCATGAAACCTTCTTCAAGACAGATCACATGTTAGGCCACAAAACAAGTCCTAATAAATTTAAGAGGACAGAAGTCATGCAAATCACCTTCTCCAACCATAATTGTGTAAAACTAGAAATCAATAACAAGAAGAAAATTAGAAAATTCACAAATGTTTGGAGACTGAACAACATGCTACCAAATGACCAACAGGTTAAAGACACAGAAAGAGAAATAAAAAAATACCTTGAGACAAATGAAAATAGAAATACAACATACCCAAACTTATGGCATACAGCAGAAGCAATTTTCAGAAGGAAGTTCACAGCAATAAATGCCTATATTAAGAAACCAGAAAGATCTCAAATAATCTAACTTTACATTTCAAGGAACTGGAGAAAGAAGAACAAACTAACCCCCAAATCAGTAGAAGATCAGAGAAAAAATGAATGACATAGACTAGAAACACAACAGAAAAGATCAAATTAAACTGAAAGCTGGTTCTTTGAAAAGATAAACAAAATAGACAAACCTTTAGCTAGAATCACCAAGAAAAAAGGAGAGAGGACTCAAGTAAATAAAATCAGAAATGAAAGGGGAGGCATTACAACCGATAGAGAAACACAAAGGAAGCGTCTGAGGAGCACAGGTGTTCATTCTTCTTCACGTGTTTGGGAGAATTCGCCAGTGAAGTCATCAGCTTCTGGGCTTTTCTCTTTTGGGAGGTTTCCACAATTTTAAAGGGCTGACTTTTTTTTTTTTTAACAAAGTGCTTTTTGTATACGGATCACATGATCTGTTGTTCAGCGTGCCTCTAAGACATGTTTATTCATTTATACGTTACATACACGTGCTAACAACGAACACATTCTACATGCTGGGAAACATTAAAAAAATGAAACTGAAATTCTAGCATTTTCTTCCAGACTTACCCAACTTGGAAACTATTGCTCTAACTCATGAGCCCCTGCTCAATGCCATAGCCTGCAGGGGTGTCCAACCTTTTGGCATCTCTGTGCCACACTGGAAGAAGAGTTGTATTGACATTGTGACACATAACCACAAAAAAATCTCATAATGTTTTAAATAAATTTACAATTTTGTGTCAGGCCATATTCATAGCCATCCTGGGCCGAATGCAGCCTGCAGGTTGGACGCCCCTGGAGAGGGTTTTGGAGGTCCCTCCGCTGCCTTGCAGCCCTCAGCCACAAAACTTTTTCAGGTCTTCTCCAAGGGTTCCTAGTCTCCAACTCACAGAGGTGGTCCCAGCTGGGGTGGGTGCGGCATGCCTTCCAGACAAGCTTTTGGACAGGTCCCTCAAGAGCTCCAACCCCAGGGCTCTGCTGCCCATTCCACTCGGTGCCCAGGGAGAAGCAATAGCAAGTGCAAACACCCTGAGGTTCAAGTGAACTTGTAAAGGGAATTCATGCATCTCACCGTGGGAAATGTAGCTCTAACGTTTCACGTCTAAGGGAGAAAACACTCCCGTGGAACATGGGACAGCAAGCAGGATCCGCGTGTGTGACAGCGGAATTTCCTGTGGGAAATCAGGATAGTCTATTTCTTAGATTTAAAACTTACTCTTGCTAAAAATCTCTCTCCCCCCTGAATCAAAAGAACTTATGCTAATGCATGCCTAGCTTCCTCAGACCAGTGTTGACAATCCTTTAGAGTTCAGCCCAAGCCTATTGTCTTTCCATTTGCATATCTATCCTTCTGATGTGTAGTCTTGGGTGTCCACCTTATGTAAATCTACCATCTATGCATAGTTAATGAAGACCATTCTGATGTAATATCCCTGAGAACAGCGATAAAAAGCCAGTCAACAGACGGGGCCTCTTCCATAATGATAAGGGAGGGGTCAAGTGGTCCCGGAATTTCTATAGCCCAGTATACTCCCTGTGAATTTATTCACACGCCTGCCATGGCATACGAATCCTGCTGGCCAGAATTCGCAACAAACTTGATTACTGCAACGCTGAAAAGCGATCAGGGTGGCTGTAGAGCAAGCAGCTAGTGAAGCTGAAAGGGGATAAAATCACACAGGGAGAGAAAAAGGCTAAGACCCTGTAGAATCTTGAAGGTATCTTAAATTGTTCTGATTTAATTCAGCGGGCAACTGCTTGATGGAGAGTGTCTTGGTCTAATTTACCTTTTTAAAGCAGTGCCAACTAGAGGGTGAATTAAACGGAATAAGAGTGGAGGCAGGGAGGTAATTTAGAGACAACCATAGTATCCCAGATACAGGAGGATGGTAGCTGGGACCACGGCGGTTAACAACAGAGGTGGATCACTTCAAGATAATTCAAATGTTAGAGCTGATGATATTTGCTGATGGACTGGATGCAAATCATGGGAAAAATGGAAGAATCTAAGATAACTGCCAAGTTTCTAGATTGATTAAATGGTGCACGGTGATGCCATTTATTTAGATGGGTGAGATTAAGATATAGTTTTTTTTGGTGGGGGAGGAAATCAGGAGTTTTGTTTTGAGCATGGTAAGTTTGAGATACATCTAGATGTCCAAGTGGAGATGTCAAGTAGGCAGTTTAATATATAAACCTGGAAATCAGGAGAGAGGTCAAGCCTATAGATATAAATCTGGGAGCCATAGCACTTTGGTAGCTCATAAAAAGGAGAGAGAAAAAAGAAGATGGTCTAGGCTTGAATCTGGTGCATTCCAGTATCTTAGATTGGGTAGAAAAAGCGGGATCAGCAAGAGGCAAGAAAGCTGAAGCCAAAGACGTGATGGTGACTCCAGAGCACTATAGTGTTAACAGCAGCCAAGAATAAAGCATTTAAGTAAGAACAGAGCAGCCAGCAAGGCTTCTGGGAGCTCAGGACAGAACAGTGAAGCATGCCTAATATTAGCATGGCCTCGCCAGCTTTCTTATAGTTGCTATTTGGATGATACATCTTTTTGCTTCCAACCTACTTGCATTTTCCAATCAAAAGTGTAGACAGCATGTAGTTGGATCTTTTTTTTTTAAATCCAGTCTGACAATCTCTGCCTTTGATTGGATTACTGAATCCCATTCACGTATTATTACTGTTATAGGTGAGTTCACATCTGCCATTTTACTTTTTTTCTGTGTCTTGTATCTTTCCGTTTCTTTATACCTTCTGTAATGATTTCTTTGATGTTAAGTTAATGAGGTATGTGTGAGATTTGACAGCACAGAGTTCTTGGGTGACCCTGGCAAGAGCAGTTTCAGAGTAGTGCAAGGGGCCAGGAAGCCTGCTGGAGTGAAGACTGGGGACAGTGAGTGCAGTTAACTCTGTGAAGAGGAGCCAGGGAACGGAACTGGTAGAGAGAGGGAGAGAGAGTGTTTCCTTGTTTATTCATATTGAGAAGGTTTCTTTGCTGAAGGCACCTGTCCAGTGAAAAGGGGAAATTTATGATGCACGAGAAAGAGAACGTATCTGCAAAGGAGCGAAGTCCTTAGGAAGGCAGGGGAGGAGATCCTCATTAACGGTCCCCAAGGGGTGACTTTGGGGCTGGATTCTGATGGGAAATGAAAAGTAAGGGAAGGCTAAGTAATCAGAGGGAACAGCGTATGCAAAGGCACGAGAAGCAAAGAGCCTGTAATGTCTGAAGAAGCTCCGGTGTGTGTGTGGTGTGGCGGGGGGAGGTGTTGGGCAGGGTAAGGCCAGCAGGTAAGAGGTGGAATGTGAGCCCTTCGGGCAACACTGCAGGGCGAGACCGCCAGCCACCAGCCTCGGAGCAAGAGGAGTCAGCACCTCTTCTGTGAAGGCCTCCGCAGCCTCAGGAGTTCATGTCCCTGAGCCACCAGCAGAAGAAATACAAGCAAGTACAAAACTGATAATCATGTGCACTTTTCTTGTGTGTGCAGATAAAACTCACCCTTTTTTGAAGGGTCAACAAATGAATAAGGTCTCATTTGTTTTATAATATTAAAAAGCACCAGACCATTCATGTAGGTATTTATTTTGTTCCTGCCTTAACAGTCTAATAAAACTGAGCTAAAGGGTGTATCATGTTTAAACTGTGACTGTGAGGTTTGATAGTTTATTGAGCTCCCCCCACAAATGAAAGAATGAACTCAAGATTACCACTTGAAGGATCATTTTCAACACCAGAGAGAAACCTGTACACTTTAGAAATAACTTTTAGCCCTGGCTGGTGTGGCTCAGTGGATTGAGTGCTGGCCTGTGAACTAAAGGGTCGCTTGATCGAGTCCCAGTCAGGACACATGCCTGGGTTGTGGGCCAGGTCTCTGGTTGGGGGCACACGAGAAGCAGCCACACATTGATGTTTCTCTCCCTCTCTTTCTCCCTCCTTCCCCCTCTCCCTAAAAAGAAACAAATAAATAAATAACTTTTAAGCAGTTATAATTATCTCTACATATTACAGTACTCACTGTTATAATTCAAGGTTTTTTACTTACTGAAAAATTATAAAATTATAGTTAATTCCAAACCCTCTGCTTTTCTACTTGGAGGCATTACACGCAAATACAAATTTTCTAACACAAACATCACCGAAGTGGCACACATCCACCTTCCCAGTCCTTGTACCTACTGGACTTACAGAAACACCGCACTCACACTTTAAGTCATGGCTACAGTAAGCCCTCCCCCCTTTTTTCTTTTTTAATTAAAAGCCCCGTGGGTTAAGGAATCGACAAAAATGCCAATGCCTCCTTGGCAGGGATCCATGACACTCGGAGGTCACTCTAGAGCGTTTGCACAGCGGAGCAGCGCCAGTTCGGGCTGCAGAAGGTCCAGGCCTGCCGTTTTCCCGAATCATCATCGTATTCCCTTTTAAAGCCACAAGTCCCTTCCAAATTAATTAGCTCATCAAACTGAAATGAAAAGCAGTTTTAAAAAACAGCAAAATCTCATCATTAATGCATTTTAAATGGCCTGTGCTGCCAGTGACTGAAGCGATTTAACTGCCTCCATGAAATCTTATGTAACCGTCTCTACCCCTCATGGCTGTAAACCTAACTGCTGGGAGGAAAGTACAAGGAGCAAATGTACAATTAAATCCATGTAGCAGACACAAAACTCATTCTAAATACAGCTTCCTAAACCTGGCTCGCATTTTAAAGAATACAGAACAGCACGCACCATTAATAATCACATAGAACGTAAAACCAAGCGGCTCAGGCAATCCTACAGAGTACGTACTGTAAACTTCAGCTTGACAGTTGCATTGAGAAGAGCTTTTTCTTATTATGCTTCAGGATACCGGTGTGAGAATAAAATATAGGAACTCATAAGGCCTGCTTAGATTTATATAAAGGTGTTATAATATTAAAAGCTTAAAGTGACACATTTCATGATACTGTCTTTGATTTCATCGAAGTCATCCAGGAGCAAACACAAGGGCCAATTCCACTTGCAAACTAATCACCAAAAGCCCTGACTCTGCAGGATGCCGCCCTTATGCCAAGAATCAGGCTGCTACAGCAACTACCACTTCCGAACAGTGACTGCTCTGACTTCAGGGTCCTGAAGCGGACTCTCCAGTCACCTGTGGGACTCCGCACTGGCTTGCTGAGGCCCCCTGCTTACAGAGGAGACCTTCAGAGCGCGCGCTGCGGAATGCAGCAGAGTCCCAGCAGAAGGCTCCAGCCGAGGGGGAAAGACGCAAGGCCCCCAGCACGCACAGACCACAGGGATGGTGGGAATTGGTAGGCTCTATTCCCCCGAGGTAGAGTGACATCAAAACCGGACACTTCTGGGAATGAAGGTGAGTATTATTAATAAATATGCCACAACAATAGAGACTGATCTGGGCAAGGTGAAATGCATGGTCACCCTACTTGAAAGTGACTTTACTAGTAATGTGTAGAGTCCTTACTAACTGCCCAGCACTGAAGAGTCAGGTATAACCAAAGGCTAATCTCAGCCTCAGGGACGTTCCCATGCTGGCTGGCAGAGTGGAAGGCCTCACCTTGTCCAGTCAAGTCCCATCCTAGCCAGGCCAGAAATCCCTCTCTACCTGTTTGTGAGGTCTGGATCGTCTTGCTGCCCTGAACCAGTAGACAGGTGGCCTAGTCCTATAGCTACTTCTTTTTTATTTCCTGAGGCTGCTACAGCTCCCTCACCATCGCCCCTTTGTGGGAGGGACCCTTCGCCCAATCCCCAGCCTGCCTGGCTAGAGCAGAGTTCTTGCCCAGCTCCCAGCTGAAGCTCCCCTTTGATCTGCATGGACTTTGGTGGGAACACAATGAGACCACCAGCTTGGCTGGGCAGGCAGAGTCCTGCTCTCATGAGGTGAAGGCCTGCAGACTTGGCCTGGGTTTATCACACACCACTGGACACTGCAGTTCAGGTTTCCTATTCTCAACTCATGCCTCTCCCATAGTCTGATCTTCCTGCAATGCCTTTGGAGCTCAGAAAAGGAGAATCGACACACACATGGGGGACTGTGAGCTGCTGGATGTGGTCAGCACAGGTGTGGTGAGCACCAGGGGGAGCGGGCAACACAAGGAGACCGTCACAGAGGAGACACAGTTGTGAGAAGGGATACTGGAGTCGGGTGTGAGATCGCGGAGCTGGAGCAAGGAAGTGAGGTTCTGGGAAGCAGGGTGAAGGAACCCATCGCTGGGCTACTCCAACTGACCATTTTAACAGACTACAGATCAGTTCTTCTAGAGATCAAGTCATACCCACTTCCCCAAAACATGCATGTGTATTGTGGCTCTCATTTTAAATTTCAAAAAAATAAATGTGTTACACGCGTATAACATTGTCACTGTCACCTGTATCACTACAGACAATCTAGGACTCTGCCCCACAGTCACCTCAAAACTCAACTCTCCAAGTTCAGATCCTTCGTAAGGCTGCTGAGCTGAGTTTGTGGCTCATGACATTTAATGCATCTAAGAATTCGATTAGCAAACGGTTTATCTTTTAACCTGATTTTATGCACTTCCCCTCCCCTCTCAATCCGGGTATGATATAAATTCACTTGGGTTTACTGGACATTATAACAGCAACACCGAAATCACATTCTGTCCTCTGAAAAGAGCTGAAGTTTTAGCCAAACCATGTTTATTCCAATTATACTTTTTTTTCAAGTAATTTACTTGTGCTTTTAAAAGCATTAACATAGAACGTTTTTTAATTTAATAAGACTAAAACTTGAGATGAAGGGCTTTTCAAAATAAGATCAGACTGGGAATATGGGAAAATCAACCCTCAACATGGCCTGTATGAGCTTCCTCTGAGCAGGCTTAGCTCTTACAGCCCACGACCCCAGGACAAAACGGGAAGTGTCCTTGATGTAGATAATGTAATGGGTTTTCTTTATGAGTTGAGAAAGAGGAAAATACCGGAAAGAATAAAGAGGATGCAGTGTGGAGAGGAATAGAATAATCCATGACTGCTCACAGGGCTCAGAAAGATGGCCAGATGTAAATTCTCACTTGTCACACACATAAGCCTCTTAGGCCACATGGTGACCACCTTCAATGCCGTTGTTCCCACGGGAAGGAGGGGTGGGCTAACCTTTGTGGAGCTACTGTGAGGCCCAGGCACTTTAGAAACACGATCCCTTTCAATCCCCAACTCCTTAAGTGGCACCTACCAGCCCCCTTTCAGGGGCTAAAGAGTTTGCCCGGCAGGCAGACCGTTTCTTCAGCAACCCTGCTCTGCTCCGTCTGACCGGAGGGCTGACCTTGGCAGATTTCCTCTGATCCCAAGTCAGCTGGACACCTGCTGGGTTGCGCCCAGGAGGCTCTGGCAGAGGACTGGGCAGGTGAGGCAGGAGAAAACGGGGATCTGGATGGTTTTTCTTCCTGCTCTCAGCAGAGGCGCCATCTGCTTTGAGGTTCCCATGGCCTCTGGGATGGGCTCCCTGTCTCTCCACCCTGCAGGTAGGATGGTTTTCTGCTGCTGCCAATCTCTGTTTGGCCTCGTGGTTCTTCCAGCACCTGTAACAATCCCCTAGATTCAATTCTCAAGGAAAATACTGTTTTTCTGCTTAGACCCTGGGTGACTCAGTGCTCAAAGTTATGGCTGCCAAGTGCAAAGCCAAGGCCTGAAGCTGGTGTGGCCAGGCCCCCACCACTGCCGAGTCGGCCCACTCTGCCAGCCAGAGCTGAGTTTTCCTAGATCCCTGGGTACTGGCTGTGCAGCCTTGGGAAGGTCAATAAATCTCTTGAAACCTCAGCCACTAATTTTATAAAATGAGGAAAGTAATTACTTGTCCTTAATTACTTTAAAGGGCCTGGGAAAGCATGAACGAGGCAACAAGTGTGAAAGCACTGTGGAGGCTGACTTAACTATGACTTTCACATCACATCACAAGTCTTCGAGTCTTATTTACTGAGATTACTGGACAGTGACAAAGGAGTTCGCCTGAAATTAACCCTTGGATTAACCTCACAGATCTAAATGGTTAAAGATTACGCAAAGCTGCCTTCTAAGAGCTCACTTCTAGTTTCCAATACTTTGTTCTCACAAAAGGGAAGTCGGCTGGCCGATGGTCTCCGTGGTGGCTGCCGCAGCACGTCTCTCTGCTGCCACAGCTTGGGGCTGCCTGTGCGCCGCCACTTCCTGTGTCACTCCCCCTGGCCTGATGCTACCGAAACACGGGCTAGGATGACTGTCTTCCCGGGACTGTTGTACTGAACAAGATCATGCAGACATGCCTACTGAACTTCTGGGTGCCCTCAGTACATGTCCAATGCAGTTAACGTGGTTGATGTTATCACATTATTATTACCGTCACCATTCTCTCCTATAAGAAGCATTTAATAAGGGGTTGATCAGAGCATTTTCTGCCTACATCACTGCAAGACTAGTGGCGATCTCAGATGTGCTTCCTGAACATTTTTTTAATTGAATTTATTAGGGTGATATTGGTTAATGAAATTATATAGATCAGGGATACAATGCTACAATACATCATCTGTACATTATATTTATTGTGTGTTCACCAAGCCAAGTCTCTTTCCATCACCATTTTTCCCCCCTTTACCCCGCTCTGCCTCCCTCCGCCTCTGGTAACCACCACACTGTGTCGTTCTCATTGTTTTGCTTAAGGTACTTGAAACAGCTCCCCCTGCACCCCATCTCTTTCTTCTATTTCTATCCTAGGCACCTGGGAACCTAGGTTTCAGTATCTTTTTTTTTTTTAATAATACTGTGAAAGGAAAAACCGTCCTATCTAGCCTTGTATTTACATTAATAATGGGCTACTTAAAGGGCCAATAAGAAATCATATGCTCTGATTCCTTATCCTATTATACTGTGACTGCTATTGTTCGTTGTGGTTAAAAATATGAACAGTTATGGGGAAAACACTGACGTTCTGTGGGGTTGGTGAGCACTCTCCCTAAATGATAGCACTGGAAGGAAGCAGAGACACAATCAGTGCTGCCCCCGGAAGTATGAGAGTCACACACATAATTTAAAATTTTCTACTAACCATTACAAAAAATGTCAAAAGAAAGAGATGAAATACACTTCAATAATTTATTTCATTTAACCCAAAATACTATTATTTCAACATGTAATCAACATAAAAGTAAGATATTTTGTCTTCTTTTCTTACACTAAGTCTCTGAAATCCAGCCACAGAGTTCAAGTACAACACATATCAAGGCTGACTAAGCGCACTGCGGTGCTCAGCGACCCCAGGGTCTATCCGACCAACGGCACTGCAGGACTCGCTGACCCCGGGGTCTATCCGACCAACGGCACTGCAGGACTCACTGACTCCAGAGTCTAGGGCTTATGCATCGGACAGTGAGGTCTAGAGGATAAGCTCCTTAAGGGTAAGGGCCTCTCATACTTTAATTCCAAACTCCCCCTGACATATCTAGTGTGGTGCTTTGCCCAAAGCAAGCATCGGCAAATGTCATCACTGAACTTGGGAATGATGGCTGGAAGGAAGGGCTGACATTCATAAATGTAAGCAAAGCCAACATAATTTTTTTTTGCAGAGATAACATTTTGTGCATCTTATACTTTAAAAAATTACTAATGAATATCACTGCTAGAATATTCCACAATGTTTATTCACTCTCATATCACTCCCAAAGCCATACTATATATAAAGAAAAAGCAAAGTTAACTGTCCTGCAAAAGAGAATAATAGAAGGGGAGTTGGGGGAGAGAGAGAAATAAAAAATGACCCTAATTAGATGCCCATAACAAATGACCACAACGTATCAGCAAATACTATTTAAATGACCTCAAGTTTGACAGTATGTCAGAAGCTGCCGTATATGCTAGGACACAGACATAACTTGAAAGGAATTAAAAATTAATTCCACAACCAGATAGTTTATGAAAATAAATGTATTTTTTCCTCAAAGTTACTAAAAGCATATTTTACTTGAAGTTCAGAGGCTCAACAAACTCAAATTAGGTTAGCTTTTACCTAGTTGATACAAATCAAGTTTCCCCATCAGGACAACCACTTACAAACAATTTGTAGCTCCTGCAGGCCACAGAGCTACACGCAACACAAACACAGCCATTCCCCCTGTGGCACAGACATCATCAATGTCAAGGTCCTTGTGACGACCAAGGCTGCCTGTCCACTGAAAGACGACCCAGGCTGCTGCCACCGGGTGTCAGCGACAGCTTCTTCACACAACTCGAGAGGCCTCCCATTCCCCTCACGAGGAGAAAATGGTCAGCCTCAACACAAGGTGTACGGAATTGTGAAATAGTCCGTGTATCTTCACTACAACTGTGAAACCAACTTCCAAGGAAGGAAAACCAGCACTAAAGGCACTTAGAGGGGGGCGAAAAGCTTTCTCTTTACCGTGACAGGATTGGTTTTTGCTAGTTCTAAATACACTTTGAACAAATGGATGGAAAGGAAAAGGGACCTTGATACACCTGGGTCTCCTGCTAAAGCCCCTCCCTGCCGGGGAAGGAGAACCGAGGTGCAGGGGAGAAGCTCTGCAGCCCCAGGAGGTGTCTGTCTACCTCTGGTGAAAAACCTCGTTTAATGAAACTTGACTTATTTAATGGAGCAGAATTTCCAACAGGTCCCAGGCTTGATAAATCCATGGTTCTATGGTTACTAATAAAATGCCAGTTTAAGCTAGCCCTTTACATTTTTGTCATCAAAATTCTTATAAAACATACAGCTCATAGCTTCATTTACTGAGCCAAGAACTGTAAATTTTAATTTTCAATCTGATTGAAAGTTCTGCGGTCCCTTTGCAGGAAAATAAATAGTGCTTTTAAAAATCTCCATAAGGGCAACTTTTGAACATTTAAACTTAAGTGCTAGAGAAATGGAGAACACGTGAATCAATATTTACATCATTACTTTTCAAAAGATGTTGTTAGGCTTATCAGTTTACTTTTTTCCAGAAGCAACGTGTGCCTCTTTAGTCTTTTAAAAAATTGCTGACACCTTTTGAATTCATTTTGTGCCAGTTTTTCACACATTGTCCCATTCTAAACACAGATCTTTTAAATTATTGCAAAGCCATTTCAGCGGAGCCTGTGTTGGTAAATGTCACATATTTTTCAGTAATTCAACAACGTTGATGACAAATTTCACATTGCTGACAACCTGCCGCTTGCTGAAATGCTTCGTTTCCAACCTTAACACATGACTTTCCTTCGCTCAGTCACTAGTTACCAACAGTCTGCCACGGGCCGGCCACCGCTGGGCCCCAGGCTTACCAGGCAGGACACCGCCTTCCAGACGCCCCCGGTGCAGGGGCTGCTCCTGCCAGGCAGCGTTCTGCCTTTCGGAGAACGTGGGAGGATAAAGAGCATTGCTGTTCACAACTGACAAACCCGGGTCCAAATTCTGGCTCTACCTGCTAGTAGCTGAGGACCCGAGGCCACTAGATTTGTCCTGTCTGGGCCTCGGCCTCCTCGCCCATTACACAAGGATGATAATGAGTTCTACAAGGTGGCTGTGAGAGTCTAAGGAAATAGTGGAGGAGAAGGGGAAAAAACCTGGCACTCACAGGCCCTGTAAATGTCAGACTCCTTCCTCCAATTCCCCTTAAAAACACAGAGCTTTGTCTGGGTCCAAACGGACACTATTTTTAAGGCAAAGAGATAGAGGAACTGGAAATCGTAAACATGGATTGGTATATTAAATATTCGGGAGTTATATGTGATGAAGGCTCTTGGTCACCTGAGAGTCTATCACGAGCTTGATCCCCATCCAGAGATTCTCTGACAGGAGACCCTTTCTGGGTCAGTTGTTAGGTTATCATTTGCTCTTTAAAAACAGTTCTACCTTGCCCCAAACAGGAGCTAAGAACCCCTAGGGGTGTGGCCTTTCAGCTGTGCGGAGATTCACATGAGAATTGTAGGGTCAGGAAGGAACTGAGATCGTGCCAGGCCTGTGCTACGACCTCCTTTAAACCCTGCGACCACCCTGAGACGCAGACACTATCCTTTGCGAAGAAACCCAGCACGCAGGGAGGCTAGCGAAGGGGTCCACAGCGACAGAGGTGCAAGCCGCGCAGCATCGTTTCTCGTAACTTCTCCTCTGACTCGAAGGGTCATTGAACTCCTTGGCTCGGTGGCTGTCTGGCTGGCTCCTCCCAGCTCCTCCCACCTGCTCCTGTTGGTTGGACATGGTCTCCCTCCCGCTGATTAGAATTCCCTACGTCTTGACTCCACTGACCGCTCCCACAGACACCTCCCAGGTTGCTCAGACTCCCGAACGGCTCGTGGCCATGGTTCCACGATCATCTTAGGTTTCGTTCTCCTCCTGCTGCTGTCCCCAGGGGGCTGCCAGGAACACTGAGCACTGCACCTCCATCTTGACGACCAACTCTGTCTCTTTTGCAAACCCCTCAGAAGCTGCCGCTGGAGACAAGCATGCACTCTTCCACACACAACCCCCACCTGCTCTTGCTGTGGATGAACGTAGCCTACCTCTGCCTCCTTTCTCAGGGGGTAAGTTTTTTCACTTTTAATGTAAAGTGAAAGTGGCCTTCCGGGGCACTGCAGAGTGGCTGTTGGCCCTGCCCTTCTCAGTGCCCAAGCACGGATAACATAGATGCAACGGCCCCAAATCCTTGTCACGCATTCCCTTTGTAGAAACAAAAGCACACAGTATACACAAGTTAGGCACAGACAAAGCCATGTGACTCTCAGTTCCCTAAGGAAATACACTAAAAAATGACAGTAAATTAGAATACTAAACCAAACGTCTCCCTGACCTTTACTCTTCAATGTTTCAATATGTATCATAACGGAATACTAGACTCATCAAATATATTGTTAACTTCAGGCATAAGACAACCCACTTTTACGCTTGCTTTTCGGCTTTCAGTTTAGTTCAATTCACTAACAATCATTAAGCATCGTGAGCCAAATACTGAGAAAGTAAGTACTGAAGAAGCACGTGGCACTCAATAGTGGAGACGGCAGAAAGAACAATTTCAAACGTGTGTGACTAGAAGCCAACGCAGAAGCGTGCCCCGGGGGCTGCGGCACCACAGTGGGCCACCATCCCCAGCCTAATGGTTCAGAGAAGGCTTTCTAGGACTTCCGAGCTTTCCAATACCTAAAACACACAGAGGTCAGGTTCCTGCGTCCTTTGCCAAAGACAAGAAGCAATTCAAGAAATTCTGTGAAAAGTTCTCTTTGCAAATGACAGAAAAATCGGGAATGTTTGAAGATCAGGAATGAACCACTTGCACTTGTACTTCAGGAAAGCATTTAGTCTTAGCTTCTTTTAGGTAACTTATGCCTACAGTTGCTCAGGAGGGGGTCTGATTCTTAAATCATAGCCCCCTTTTTCCTGTTGGTGACATCCTCCTCTTCCTTTCCATGTCAGTTATGAACTATCATTATGGAGATCAGAGCCAAGTATATTTCCTAAAGAGGCAAACCCTGAAAAGATTCGTATGAAAAAACAACAACAAACACAAACTCTAACACTCCTGCCCACACAGAAGCCCTATAATCAAAGAGCCAAGGAGATGATTTATTATCTAATAAAACCTTATTTTCCCAAAACGCCAGAACTGTACAACCAATTATCATCTACTAAGCAAAATCAGTAAGTGAAATAGAAAGGAAGACTTAAGGAAAATGGATAGTGGTATGTTATTTTTATTCTTAGAGTTATTAGACCCTTACTTCTTCCTTTTTTAAAAAAAGATTTTATTTATTTTTAGAGAAAGAGGAAGGGAGGGAGAAAGAGGAGAGAAATGCTGATGTGCTAAAGAACATCAATCGGTTGCCTCTCACACGTCCCTAACCAGGGACCTAGCCCAACCCAGACATGTGTCCTGACTGGGAATCAAATGGGTGACCTTTCAATTTGTGGGATGTCGCCCAACCCACTGAGCCACACTAGTCAGGGCTTGTTTCTTCTTTTAAAAATCACAATCTTAAAAGCAAATGATTTGTTATTACTCCTCATATCTTTTAAAAGCCAAGTACCAACGCCTTATCAGTGGGGCCTTGCTATTTTAGCTTTCTATATTAGAAAAGAAATACCCTCCACATATTCAAGTATAAAAAGACATACTACCATAGCTTTTGGCAGAAACCTTAGAATTATTCTATTTTCTGTCTTGGTCATAAACAATTTATCCAAATGGTTGAAAATAAATAGCTTTCATATTTTGACGGAGTGCCATAATACACAGAAAGAAACATAGTTTGCTGCTGACCACGACGAGATACAAAATCATCACATTTCAAACTCTGACTGGAAAGGCAATGGAAGCCTTAGAAACACTCACCATTAATTAAGGAATAAGAATTTGCTCACACGATACCTTGTATATGTTTTGGAATACTTTTCTGGGTAAAACAAAGTCTTTACAATGAGAAATTCTCTGTTCCCATTAAAATCGTCTCCATGTAAGTTAGTCATTACTAGCATGATGAACTGAGTTAGCTGGTGGTGGATGATCCTGGCCACTTCATTCGGTCAGAGCGCAGCTCTAAAAACACTGGGGCTCTTATCCCACATCGGCCATTCCATTCCCACAGGAGTCGGGCAGTTCTGCTTTGAACTAGGGCCACAAATCGCAGGCCTTTCAACTTGGCTGAGCATTCTATGAATCCAAAGGAGAGGGACTTAGAGGCTGGGGCTGGAGCATGACAAGTGAAACCCTGAACAAATAAAAAGCATCCTTTCAGAAGTGCTATGCTAGATATGTGCACAACTGGAAGACAATATACATTAGCAAATATAGCTGTGTGGAAGGAACGAGACCTACAGGGATTTTTTTTTTTCCAAAATGTTCTTAAATACATGCTTTTTATCATTTTTGAATTAAAAAAATTGTAAAGACATGCCAGTGACATGATAAAACAACTCAAAGCAAAGGCCCACTAATGGGCCCTGGCTGGTGTAGCTCAGTGGATTGAGTGTGGGCTTGTGAACCAAGGGGTTGCTGGTTCGATTCCCAATCAGGGCATATGCCTGGGTTGCGGGCCAGGTTCCCGGTGGCGGACACATGAGAAGCAACCACACATTGATGTTTCTCTCTCTTTCTCTCTCCCTTCTCTCTTCTCTAAAAATAAATAAATAAAATATTTTTTTAAAAAAAGGCCCACTAATGGTAGAGTAACAGATTCGTATTTACACAGAATACTGAAATGTAAATATGGGTGAAGACGTAGGTATATAGAAATAAAAATATGCTTAAGGGTGAAAATAAATTTGTCGTTAAAGATGAAAGGGTGGATTTCATTTTTAGAAACC
>PVJI01000133.1:311529-327338 GCA_004026765.1 Micronycteris hirsuta
GGGGGGGGGGGGGGGGGGGGGGGGGGGGGTGGCGAGCACAACTGCTAGACACTAAACACTCAATTACCCCAGGCAGAGGTCCAGACAACATCCTGTCCCAGGTTCTGCTTCTGACACTTGCTTTTCAGTTCTAAATGGCTAAAAACCCTCTGGTCAGAAGTGTGCATTTCTGTCTTGGCTTTGGGCCACATTCCTGGGTTTTGATAAAGGTGGTAGGTGCCAGCGGCTGCATTTATGATGATAAACACCATCCCCTCCACCCAAAAAAACACATACCCCTCAAAGCAGGAAGAGAAAATACAAAATGACAAGTTGTGGCTCAGAAGCTCCCGTGGAACTCTCAGGGGGACTCAACAGCGGTTACTGAAAACTTGCAAAAGCCTAAGTAAACAGGTAAAATAAAGAAGAGGCCAGAGGCTGGATGAAGGAAAAAGGCACCATGGAGAACAGGTCTTCACTTCACAGTCGCAGGGCAGAGACATACCGTCTACCACTTCAATTCGACAGAGGTTACGGAGTGCCTCCCAGTGCCATGAACTTTCCTGGCACAGTCTCTGCCCCAGGGGTTCCTCCTCTGCGCCACTTTGCCACTTCCACGGTGTGCAAGTATTAACTGCGAAACGTGTTTTCAGACGTGCGTATCCTGCCTATTTACAAACACTCTGAAGTAACATAATGGTTCCATAGTAATATAGAAGAGGATAGTGAGATGAAAAAAAAATGAACATCTAAAAAAAGCTTCAAGATAAGATGTCACCACATACCTGAGTAAATAGACAGATACTAACTTTGTGTGATAGAAAAACCACAGGTGGCAACACACAGGTCACACACTTTGTACTGTCCTACAACACTAAGCAAACACAAGTCCTTGCTGAAACTAACTTTCGGAAACTAAATGCAAAATGCAATTCACCATCATATGGTTCTTATACAGAGAGCATTGTGAAATTACATAAAGTGGGTGGCAATTACGTTTCTACTCAGGAAAGAGAAACCCCAACATTTAACAATTAGATTAACCACCAAGTACAGTTTCTGGGCGTTCTGCAGACAAAATAGAAATCTTTCGGAAGGTGTATTTACACTCGAACCAAATAACGAGAATCACGGAGAACTTCATGATGGCCAACTAATATGGAAACTGCTCGTGTCTCAGAGCCAGTGAAAACGGGGACAGATTAACGCTAGGCCCGGGGCTGCTGCTGGTGTTCTTTTTCCAAACCCTCAACCTAAAACTTTGCAGTGTTACTATTTTTAAAAATCTAACTATATATAAAATTTTCTTAAAAAGAAAAAAGGAAACTGGGGAAAATGCGCTTTTTTTTTTCCTTCATTTTTGCTACTTGATCAAATGTAGAGATTCCTGTCTGGGCTTTTACAATGGCCCTGAGGCACACCCTCCGAAGGCAAGTAAGGCAACAACAGACGAATTGCTGATGCTGTGAAAGAGTAAACATTCCAAAAACAAGACTTCATCATTCCTTAGAACTCTCTTTTCTCGGCAAATATTCTCTTAGGGCAAGTATGATATCTCTGCATCAGCTAAAATTCCGAACAAAACAGCAAGCGCTGAGCAAAAGAAAATATACACCAGTTTTCCTCGGCTTTGGCAAAGGGCAAGGCCTGCTTTCCTCTCTGCCAACAAAACTTCCTAATGTGAAAAGAGTCATTTTCAATAAGTTTCCAACATTTAACATTGTTGCTAGGATTCTGGGCTTGTTGCTTTGACACAATGTCGTCTGGCATCTGAGTGTGCCAGTGCCTCTGTGGCAGGAAAACTAATGAGCTTGTAAGAATGTCCTTACAGCATGACATCCTCAAGAACACTCTGGCCTCCAGCGCTTCCCCGTGCTCGTACATTTTTCTGCTTTTACGGGTACTGTCTAGGCTAGACCCACACTCGGTGAACTGCAAAGCAATGCAGGCAGGCCCCACCCCTCTCCTACACCCCAGCACACCTTTTTCCTTCTCTTGCCCCTCATCTGACTGCAGGGAGACTTCCTCAGTGGCAGCTACTGTGAGTACCACGAAAAATGAAGTCTTCGATTGCTCTCACAGGCCCCCAGAGCAAAGCATCAATCCCCAGTTTGTGAGTATTGATAAAAATGAGGCCCGCTGACGAAGAAGTCACGGATGATTTTTAATCTATATTGCAGCCATTCATTTTAAACCTTCAGATGATCATGGTTTTGTTTTGGTTTTGTTAACTATTCCTCTTATCAACAATAAAAGGGGTCGGAAGGAATCTAATTTCTTTTTCTGTCCTCTGACTGTGTTCCAAGTACAAAAAGAAAGGCAAAGTTTGAGACTGTCCAGAAACTGGATAATCAGGCCAAAATGGTGTGGTGGCTGAAGCGATTCCTAACAGGAGTCAAATACAATGCAGGGACCGCCAGGGGCTCCAGGAGCTTCCACCTCATTAACACCTGCAAAGCGCAAGGTACTGACCAGGGACACGGCATGGAAAGAGACACAGACTCTGTCCTCCAGAGGCTTTCAACATAGACTCTATATTATAGAGGCTAAAAGAAATATGTAAGGGGTACATATATTAAGATAAGTTTGCGAAAATGCTGCGATGTTCTGAATACAGGAAGCATGGGGTACCTGAGCTTATCACCTATTGAATAACAGATCTGAATGGGTAAAAATGAAGTGACCTGGCAAGAAAGGGCATTTCAGGTGAACGGAACATCGTAAGAGTGGACATGTTCTGGGGGTGACTGTGCAGGGCAGCTGGTTTGGTGGGAACAGAGCAAGCTGTGGGAGCGGAGCGGTAAGAGCTGAGGCTGGAAAGTCACGGAAACTGTGAATGCCAGTCAAGGAGTGGGGACTCACAGGACTATGTTCTAGGATGTGCCAGTTTAAGGTCACTTCCCTCTAACCGTGGGGAGAAGGAAATACAAATCATAATGTGAAGTGATGTGAAATAATTCCCTCAGTAAGTACATATTCAGTGGCTGTTCCAACACCTAGCAAGCACAGTGCCCCGAACTGGGAAGCCTTCAGTATCTTTTAGAAGAATAATGTCCATTATGTATGAGGCTCAGCAAGGAGACCCTAGACACTGTGGGGCTACCAAGATAAACAAACTTGGATTCTACCCTTAAGAATAGATAGATAGATAGATAGATAGATAGATAGATAGATAGATAGATATAGATAGATAAATAGATACGCACTCCATTCAAGGACCATGAGTCTGGGGCTCTGGCCATTCCTAGTGAGTGTTACCTTTTAAGAAGGGAGTGGTCTATAATAAGCCGGTCTCCCAAATGCCACCCTAGTGTGGGCCAATAAAAGATTCAAAGTTCAAGGAGCAGCTAAAGACTGAAATAAATAAGCCCCATAAATAAGGACAACAGTCTCCTCTCTCTCTCCCTTCCTCCTACAGTCAGTGGAGGGAAGGTGGCTTACCTAATGACCTTCCTTCCTTTAAGAGGACCATGTTCTGCGAGCATTGTGGTGACAGTTAATTTTATGTGTCCCCTTGGGTACACCACAGTTGTTTGGTCAAGCACTAGTCTAGATATGGTTGTAGAAGTATTTTTTTAGGTGTGATTAATATTTACAATCAGTTGGCTTTGAGTACAGTAGATTAGTCTCTATAATGAGGGCCCCAGGCCTCCCGAAGGACTGGCAGCAGCGTTCTTGCTGGCCAGCGGAGTTCGGGGGTAGGGGTGTGGGCAGCTGCCCCCAGGCTGGGGCATGGTATCCCAGATGACCGCTGTCCCAACCACTCACAGCACCTCAGTCCAACAGTAACTTCCCTTCCCAGTCCAGTCACCCTGGGCCTCTGCCCAACCAGCCATTCAGTTAAGGGGCACATCCTCCCACCCAACCCCTACCCCCAGCCACCTAGGGGAACCTCCATGGCACGACTGTTTGAGCATCACGTGGCCTAGAAGCCCTGGCGACAAGTCCCGGGGCCTGCCTGGGCCTCTCAGACCTTTCTGCCAGAGTGAACAGTCACAAGAGCTACTTCTTCTGACTCTGCAATTTGGAAGTCTGATCCTTCACAGGGGCTAAATCCATCTCTAAGGCCCCTTCCAGCACTAACCTTCCATAACTCCGGTACCTGTGAATGTCGCAAGGCTGTACCGGGGGACAGGGCAGACCCTCCGCCTCCACTGAAACAAGAGGACATATGCTTCTTCGACAGCAAGTATTCTGCTCAGAAAATATTTTTTAGATTTATGTTTAAAGAACGTTAGGTCCTGCCTATGTTACTATGAGAAACTTTTAGCTTTTCATTGACTACAGATAATTAGATTTTTAAAATCTGATTTAAATGTTCTCAACCTGTTAAGTAATTCAAACTGTGATGCCCAACAATTAATAAATAGTTCCTGAAATTATCTTCAGTATAATAATGGTCACCAGAGGGGACAGACAAGGGGATGAGTTACATTCTCACCCTGAAGAAACTAATAGTTAAGTGAATAAAACTAAAATTCATTTGAAGAAAATGAAGTGGCTTCAGGGGAAATTTCTGAGGGAAGGAGAGGTTTATGCCCAGGGGATTATTTATTTATTCATATATAAGACACAGATGAAAAATACTGAATTGAAGTATGGGGTACCGACTTGAGATGTAGACTCAAAGAGATTTTGGTGGCCTTCCAGGCCAGGCAGGGCTTGGAATGGAGCGGAGCAGCCGATCCCGACCAGGGGAACAACGGGAGGGAAGGTTTGAACGAGAGAACGGAGCCGACTGAAAGTGACACGGGAGGAAGGAAGGAGGTGGAGACAGAGGCAGAGCCAGACTCCCAAGGGTCCTGGGAGTCCGGTCCAGAGCTAAAAACCGGCGAAGTGAATAAGGAACAAAGACGATTAGCGGCTTGACTACCTGCTGTTTAGAAAGCAGCATCAGGCCTGGGAGGAACTCACAGTCAGAAGGCCAGGGAAGGCGAGGTGGACCAAGGCGGTGGCATTGTGCTTGGGGAACCGATGTAAATCAGCACACAGCTCCTCAGAGGATCACAGGTGGGGTGAGTTAAGACAGAATTCTAGGTTTTTAGTTAAATCACTAGGTCAAGGTGGTGCCACTTAAAAGGTCAGAATAATGATGATGCTTTGTTGAAACAAGGAATTTTTATAAATTAACTAGTTTTATAGAAGAAACGACTTTCTTTTTACCCAAGGAATCACAGGTTTTGAAGTTAAAAGGAAATTACAGTGGCTCTGAACACAGGGGGGAGACAGTGTTGAGAGCAGGTCAGTGCTAAGGACAGGAGCAGGCTGAGGACGGCACTGGAGATCGGCATTAACTGGGACAGCTCTCCGGGGGAGAAACCCGGGCTGGGCGGAGGGCAGCACGGACCCGAGGCCGAGCTGAAATGAGTGCCCACTGGCACACAACAGAAAGAAAAGTAATCAGCAAAGCAAGCTGGGAAGAACTGGCCGTAAAGGCAGGAGAACAATGATGATGGACAACGTCTGAAAAACCAGGAGGAAAAAAAATCTCATGAAAGCAGAGTCAGCAACATCAGTGCTGCGGAAAGACCAAAGCGAGAAATAGTGAACGGGAGACCTTTGGGTTTTGCAATATAAAGATCAAGGGTAGCATTGGAGAAAGAAGTTGCTGAGTAGGTTGGTGGGAACGAAAATCAGTCTGGCGAGTCTGGGAGAGAGCGGGCAAGAACCACCTGCTCCACGTGTTTCGTAGTAAAAAGGAGCAGAAGAAAACAGGAGTCAAAAGGCACGCACGGTTACGCCCGAGAGGCCAGGTGTGTGGTTGAACTTGGAGGGACAGAAGGAAGATCCTGGAGACAGTGAGGATGAACGTGAAGGTAAGAGCTGAGGTGGCAGGAGCTGCTGCCAGCGGGTACGGGTCCACGGCTTAGCCCCAGAGCAGGGCGGAGACTCCCCTTTCTCTGCACTTGAATGGGAAGCTATATGTGTGTATAAAGCCAAATGAGGCACTGATGAGACAGATGTAGAGGTAAGCTTTCACAGTGAAAATCAGAGTGCAAAGATGTCTGATCCCAACGAACTGTAGAGAGAGTTAGGGGAGAGGTCTACAGTAGTCAGAGTACCTACCCATGGGGGAGGGCAGAGGGCAAAGAGAACCGGAAGCCTCATCCTGCAGCTCCTAAAGCCTAGCTTGCAGCATTGATCCTGGCACAGGTGTGCGTTCTGAAGTGTATAAAACAAAGACTTACTGAAAACTAGTCACCAGCTTAGGCAGAGCTTAGAGGTGTAGAATAGAGTAAGACGAAAATGAATGCATGAGTTTACAAGTGGTTTAAAGTGGAAGTCTTGCAAAAACTATCCACAGTGACTTCACTTTTTATATAAAAGAGTTTGACATCATTATTTTAGGCCGGTCACTTTATTTTTTTCTTCTTTATAATCTTCGTAACAGGAATTTAACTCAGCATTCAACACGTCACTCACTTCAATTATCTGCCACTAAAGATAATAATGGCTTAACCTATCAACTAAGTTTTAGGGAATAAACTGCAACTGGAATTTTTCCCCACACCTTTAGCTTGCATTTGTAATTTGCTTTATTACAGTTTTACTTTGAACATTGTACCCACATTGACTGTACACAAAAGACATTTTCAGACACCAGAAATAAAGCATGAAAGCATTCAGACCCTGAGTATGTAAGCTGTATTAGTGTGACATTTTCACAAACATTGTTTTAAAATATAGCTTCGTTATTACTTTCAATTAGTGGATTATTGCTCATCCTTTTCTAAAGTGTCTTGGAAAGCTAGGCATTTAAAGAAGGAATAACGGAACTGCTCAAGAAATATAAATGCTCCTGAGTGAAAATGATAGCTTAATACTGTATGAATTAACAGGCACTTTAAAATTCATCAGGTATATTAAATGAAAGTGAGAAATCAACTCCAAATTTAAACATTTGTTCACATCTTTTTAACTTTATATAATACTTGTGACCCATGAATAAAAAATCCTCCAGAGTTATTCGTTTCCTCCTAGTAAGAAAGGGACAATGGAGCAAACATTCTAAGTTCTATTATATTTCACAGGAACTCCTATGGTTTTAAGTTTGCACTAATGTTACAAATTTTACCCATCTAATTCCTTTCTCAGACAACTTAAATATCTACCCTGGGATTATCTGACCTTATAGGATACTGTCCATGAAATTAGCACCAGCTCACTGAAGTAAGAAATTCCTAGAGTGTCGTGCTAACGATCATATGACAAATGTAAATCAGACTTACTATGGTCACCATTCCATAGGGTATACAAGTATCGGATCGTTATGTTGTTCATCCGAAACTAATGTGACATTTTATGTCAACTTCACCACCAAACGTTTCAAAGAACTCACTAAATTGTAATCCTTTGACTTCTAGCACATTAATGATCATGTTGCTACCCATTAATTCCATGAATGCTGTATACCTGTGAAAAGGAAAATTTCAGAAGACAAGCCTGGGGGCTCGGTGATCTGGTTCTGTTTCACACGCTAATTATACCACTACAGCTACTGGTGCACACAGAAAGGAAACGCCTAAGTAGCATCTGAATCAAAATTGTTTAAAATAATTCATGTTTATTATTAAATTCAAAGTTACAGTAATATGTGAAGTTGCCCAGGTTTCGCATTTTGCTCACCGGTAGGTACGGTTAACTATTGTAAACATTTCTCTAAAAAAATTTTTAATGTATATACATACGTATGTGTGTGTGTGTGAGAATGTGTACACACACACATCCCATTTTTTTTATAAAAATGAGATCATATTATACATAGTATTTTGCAACTCATTTCATTAACTTAAAAATGTATCTCAGATATTTTCTGATGTCATTATCCATAAAGTTCTTCCTTTTTAAGACCTGTATACTATTCCTTTGTTTAGATGTAACACAATTTATTTGACTAGTTCCATAGAGGATATTAAAATTTTTCTCCCAATTTTTTCACTATTATAAACAGTACTCAGTGAAATCCTTCTTTACTTTTATAATCGCTATAGGCTTAATTCATAGCAGGGAACTTTTGGGGTCAAAGAATGTAAATATTCAAAATAGAGACAGATATCACTAAATTTCCCATCACAGTTGCCTGACGCTACTCCCACCAGCAGATAAGAATATCTATTTCCTTCACATTCTGCAACACAAAGTATTTCAGTCTTTCTACTCTTTGTTCATTGGTTATTACTTCAATTTATATTTCATTGAGTATATTTTAGATTAAATCTGCCATAATCACTTGCAGGGTGTCCAACCTGTGGCCCGCGGGCTGCATGTGGCTCAGGAGGGCTATGCATGCGGCTCAACACAAAATCGTAAATTTACTTAAAACATTATGAGATTTTTTTTGGTGATTACAAGCTGCAATGTATTTAATGTGTGGCCCAAGAGAACTCCTCTTCCAGTGTGGCCCAGAGACACCAAAAGGTTGGACACCCCTGGAAAACTACAATAGATATTCCAATTAGCACTCGCCTGATTTTAGGTTATGTACATACTAGACAAAAGAAATTTTCTGATGAAGGATGCCTCCAAAGATGATTTATTAAATAAAATACTTATATTGTTCTTCTCAAAATGTAATCATATTGTATACTATTTTATATCTTTCCTTATTAAATAAAGACAGCATGAAAAATTCCCCCATATAATCTTAAATATTCTTTTAAAAAATAATTTTTAAAAACCATGTAATATCCCTTCATTTGTTTACTATTATTACTGAATATTCACTTCTGGTTTCTCATTATTACAAATTAGGCAGAAAAGCATCTCTGAGTGCACCTCTGAGGACTCAGTTAGGTTGGAGTCCTAAGAGTGATTAAAACATGTTTATTTTAAAATAATGAATGATATCTTTGCAATATCAAGCCTTCAGGTTTCTATCATCTGTTAGCACAGTCCCATCTATGTAGGTAACTTCTCACTTCCTTAGGATTTGACAAGTACCATGGTTGAACTGAACTTTATACTTATAAAACCAGACATGTGTCCATTCTTAGCTTTTGTAAAATTGGTCATGACTTTGAACACCAGCATGTCTGATTGACAAAGCACTAATCATGAAGAGACTTTTACCATACTTTTTAGCAGAAATCATCGAGTCAAGGACAGAAAACTAGGGATGGGTGCATCTGAATATAAAAGTAGTAAGTCTTAGTCTTTAGTCCACTTACAAAAAGTGATCTTGTATTAGGCCCCAGAGGAACACTCAGAAACACTCCTTAAATAGAATTATACAGGCAAATAATCTGACAGATTTGCATAACCAAAAATATCCTATACATGTACTAATTTAAGAACACACTTCCAAAAATCTTTTAGAATAAGAAAAAAATCAAGATGGAAATCCCCAATTGTCTGAAAATGAATCATTAGACCACTGAGCTGCTGGAAAAAGTAGCACTTCGGAAAATTCACGTAGTCTTAGATGCCTGTTTAGAAAATATAAATAATAAAAAAATTAGTGGCCTAAATTTTAAATTCAAGAATATAGAAAAAGAGAAACAAAATAAACACGTGGAAAAGAGCAATTAATGTGTTAAGACACAAAAATGTCATTATTTGAAGATTTTTTATTGTCTACACAAAGAATTAACAGAACCAACTGGCAAACTATTAGATCTATAAGGATGTCAGCAAGGAGGTCACATACAAAATGAAAAATAGAAATTATTCTCTTATAAACATGAGCAACAATCAATTAGAAAAACTTAGAAATAAATCTCATTCAAAATAACATTTTAAAAATGTCTGACATGCAAGGCTGTTATGAAAAATATGTAAAACTTTAGCGAAGGACATAAAGTAATTAAAGAAGAGATAATATTATATCCCTGGATGGGAGGACTTAATATTATAAAGATTTTATTTTTTCCCAAACTAATTTACAAATTTAATATAATCCCTAACAATATACCAAGTGGAATTTGCAAGGAATTGGTCAGGCTGATACCAAAAAAATTAAAGCAAATGAAAAAACATACAAGATAGATGAGTCAATCTTAACAAGAAAGAACAAAGGTCTTGCCCTCCCAGATATCGATAAAAACATTGTGAATATACACTAATTAAAACAGGATGATACGGGTACAGAAATAGATAATCATATTCATAGAACAGAACACACAGTCCAGAGACAGTCCAATGAATACAACAGAATTCAAAATATAATAAAAGTGGCATTTCATTAACTACTCAACAAATGGTACTGAAACAATTGGCTGTCCATTTGCACAAAGCATAAAATAAAAAATAAAATCTCTGTCACACACGTTGCTCACGCACACAAGTCCAGAGTTGTTAAAGATCTAAGCTTCAAATAACACATAAGCAGGGCTGACTATATAATTTGTGGGGCCCAGTGCAAAAATGAAAACATAGGACTTTCAAGATGGCTACAGCACAGAATTAAACAACAGGAGCAGGGAGAGGCTTCTGAGCACAAAAAAAATAAAAAAGATAAATTTGACTACATCTAAATTTAAAACTTCTGCCTGACGAAAGATACCATAAACAAAGTTTGAAGACAAGCCACGGAGGAAGAAAAAATTTACAACACATATGAGACAGACGATTAATATCTAAAATATATTTTAAAAAATCTACCAATCAATAAGAGAAACATAAATTACCCAATATTTAAAAACTGGGTAAAGGATATACAAGAATAATTTGCAGAGGAGGAAATTAAAGAGCCATTAAACATGATAATCTGTTCAACCCATGAATACTCATGCAAATACAAATGCAAATTACAACAAGGAGATACTTTTTTAACCACAAATAAAGCTCGATGGTGTCAAGTGTTGGCAAGCGTGCAGAGAAACTGCTGGCGGGAGGGTGCACTGGCACATTGGAGGGGACAAGTTGGCAGCACCAAAATAGAAAATTGGCATACCTTCCACCTAGTAATTACCGCTCTTATTTACTACCCTAGAGAAAAGCTTCCCAAGTGCATGACCACAGAAGTCAAATGCTGGGATCTGTTTGCTGAGCAGCAACAAAATTCATACAGCAAAAATGAGGAAAAAACTTAAATGACCATCAATAGGGGAATGGTTAAACGGTATCTACATGCTTTTTATCACACATGCATGTAACGAATGCTCTGCAGCAGTTCAAAAGTGTAGAACCTGATGCCTACAAACATCAAAAGCTCTCCCAGACATATTTTTAAAGGGAAAAATTGCTATTGTGTTGTTGAATATTTTTTAAAGAACCACACACCTGAACTACGTATGTCTATAGGAATATATGTGTACATATGAAATACACAGAAAAAGACCTCAAAGCCCAAGGACAGTATCTACCAAATCAATGACAGGAGTTTCCTCCCTGGAGAGAAATGGGATCAACTGGGTGGCAAACAAAGGGAATTTTAGCTGAATCTGTGATGTGTGAATATTTTTAAAAATATTTTTAAAAAAATATACACCAATTTAATAATTAAAAATAACGTAAAATTTTTCAGGATAAACACTGAGGACTTTGAAGATGGGTGTTACCCTAAACACTCCCCCTGGACAACACTAAATAATTTCAAATCGCCTGCGCCAAGAATGTTTCTTCCATCTCAAAGAGGAAGAAAGGAAGCCCAAATACTTTCTTGAGACCTCTTGCAGCATACTCATTTCTCATTTCCCCTTC
Source organism: Micronycteris hirsuta (assembly GCA_004026765.1). Lineage (NCBI taxonomy): Eukaryota > Metazoa > Chordata > Mammalia > Chiroptera > Phyllostomidae > Micronycteris > Micronycteris hirsuta. The sequence goes on from PVJI01000133.1 coordinate 323,149, forward strand.
ATACACCATGATCAATGATTGAAGTGACTTCAACTTCCCAAATCCACATGACAAATGCATTCCCTGCCCTGTGTTTCATGGTTTGTGATGGTTGGCAAACTACCTATGACAACTGGCGTGGAGACACGGCAGAGCAAGGTCATCTCTAAAGCAAATAGTAAAAATACTTTTAAGTACCTTCTTGTAACAAAGCAGATTGTTTCGAATAGTCATTCAGACTTAAAAAAAAATGTCAGTACATGTAAACTCTTAAGATCTGTCCCCCGGGATAGAAGCACAATGATATTTTCAAAGTCATGAAACAGGCTATTTGTTCTTTATCCACTCTTACCTGAACAAAGTTTCAAAGAGTTTTCCTCAGTAGGTATTATATGCATTTATTTACTATGCATTAAATTTATCTATCTAACCGAACATGCTAGGTCTCTCTAGAGTCTCTTCTGTTATATTATATGAAATTAGTGAATGAATTCTAATGAAAAATTTTAATAGCAGCAATAAAATTTTAATTATGAGGTATAATTCACACACCATATAATTCATCCATGTAAAGTATACAATTCAATGACTTTTAGGATCTTCGCAGAGTTGTGCAACGGTCACCATAATTGATTTTAGAACATTTTTATCAAACCATAAAAAAAAAAAAATCCCACGCTTAGTAGCAGTCAATCCCCTTACCCTCCAACCCCCCACCACAACTCTAGGCAACCACAATTCACTTTCTGTTACCACAGATCTGCCTCTCTTGACATTTCATATAAGTGGACTCATAAGTACGTGGCCTTTGTGACTGGTTTCCTGCACTTGCACATAATGTTTTCAAGGTTATTCTATGTCATAGCCATGTATCATGACTTCATTTCTTTTTATCGCCAAACAATATGGATGTACCACATTTTATTTATACATTAATCAGCTAGTGGCTATTTGGGTGGTTTCCACTTTTGGGGTATTATGAATAATGATCAAACTTTTGTGTATAAGTTAAACTGCTTTTTAAAAAATGCTGAACAATTCTATGTAAATGTGTACTGAATGATTTAGAAAGTAGGACAATTAAAATACATGTCTTCTTTATTTGTCCTAACAATTAATTGTTAATGAATCAAATGAGCCATTTTGTTAAAATAATGAACAGGAAACAATTATTGATATGGTACTAACTATAATTAACTTTCAAATTAACCTTCTCTTGGGTGCTAAATTTTAAGAACTATGTTTTTGTAACTGGAGAAATACCCTTGACCAGCAATTAATTTATTGACTAGAATTTTCTGAAAAGGAAGAACTGAAAGGGCTTTCTGGAATGTGGAGGGGTAGGGGTTTTTTAATCTTGCCAATCACTGGAGTAAAAACATTTTGGTGGCAAAAATACTTTCCACTCTGACTTGGAATAACAAAATAACTGGAGATAAAACCATTGAAAAAAAGAAGATATTTTGTTTTTAAAACTCTTTTTCCCCATGGATGTAATTAACTGCCCTTCAAACATGCAGAGGTGCTAGACAGGTAAGACACCATCCAAAGGCTTTGCAGGTGGCCCCTGTTTTCTGACTGCCTCAGTATAAGTTGCTACTCCTCCAGCACCACTTACTGCATATGGGTTTCTAGGAACCATCCCTTCTACTAAGGAACTCACACCTTAAGTGGTCCAATATCACAAAAGGGAGAATTTAGGAAAATCTTTATTTACTGCTCTTTAAGCAATTTTGTTTGAGCTCCTATACCAAAAAAAAAATTCATAAAGAATAAATCTTTAATCTTATATTCATTTACTTACTCTTGTTATGTGGTAAAATGAATATAAAAGTAAACCTCTATCACCTTGACCGTATTAAAGTACGCCCAAATGAGGTCGCTCATTTGGTTGGAGTGCCACCCGAGGTGCCAAGGTTGCAGGTTTGATCCCTGTTCAGGGCACATACAAGAATCAACCAATGAATGCATAAGTAAGTGGCACAACAAATCAATCTCTTTTTCTCTCTCTCTCTCTTCCTCCCCCCTCCCACCTCTAAAATCAGTTTTTATAAAGTAAAAAAAAATCTCTACCTGGTTATTATATGATTAAAAAGAAGAGAAAAAAGAACTGTTAATCATTTTTTAATATTATGCTATAATAAGAAAGTTAAAATGAAATTATTTATGACAGGATTTATAACTTGTTTTAACTTTTTGATCGGCTGCATAGAAGAACTATGGAATTAAAAATAAAAGCTACAGTACATTCCACTGATGGACTAGACAAACAAAATGTGAAACCAAAACTAAAATTTAAATCAGTAATAAGAAATCAGTCCACCATTAAGTTGTATTCCAAGAGTTTTTACGGACATAAATTGTCTGCAACTCCAAATCCACTGTCCCATCAACCTACACTGTGCACGGTGCTTATAATGTCAGACACACCCAGAAAAGCCTACTTAGTCCATATTGTAGTTGAAATAATGTGCAATCAACATTTTAAAGAGGGGGAAATTATTGTTGAAATGCTAGTAGTTAAACCAAACAGAAAACAATTTCAATTCAGTAAAAGTAATTTTATGAACTTTCACTTTGATCCTCCTACTCCACCTGGTATATGAAGGAAAGCACCACTCACTGAGGGGCCTGAAGGAGAGACACCCTCTGCGGCTGGAATCGCAGGGCCCTCCAGACGCCCGGAGGAGCTGGGAAAGCTGCCTCCTCTCGCTTTTCATTTCCCACTACTTCGACCACCTTTCCCTTCTCTTCTGTCCCAATCCTGCCAGCTTCCAATCTTTCATTTAAGTGTTTCTATTTCCACAAAGGCCGTCTGAGTCTGAAAGGATCTTGTTGTAAACAAGAAGCCCACTGCTTCTGTAAATTCACACTGTTCCTCCGGCAACAAGCATTTATGGACCTGCGCTGCTTTTGTTGGTCAGTGAGAGTTATCTGTTGGCCAACAAGGGATCCAATGTGAGGGAAGAAGGAAGCAAAGAAATGAACCTCTTCTGAGAAAGCTAGAGAAAGTGGGAAAGGTGGAGAGAATGAAGGAAGTCAAGGGTAAACAGGGATGGGTCAGAAAGGTCCTTCCTACATTCATCAAGTGGAACCATGAGCTCAGGGTCTGTAAATTTGCTTTGGATAGGAAAAGAAACGTGAAAGTGAAGACTATACAAATACTCCTGATGTTGGCATCTATACGTATCCATTAACTGTTTATTGAGTACCTAGTACATAGAGAGTACCATTGGATACACTAATCCTAGGGGCTTAATTCTTCAACATAATGAATTTTGGGGGAACACAATTCCATGACAAGTGTCAAGGGTGACTCTGAGGTTTTTGGCCTGATCCAGTGAAAAGACAGAGAACCATCTGAGCTCACCATCGAATAATGGGTAGGCTTCTGGCACACTTGGAGAATGGCATTGGGAGCAGGAATCATTAGAGTGAAAAGATCAGCTGACATGATTTGAGTGCTTATTCCATGTAAGGCACCATGCTGAGCACTTACATGCATTACTTCATTTAATCCTTACGACACCATAACGTCAGGATTATCATTTCCACTTACAAATCAGGAAGCAGAGACTTGAGGTTACACAATACACCCAAAGTCACACAGCTATTGGGTGGAATAAAGGAATTTGGACCCAAGCACTCTGATTATGGCAGCCACGCCCTTAACCACTGCCTATACCTCCCCTGCCACAGAAAGGTACCTGTTGAAGGCATAAAACCATACATATAATCAAAACCTTAGGTATGATACCCAAGAGATCAGGTTTAACACTATCCTCCAAAAGAAGTAGGCATGAATTCAAAAGGTGATTAAATTATTTGTCTAATACAAGCTACCTGGAACAGATCTTAATTAGAAAGTATTTTATAATACTAAAAAAAAAAAAAACCTAAATGTAGTTGGTTGCAAAATTATGGAATAACCTTACAATAGGGCAACCACTAAACAAGAATGTAGAGCTACACTGATTACGTGGATAGATAGCTGGTGTTATAATGTGTTTTTTAAAAGCAGATAATAAAATAACATCTTAGAATAATCTTTTAAAAATATTGTATATTATATGTATATGCAAAAGTGTAAATGAAAATACACTGAAAAGGAGATAGTTAAGTGGATAATTTTCACTTTCTTTTTTATACTTTTCTGTTGGGATCCCGGCATCAGCAAAACCATAGCACTGCGCATGTGCAACAGCCCTGTA
>PVJI01000133.1:327438-362630 GCA_004026765.1 Micronycteris hirsuta
CTAGAGCAAGAGGACCAATCAGTAAGACCCACGACTCCACCGAGCTTCTCCAGCAACGCCCCTCAGCCAACCAGTATATATACCCGCGATCCTCAAATAAAATTTGCAGCTTGATCAGAACCCTGTCTTGCTGCCATTCTTCGCGCCTCCTGTCCCTCTCACTCCTTCACTAACAGGTCTACCCCAGTTGACTGCCCTGTTGGTCGGGGCACTTTTCTACTATGTCTGATTTTTTTTCTATAGTAAATATACATTGTAAAAATCAGAAAAACAATAACATTACTGCCAATCTAGAAAGATTTTTTAAAACTCTTTTCTTTACACCTGGCTGCCCATACTCCTCTGAAGCTTGTGGGCTCTCAGGATAGAATACGGCATTCAAGCCTTCTGGGAGTAACTTCTCCCAAGTGGCTCTTCTTGTGCTGAAAACGACCCCCAGGAGGAAATTTGTCAACAGAAGCACTTCAGAGCTTACAGGTTGGTGCCGAGGACAACGGTACTCACAGTTCGTAACTCGAGACTCAGAGAATCAACTTTTCATAAACGATGTGTCTGACCTCAGGCAGCGCAAGCATATTATGCAGCTGGTATTTTATTATTCAGCTGGTATTTTATTATTCAGCTGGTATTTTTAGTAATATCAAGTCTTCCAAGATTGTCATTGATGTCAAAGTCATGTACGTCAGGATTATAAAATAAAGCACAGATAACAATGTTCGAAAGGAGGAGGCAGCTAAGTGCATGAGAGAGCGAGCAGGGGAACAGGGGACACGCTAAGGGGAAAACAAACCAAAAAAGTTGTTGTAGCATCATTCTTAATACTTATTAATTCAAGCTAGCAAACTATCATTGAGCTCCTTATTCTCTGCAGGGTACCATGCTACGCCCTGAGAAGATGAAGAAAAGTAAGAAACAGCCTCTTCAGGACCTCTATCGTTTTTAATACGCGGTCTATGACCTAGAACACAACTCCGTTCCATGTATTGAGGAGAGGTGCCCAAATGAAGTGGAAGTCATCTGATGACACTTATCCTTTACAAGTTTCGTTTACATTGCTTCTTTTACTCATTGCCTGTGAGGAGGTCCAAGAGAGGAATGGGATGAAATGAGGAGGACAAACACATAGGAAGAACGTAACTGATGAAAATATGACAGGAGGCGGTAAAATACTGGAATAAGCACTGAATTTGGAAGAAAAGGTGCCTGAAAAAGAGGACAGAATGAGCCAGAAGTGGGGGAACGCAGCACGTTGGGCAGAGCCACATCTGGCTCCATGCCTGGACAACTAGGAAAGACGAGGAAGGCAGCGTGGAGACCCCGTGAGCGAGCACCCCAAGGCTCCAGCTCTGCACTGGGGTTCTGAGAGTGACACCAGTGGGCCCCCGGGAGGGAAGGATGCCTCTTCTCCAGGGCGTCTTTTCTGGTCTGTCCATGGGAAAATGTACGGAAAGACTACACCGAACCTTCACCAGACCACCTTGTCCTTCGTCTCCTACCCTGGCTGCAGGAAAGCCAGCTTACAAGCTGATGTGGTTCGAGCTCAGCTTCTATAAAGAAATAAAAAGAGAGTTGCTTTGCCCCTAAATAACCACAGAATATTCTCGTATGTGCTTGGACAAACAAGAACAAGACACTCTCCGTGGCTGTCAGCTGGTCCACAGGACAAGGAGGCTTCCGTCCGGGGCCCAGAGTTAGGAACTCATTTAGACTCAGAGAAGCAGTTTCTCTCACAACCACTTGTTGCATCCCAGTAATTCCTGTAATTTACTATTTCCCCTCTGCTTCTGTGAGCGTTAGCAGATTCCATTCAACAAGCTTTTTACTTGACTACGTACTTTGCTAAACATTAGGGCCAAAGGGTAAGAACAGTCCTTGCTCTACAGGGGTCTACAGTCCACAGGGAAGCATGAATTCCAGCAGAGCGTGGCAGCCCTGTGTTCTGACCCTGGATGGAGCTACGGTCTATATGGAAACACTGTGTACACTTACACACCAACATGTGAAACAGCCTTTTCTCTTTTAGTCTGTTCCGTTCGGGCTTATTTAATTATTTTAAAAAATGGGTCATAATTGTAGCCTGAGAAGTAGATGGGACCCTGTGGGAGGACAGCGGAGGGGCTGTCAGCCCAGCCAGGAGTCCGCCAGCACCTCCCGGAGATGAGGTCCTGCCGAGGATAACTAGGGTGAGCAAAGGATGGAAGAGACTCCAGGCAGAGCAAACATCGCGACGCTTGGGGGCAAAAAACATGCCGTCTGTTCAGTGGACCTACTGGCACCAGGTATCATCAGAGCGTAGACTGTGTTGTGCGGAGGAATGATGAATGGGGTGCTGAGTAAACGGGAGGCAGGAGAAGGGGGGCCTTGGTGTCATGGTGAGGGGCTATAGCTTGTGCTGCTGGCCCAGGGGCTCGGCTAAAGGTGAATGCTCTGCTTTGCCTTTTCCGGAAACCATTCTGCCTAGGTGACAACTAAATTTAAGAAAGGCGAAAACAGAAGAAAAAGGAATACTTAAGAGGCAACAGTGGAATTGAGAGGGGATGGGGTTTTTAACATGCCATGAGTGAAGGGGACCCAAGAAACCCCAGTGACAATGTCAGCGGGCAGTAAAGCACGGAGCACTCAGTCAATCACAGCTGTCAGTATGAGCTGCGCAGTGGGGGGAAGAACAGGAGGCTTCGGACGGAGTCTTTGGCAGCCCCTTCCTCTCTGTCATGGGAAAAGGACAAAGAGGCCAGGAAGGAGGCACGACACCGCAGGCCGGGTCAGAAACACACCCACGGTGTACAAATGTGGAGGTCCAGAGGTCAGAGCACGGGGCAGGCCGCGGCCTACAAAATCAAAAGCAGTCGCAGTTCTAGTGGCAGTAACTGCAGCAGATGTTGTCCAGAAGTGGGAGCAGCAGCTATCCCTCCTGCAGCATCTCCTAAGGACTGGCACCATGCACTGCATACTTTATTATAGATACATGATACACTTTATCATATGTCTCTTGGTATTTCAGAGAGGTGAGCATGCTCAGAGGCTGCAAGGAAAGTCAGTCTAGAGAAAGCATTTGAAGATTTGAAGATGAGGCAAGGAGCCAGAAAGATAATAAGGATGGGTGGTCCTGTCTCACCAGAGACACAACTCACCCTGGAGGTTGGGGGCAGGGCAGAGTAGGAGGGTGTTGCCTGGGTGCTTTGCACAAAAGAGCAATCCAGCCACCCCCTGCCTTCCTGTCATTTAATGAGGGCTTTTCTTATCCCCTCTGGTTTCCCTCAAATCCCACTCATCTGGGGTTTTGAATGCCTCTGTCTCAATTAGGAATACTGTGTTTTTACAGTGTGAATCTTTCTGCTCAGACCTGCAGGCCTCAGGTACCACCCACCGCCCACATGCTGGGTATTCCTTCTGCTTCCCCACTGCCCTGCTGAATGGAAATAGTCTGGAAATAGTCGCCCAGTTTCTTCTCCTTCTATAGTGTCTGGAAACAAACATCTTTCTGAGGTTTTCTAAAATATGTTACTTTGCAGGGAAACAGATGGAATGGAAATAACAAAAGTATCACCCCAGCAAAAGCTGCCCCCAATATCCTGTGCGGTGTAAACAGAACAAGACCCTAGACTTTTGCACTCAGAGGCTCACAATTCTATCACAGTTTCTCTTCCACTGAGGCCTCATCCATCTTTATTGATTTTATTCTGGAGTAACTACCTTTTGATTGCTTCGTCCAATTTCAATAATATGCATGCACTTAGATCTGATACTTTTCTCATTGACTTATGTGTCCATGACCTGTCTTGTTTACGGCTGTGTGTCCAGCACACCAGACACAAATATCTGTAGAATGAAAAGATGTTCTCTCTGGGTCTGGCCCCTGAAGACCACCGCCTGAGAGACGGTGAAATGCAGGTGGGGCAAAAGTAGATTTACAGCCGTGCGTGTGTGAAACACAGAGTCTATTCTTGTACTATTACTTCTTAATTATTGTATTATGTATTTGTATTACAACTGTAAACCTACTTTTGCCACACCCTGTATAATTGTGGAATGTGGCAAAGTGAAGTGCTAGATGCAGAGCTCAAACCCATGACTTTTGCTTCATGAGTCACACACCCCAATAAACACAACCAACAGACTTCCCTAAAATAAGCATTTAAAATTAAAAATCCACAGCCCAAAGATTTGTATTTGTTTTTAAGTCAACAGACCTAGAAATTCTGGAAGACTAAACACTAGTAGTTTGAATCTATCCAAACTTCAACAGATCTTAGACTGCTAGCCTACCAAAAAAAAACCAAAACAAAACAAAAAAAAAACCATGACAAGAAAGAGTGTGTGATCTCCTGTTTATCCCTAGTGCAAACTATACTGCAAACTATATTTTCTACATTTGCACAAACATGCATGGGTCTTCATTGATTTTCAGGAAGATAAAACATAAAATAATGGATTCACAGCATTCCTAAAAATGGTTATATTTTGACAGAGACAAGGCCAGATGTTTCAAACACACTACATAGCTAGCTGTTAATAAGTTTGAAAAATAGACTAAAAGTTAGAGACAGGACTCATATCCTCCCTCAAACACGTGTATACATTTTCCTCATATTACTGAATTCTTTTGCTCTACTTTTTAGAGTACCAGCGTTGGCTGTCTTCGTTTCAGGCACAAACAGGACAGCAGTCAAGTGAATGTAAAGACTTGACATCCAGAACTCAAGCCTGTGTGAGGCGTTAACAGAAGGAGCAGCGGCACCGGGAAAAGAGGCTCTGAAGACCTCTCCTGTTCCGGGCGTTTCCAGGGAGCATCCAGCCTCCCGGCACCAGACTCATCAAACTGCTTCTAAGTGTTACCTTTGCACTACATAAGCAACAAGAAATCGGTTACTGTTTCCTAGTTTCACACAGAAATATATTCAGAAAAGGGCCAATCAAAATCTGCTAGGAAAAAAAAAAGTCAACACGCAGTCTTCCAGGAGTAGACTGCTTTCTCTGAGGCTGTGGCTTCTTCCCCTTAGGAGGCCGGTCCACTCTGGCAGCAGATGGCAGGGGAAGGCTGGGCAGGGAGAAAAGTGAGGTCGTGGGCTCCTTGTATTTCTGTCCAAATGCTTTTTTTTTTTTTTTGGTTTCTGTAACACTTCTGCCCTCTATTTGCAATGATCATTGAAATCACCACTGAAAGCTGACTATAATTCTGAGTTCTAATTATTTTATAGTCCCTTAAAAATGCACTGAAGGGCATTTTTATATAGTGTAGAAACAGTTCTTAATCTAATTATCCAAAAGCTTTATAAAATCATCAAAACTTTTTTTAAAAAAACAGATCCAAACATGATTAAATTGCTTGTCTAATATAAGCAAAGCAATGTTCTGGCAGGTGATTTATAATCCACTTCACTTAAGAAATTAATAAAAATGTATTTAACAATGAACACAATTTAACACAATTGCATTATATAGGCAGTTATGCTTGAAAGAAGTACTAAAAATGATGTAAGACAAGTTAGTACATCTTAAGATGGCACATTAAATCACATATCAATTGCCACTTTTCAGACCAATTTTTCATCATTTCTATTACATCATTTAAAATCCAATAGAAAAACTGTAACCTGCTGTCCAAAATTAATGCCAGTAGAACATTCTCTGTGAGGGCCGGCATCTGCAACACGGCTCTTTGTACTGTGGCGTTCACAAAAAGGAAGACGCATCTTTAGAAATCAGCAACAGTGAGAGGAAAATTGAACCACATGTGAGGAAAACACAGGCCACTAATGTCCATCCAAGTGTGTAACTTGTAGTCATTAAAACTTGTCATCAAGTAAGGGTTTTGTTACAAGCTTTGGTTGATTTTCCAGATTTTCCACAGCAGGTGGGTGTTTCATCTGAGTAAGTCAACCATCCACAGAAGGATACAACCTGCAAATGTTGCATAGCCAGCAGGCCTAGAAGGGCAGGTGGGTATTTTAGGAAAGAAGCATCCTGTTCTTTGATTTATATCATTAACACAGCAAATAACTAGATTTAATGACCATAACTGATTCCAAAGAAGTGCCTCGTGATTCCTGCCTTGTGCCTGGAACCAGCTGAGACCTACAGCGGATCATTCTCTCCAGAAAATAACCTCCCAGATTCTCAATGCTATCCTCAGGTCTCAGTTCACGGATTTCATTCTCAATATAACATATTCACAGTCAGTGACTCCTAATGTTATGAAATTTAATTGCATTTCCATTGAAGTTTAGTAAAAGGGTTCCCTTCCAGCAGCCTATTATTGTCCTGAAGACAATGAACTACCAGACTTGAAAGTAGACCACAGATAAATCAAATATAAATCCTGATGCAACCCATCCTACCTTCTCTGCAGTGATGGCTCTCAACCAGGGACTGCGGGCTCCCGAGCAGAGACTTCACAGTGTTTGGGGGTACACCTTCACTGCCATGACTGCGGGGCAATGGGGAGGGGTGCACACACATCTAGTGACAGGGACCAGGGAGGCTGCTAAACATCCTACAGTACACAGCCAGCCCCGGCGACAAAGGATTATCCAGCCCAAAATGTCAATAGCGCTAAGACCAGAAACCCAGAAGTATAAAAATAAGATAGTAAGGTTTAAGGGTACTGCCTAGGCCTGGACAACATCAGAAAACCTGTGCCATAACCAAAAAAAGAAAAGAAGATGACTTCCAACAGCCATGCTCTTCCTGGCCTCTGACACACACAGCTGTTAAGTATAGCCTTCCTTTTTCAAAAGGTTTTGCTTAGCCAGGTGAAAAAAATGAACGTACAGAGTCATATTCATTTTCATAGTTAATATTGCTAGCCTTAAAAAAAAAAAAGACCCAATCACTTAAAAAATAAATCTCCCCAGGAAAACAACCTTTTCTCACGTAAAATGATAAACATTTAACATGCCATTCTTGTTTGCTCGTCTGCTTTTTTCTTTTTAAAAACAGGTTGGCAAAAACACAGAGAACAAACCAACCACAGAGTTATCAAACAGATGCACATGGCATTCGGGGCGGCCTGAAAGCCACCGAACCCCCCTCAGGCTCTTGCAATCAGCATTCCCTGGGCAGCACGGCTTCCCGGAGAGCCAGTGGCCCAGGCTGACAAGCACGGCACGGCCGCTCGGAGCCACGCACACGCAGACCGTCCCGTTGCCAGACCCGTCTCCAAAGTGAAGCTTTGAAATTAAAATCTTAAAAAGTTGGACTTCCACTAGGCACCTAAATTACTTCTAAAAGTTTAGAAAATGTTTAGGAAATCTTTGTTCCAAAATGATCACTGTCACGGCCTGTGTTATTTTATTCCCTAAGATTGCTTGAGTCACTTGGAGGCTTTGCCTCATTTAGTACCGAGGGTCAAGACTGGACCATCTTCAGTCTTGCTCTGATTTCAAGAGAATGTGTTCTCTTGGATGTGCCATACAGAAAGCAACCTATGAACATGCAAAGATTAGTGCCACCATCCACCCGAAAAGTCCTTTTGGTGTTAATTAATGTTTCAAAGAGCGAAGATGACTTCGAGCTGGAAGTGAAATGCAGGTTGCAAGCCCATAAACCATGAGCAGTACTTGATGAGCTGAACTTTTTCACACACTCCTGATTTCAAACGTTCTGTTCTTCTGACCACATGAAACGCCTCAGAAGGTCTAATATTTCTCCATCTTAATTTTGAGACTGCCTCCCCACACAAATTGCATAAAAATTCCTTTTCACATTACGTATCCTGATTTTTGGTTGTAGAATTTTATTTTTAGCTTTTTTTTTTTTTACTTTGGGCACTAAAAAGGTAGACTCCTACAACACATTTTACACCATGAAAGTCCCTACTGTAAAGATTTAAAGATAGAAAATGACAGTAAAAGTGAATATTTATACAAATGCCAATATTTCTATAACTCAAGATTGAAGAACTTTCTCAACACCAAAGGCAGAAATCATGAACAAAATAGTTTACTACATTAAAAAAAAATCTTTCTGATCAACAAAACAACATAGAAGTAAGCACAGTAACAAACTAGGAATGCTACAACAAATTAGAGAATTTCTGCAATAAATATAAAAGACAAAGGGTTAAGCAAGTAAAATATTTATAGAGCTCTTAGAAATAAGACAAATGGTTGAAGAGAAAAAATAAGCAAAAAAACTCCATGAATATGCAATTAGTAGAAATATAATTAGTAAATAAATATGAAAAACTGTAACCTCACCAGTACACACAGAAACACAAGTGAAAACAAAGAAAAGATATGTGTGTGTGACAGTGAGGTTGATACAGATTCAGTGACAGTGCCCAGGGATGCTGAAGCTATAGGAAAATGTCAGCATCCTAATTGCTGGGGGACCTAGAAATCCATAAAGCCTTCATGCAGGCAATTTGACTGCATTGTTCCAAGACTTTAAGATCTTGTTTCCTTTGAATCACCAATTCCACTTCCAGGGCTTAGCCAACAGAAACAATGCGGAAAGTGCATAAAGATACACATACTAAATGCAGTGTTTGTGTATTTTTAAGTGAATGACGCCAGAGGGCTGAGTGTCTCTGCCTCCACACGCAGGGTCATCAGTCGCTACCCTCCGTTGATTCACGCTCCAAAGAGCTCTCCAGAGTCTACTCCCCTCTACCTGCACCGCCATCACCTCCTTCAGGCCGTCATGTCTCCTCACTGGGATTGCTGCACCGTCCTGAAGTGCATTCTATCCCTTCCCAGTTCTTTCTCCACCTGGCAGTTATAATGAGATTTTAAAAACATAAACCAGGTAACTTCACACCGTTGGTGAAAGGCTTCAGTGGCCTCTGGTAACCTAAACCCAAGTCCTTAACACCTGTAGAGAGCTGTGGCTCTCCTGCCCAATTACCTTGCCAGCCTCCTCCCCCAACCCCGCCAGCCCAGCTACACACTGAAGTTCCTCCGTGGGCCTTGCTGGTCTCCATGCATGCCGCTCTCCCTCCCCTAGAGCACAAGGTGCCTACACTACTCCACCCCTTAGTTAACCTATATTGTTCCACCATATTCTTCCACCATATTCTTTCACCATATTCTCAGTTTGGCAGGTGCTTCCTCCGGGTGAAACTCTCCTGCCTCTGCCCTGTTTGAGTTGGATGGAGCACCGAAGCACATGCTATCCCACAGCCCTGCTCACTTACTTAGTCATGGCATTGACCACACTGTACCGGAACCACGGGTTTAACTGGGGGTCACTTGGTGTGCAGGCATCTCAGGTCCCCTCTATCAGTGCTCGGCCTTTTCAGCAAAGAGTCTTCGCGTGCTCAAAAGCTCCCTCCCTGATTCAGGCACCACGTTCTTCTAGGTCCACAGCACCAACACCATTTCTCTGACACATGTCCAACTATTCCATAATGCACACACCTGGGGCAGTTGCCTAAGACAGCAAGACACTGGGAGATGTACGGAAGCTGCTGCACATTTCGTAGATAATTTTTGTGGTTCTTGGGTCCTTACTGGTTGTTCTCCATTTTGCTTTATCAGATGTGATTTTTGTTGTTTTGGAAACAGATCTCACATAGTTCCTTGTATTCTTTCTTTTAAAACAAATGATTAATCACATCAGCAGAGCACATTATATTAGGACAGCTTTCCCAAATTAAGAAGAGAATTTTTAAAATAGTTACTTCCTCCTAGTACCTTTAGTAATGAGCAAAGATGAAAAGCAACCTAAATGCCCCACAAGAGGAAACTAATTAAATAAATTATACATCAATCCAATGTAGTAGTATGCAGGCATAAGAATGAGAAACTCTTCAGATACTGACTTGGAAAAGGTCAGGAAATAGTGTAAGGTAAAAAAAGAAAGCGATGAACAGTACGTTATGTGCTGCTATGTGTAAAAAGGGCAGGCAGGTGCACATGTGTGCTGCTGCATGCACAAAGTATCTCTGGAAATCACACCTGTGGGGAGGGAGACTGAGTGGCAGAGGCCGGGATGGGGAGACTTTTCCCTGTATAATCTTTTGTTTTTCAGCTTGATTGGTATACACTACATATTTCAATGACAGCTTACTTTGGATTTTTATTTAACTAAATAGGCATGAATGCTTGCCAAAACTCTTTATATAGGAAGCACAAAGGCTAATTTTAACATCTACTTCCCCTCCCCCCCCCAAAAAAAAAATACAAAAAAATGTTACAATTTCCGGTGCTCCTGAACAAGGCTGTCGGGAGACAGTAGTAGTGCCATCTTCCCTGCCAGGTCATTTAAATATCTCAGAGGAGGGTAGCCGCCTTCTCTTGGGTCTCTCTGCTCCTTCCTCAGTCCTTCACCCTAAAATGTCCTGAGCGGCAGCCACGTCAGACCTCTCCACTGTCTAACAAGCACTTGGCTACGTCTTGGAGGCAGTGTGAAAGCGGGATGGTTTCTTCCCAGAAAGTGGCGCTGAACTCAGCTTTAAAAGAAAAGGAAAACTATGAAATTGTACAGTGAAACAGCACTCAATACAAATTCTGCTTTTGTGACCTATATAAAAAAGGAATGGACAGACTAAAGAAAACAAGAGAGGAAGGAAAAAGAGAGGGAGAAAAAAAACCTTCACTCCCAAAGACTCTTCTTTTTCCTTTGACTTGGCACAGCCAATGTGGCAGGACAGGGGTGGGGCGCTGATTTCCCCCTGATTAGCCTCAGGTTATGGGCTGTGTAGACAACGAGTAGGTTGTAATTCAGGCCTTAGATTCATTTTTCCTGCACCATAAAGACAAGTACAAGGGATTAATATGCTCTGGATCTCCTATATTTCCTAGTGCCATCGAGGTGCCATGCTCTCCCAGTCTGAACCAGTAGAGAGAGAGGGCCCTTTCCCCAAGGGCAATTGCAATGGAGAGAAAACTCAGCAGAAATTCCAAACTAAATAATGATAACCATGAAACATCTTACTTCCTGTCTTCAAACCAAAGCAAAAATAAAACTCCAAAACAAAACTGTTAAATTTAATTATCAAGTTATTAAAAAAAATTAACTCAATTATATCCAAAACATGGGAGAGAAATAATGAGCATTTTAAAGATTCATAAACAAGAAGAAAAAATTCAACCCAGCTGTCTTATGAAACCATCAGTTGAAATAATACTCATATGTTATTACCAAAAAAGATGTTGCTGATATAAAGATAGATTTTGAAAACAATCCTTGAGGCATTACATACACTGATAGTTGGTACTAAATAAACCAACTAGTAGAATGATTATGAAATCCAGGCCTAATAAATATGCATAAATCCAGATGCAACTAAAAATTAAGTGGGAACGTATTCTATTTCAGGACTTAATGTGTTACGCCAGAGGTCCCCAACCTCTGAGCCACCTAGGACCAGTACAGGTTCAGACCTGTTGGAAACCACACAGCAGGAGGTGAGCTTGAAGGTAATGCACTTGAATCATCCCCAAACCATCCCCCAGCCTGGTGCATGGAAAAATTGTCTTCCACAAAACTGGTCCCTGGTGCCAAAAAAAATTGGGGACCGCTATTAAGATGCTTTCATATCCAAAATCTCATGGAATCCCTACCACATAACTTTGTCGGATAGGTATTATTATTATTATTACTACTACTATTATTATTACTTTGCAAAGGAGAAAACCTAAAAAACAGTGGAGATTTGCCTGGGGTGGTTTTCTTCTCTATTCCTTAACATCAACAGATTTAATTAAACTGCATTTAGCAAGAACACTGATAATGCAGCCAGGTTATTCCATTTGCTGATAAAGTCTGTCTGTATTTAAGTTATTTTTAGAGGAATAGAACTTTTATGAGTTTTTTCCTAAGTGTGAGAAGCAAATGAGAAGGGAAGAGGAAAAAAAACTCAAAAGGGATCCAACAAGAAATAATAAGCATGATTTAAAGGTTCTTCATCTGTTCCCTGTATCTCCTAAATTCACATCAAAACGTGGCCGTGAGTGTTCGTGCTGACAGCGGCGCAGACACAGATCTGAGTACAAACAGGTTCCTAACCTCCAAGATCTCCTAACCCAGCAGAAGGGTCAGACCTGCAAATTAAAAATACCAAATACTTTCACAAGCGTTAGAGTAAAAGAAGAAACGGTAATCCAGAGAAGGAAAGGAATGCATCCTCCTGGGAAGGGTGGTCAGGGAGGAACATCTCTGGCTGAGGAGGTGAAATCTGGGCGGAGGAAGGGGACCTGGGCAGAGAATGAGAATTTCGAGGAAAAGCATTCATGCAAATCCATGGCCCCGTGCTACCACTTGCACTGACAGAAGAAAAAGTACAGACTGGCCTGACTAGAGTATACATCTCAGAAAAATGTATACCCAAACATAAGCCAAAAAGGAGATAAGGAGATAAAGATGGCTCCAAGGTTCCTCGCGTAGGTCATAAAGAAAATGCCATTAATGACATAGGAAGAACAACAGGAGAAGCGGCCTTAAGGAGACAATGATGATAACATTTGGGACATTCCAACCTTCAGGTGCCTGGAAAGAGAGTTCCACGAAACAGAAGAAAATAAAAGACTCAAATTTAGGAGAGATGATGGGGTTCACAAATCTGAGAAGTGGTCCCTCGGGGATTTAAAAAAAAAAAACATCACTTGTTTATTACTCTAGGTTCAATTTCTTAGAAATGAACAGAGGCTAAAGAAGGCTGTTTTCTTTCCCCCACCAAAAGAAAAAAAAAACTGAATTGTGGTAAAAGCCCTAGGAGTTTAAGAAAACAGTACACTGCGGCTCTTATTCATAGCAGTTCTGATCTAAACAAAGAGATATGATCAGCAGAAGTCCTATTCATACATTTGTTGAACTACAGATCTACAGATAGAATAAATAACAATTAGGAGACTTTCAAACACAGCTGTTGCCAGTTCTAGCTCTTCCCTGCAGTAGTCGAGGGGGGGCCATTGTTTTCTCTCAGCCACAAGTATGTGCGCACTCGGAGCACCCCCTCAAAGTCGGGGGATCTTCATCTCCTCGTGCAATCGCGCCTGCCTTCAAAATGAGGGAAACAAAGATAGGATCTCATGAGGTTATGTCCTCAAGTTAAATGGAGAAATAATTAAAAGCATACTTCTTCACCCACATGAAATATTTTTTTAGACAAAAAAAAGAGGGGGAGATAAACTATGAGCATTTACTAGAGGACACCACTGTTTCTGGGTTCTGAGAGAAAAGACTAACCAGGCAAATTCTGGCCGAAAGACTATAACTCTTAAATTAAAAGTCTTGTGACTCTTCTTTTCCTTAGGCAAGTCACCTCCCATATTTCTCCATCTGTAAAGAGAGGCCTCCGCCGTCCTGGGAGTCCCTGACAGTCTCTGTGAGGTGACATGCAGGTCCCACTTGGACAGTCTGGGGACAAGTGTGGAAACAAAGCCCAGGACCTTGGGATGACTTGTTAGGCCCTACACGGTAACCGAAATACACAGCAGCAGTCCACTTGCTCCTGTCAGACTCAAGCATGGAGACTCCTCCTTATGCTCAACAAGTAGTTTCCATGACAAGAAGTAGAAAGCATTCTCCTCTCTTTAAGTTTTGGGACCACCAGGCTTTCCCAAAGCCTCCAAGACTGGGGGATGGTGGGAATTCCTCCTGCCTAGCACAGGAAACTGGGAAGGCACAGGGTTTGCTATCCTTGGTCGGAAAAACAACGTATCAGTGGCTCCGAAGAAGGCAGCTCACAGATATATCTGTGCACAGAGAAATCAGAAGGACAAGAACCAAGGGCTGCGGATCAAAGAGTGAGATTTGAGAGGCTTCTTTTTTAAAAGTTAAGAATGGCTGTAGAGTGAGTCTGCATTCTAATGTGACTCCCAGGGTGTTTGACAACTTTACCAAGATGCTCTGACTCTTGCTCATCTTCTCAAAAGCCTTTTCAGGATTTGAAAACATGTTATCCTTATGAAGAAAACACTGCAATGGCCCTGGCCAGTGTGGTTCAGTTGGTTGGAGCACCGTCCTATAAACCAAAAGGTCACAGGTTCGATTACAAGTCAGGGTACATGCCTAGGTTGCAGGTTTGTCCAGGTAGGGGCGCATATGAGAAGCCACCAATCGATGTTTCTCTCACATCAATGTTTCTCTCCCTCCCTTAAAAAAAAAAAAGGAAACACCACAACTCTACACCAGGCCCTGATTTTCAGGAATATATAAATCTCAATTCCAGCAGTATCAAAATGCTCTGAGGCAAGTCCCAGTGAAGGTCAGTTTCACTAGACCAACGATTCTCCATGAGGGGCAGTTTTGCCCCCAGAGGAGCTGTGACAAAGTTTGGTGACATTTTTAGTTGTCACAAAGGAGTACAGGGAGAGGGGAGAGGTGCTACTGACATCCACTGGGCAGAGATCAGGATGCTGTTCAGCAGCCTGCAATGTACAGGGCAGTCCCCGCAACAAAGAACTCTCAGCCCAAAATGTCAACAGTGCGCAGGCTGAGCTACGCTGAGCTACTCTGATCTTTATTACCACGGTCCCCTCCAGCTCTCAAACTGCTAATGCTGCCAAGCGAACAGAACTTACCAAGATGCTCCAGACGCAGATAATGGGACATTAGAACACAGAATGAGCAAAGATGCATTCCTTTTAACCTAACAAAGAGGGTTCCATCAGAATGTTCACTAACCATTGTTGGCCATTTTCGGTTTTGTCCTCAATGGTTTATTTCATACATTTACTTTTAATTCTTGTGTTTTGTCAGTATTTTATTTGTCCTACATTTGCAGCATTACATTATGTGGTTTTAACTGGAAAAATTCACTTCGTTTGGTTACTTACTAGAATGAAGCAAAATTAAACAGAAATGAGACAGTCAATACACGGCTGTACAACCAACCGCATGTTATGAAGACTCTGTAAAGGGCTTAATTTGCTCTGTCTCAAAGAATAACGGTGAAGTGGTGGCTAAACGGGGTGACTTTAACATTTCGTTTTAGCTATACAAAATTTCCCTGTGTCCAAATTTCATTTGCTTTAGGAAAGAAGGAAATTAAAAACAAATTGCTTTAATTTTTATATACTTCAAGAATAAAATGATCATAGCTACCAAGGAACAATTTCAAATTGATTTTTAAGCTTCCTTCCACCCCATTATTCCCTCACCTTAAGTTGTTTTTGGTTAATAAAATTATATGGGTTTCAGGTATACAGTGTCACCCCAATAAACTAAAAAATAAATAAATAAAATAATAGAAAAAATAAAGACATTTTTGATTATAAATTATTTTGTTTGCTAGACTGAAAATCTGACCACCATAGTAAAACAAGAGTCACCTCCACGTAGTTTCAGGGAATACTTTAAAACAGTATCTAATGTATTCTTCCAAAGAAAATCTGCAGTTCAATACTGATGGATGATGATAAGGTTAAACACAGTTAACACCGATGGAGCACTTGGGAAGTGCCAGGCAAGTGCTTTTCATACAGGCCTCATTCTACGCTGACAGGAACACCTAGAAGTAGATACTAGTATTAATCCCATTACACAGAGAAGAAAACTGAAGTTCGAGAAAGGAAACTATTTCCAAAAGCAGCAATGCTAGGAACCTAGTAGCAGAGCCAGCCCTCCTATCTGTCTGACTCTAGAATATCTGATGTTATGAATAAGGGGCAAGTTTTTGTTTGATTGTAATTTAACGCTACTTAAGCAGAAATGCCAGCTCTCAGGAAGAATCAGCCAGAGACTTAATTCTGATGAGCATGGCAGTAATATTTGGAAGTACTGAGGAGGGATAATCAAAAGAAAAATAATTAATTGTTTTCATGCAGACAGTCTTCTTACAAATTGTTAGCGCTTCAAACATTTAGTTTATAGAAATGTGAGCCAATGTGGCCCACTCCTTTGTTTTGTGAACTTGAAACAGTCACCTGGAGAGCAGACTGGGCCACTTTAGAGACATATGGTAGTTCCTCAGAAAATTAACCAATTTACCATATGACTCATCAATTCCATGTCTAGGTTTAAATGAAAACATACGTCCACTCAAAAATGAATGTTCACAGTGGCATTATTCATAATAGCCACAAGGTATAACCCACATGTCCATTGAGTGATGAGTGGACAAACAAAATGTGGTAGATTCCTACAACAGGATACTCTTCAGCCATAGAAAAGAATTAAGTAGTGATACTACGTGCTATAACATGGAAACATCCTGCTAAAGAAAAAAAAAAGCCAGTTGCAAAAGACCATGTATTACATGACTACATTTATACAAACAGCCCAGAGCAGGCAAATTCAGAGACGGAGGAAGTGAACTGGTGGCTGTCAGAGGCTGAGGGGCTGCTGGCTGGGGAGACGAAAACGTTCTGGAATTACATGGTGGTAATGGCTGCACAGCTGTAAAAAGCCTAAAAAAACAATGAATCATAGACTTTAAAAGGTAAATTTTATGGTATGTGAATTATATCCCAATAGAAAAAGCACAATGGATAAACGCAAAAAAAAAAAAAAAAAAAAACCCAACAGTAAAGCTTGTAATATTCAATGTAACATGAATTGGCTAAGATAAATATGTGTACAATAGGATTTTGGAATTGTAAGTGGACATGCTGATTTACCATAATGACTTACATCATCCACACTAAAAAAACAAAAAGCAAAAACCTGTATTCTGTAGATGTAAAGTCCATTACACGAAGTAAAGCTGAATGAAATCTGAAATTATGGTCTAGAGGTATCTTCTAATACCCAGTCCCTCCTAATCACAGCTGATCCCAGTCACTGACTTACACCGAGGAATGCTGGTAAGCCCCCCTCCACCCTAGGGCTGTTTCCTTTCAGAGCTGAGGGGGGAAATCTATTATCCTTCGTTTTTCCTGCCAATGCCCCTTAACCCGCTCAGACAACGACAGCTTGACTGTGGGTTGTGGAAAAGTTAACTTGCTCACATGGCTGACAATTCCAATGCCTGGAATGCTAAAATCCTAGACTTCTAATTCAAATTTCACTCTTTTTTGTAAAAGATGTTATACAACTTAAGAGCATCTTAAATTCATTTAAATACAAGGGAAAAAATTGTCCTGCCAGGTCCAACTGGAAGCAATTGAAACGATGGGTCCTTTCTAAGTAAGCCTCAGAAACTAAAGGTAAAGCCAAGGAAGCTTTCCTGTAACTCAGTTGTTTTACCTAATGCTAAATGTTTTACCTTTATCTAAAGGTCTGGATAATTCAAGTCTTGGAGATCTTTATTCTAATCTTCATCTAATAGCTCCTGTGTTTACTCATTCATTCTACAAATGTTTCTTAAGCACCTACTTACTATGTGCCAGGTACCATGCCTGGTGCTAAGGGTAGAAAAGTAAATGAAAACAGATTGTCTACATTGGAGGGTTCTAAAGTCAGTGGACAAGACAGTCATCAATCAAGTAACACATATAAATACATGCAATCAACACTATTTATTTAAAAGCTAGATGAATTCTCAGAACACTGAATCTCAGAGCAACTCTTGGGATTCTCCAAGCTCTATCTTACTTATTGTCATGAAAGGGAATCTTATTTTATTAAAATAATATATTAGATTTAAAACTTTCATTATATCAACTTGGGAAAATCAATGAAATTGCTCTGAATCTGCCTGGAGACTCTAGAGAGATCTAAAAAGTAAAGTATTAAGAAAAGCAAATGTTGCAATATCAAATGCATAAGCAATATAGATTATACTCATTTGCATATTTCAGTAAAAAAAAGATTCATCAAGAAAGGTTGAGAGTTACATGGATGTCAAATTAAGCAGATGATAAAGTGACACTACTGAAAATGGCAGGGTAGGAAACTCCAAAAGTCTGTTTCTCCACAAAAGCACGGAATGAACTGGCAGAACTGTCACAATCAACTTTTTTGGAACTATGGGAACCACCAAAAGATTGCAACAACCAGGGGAACACAATAAAAACAGCTGAATCTCAGTAGGAACAGCCAGCTTTGTGTGTGGCATAACTTACCCTGGTCCCACCCCCAGCCTCAGCTCAGTGGGGGGCCTTGAAAACAAGAGCCCACATTCCCAGTACAGATACCATTACCTGAGGGAACAGAACAGAGCTTATTCTGAAAGAATCATGATTGTTTGCTTTGATCTGCTGAGTGGCTCAGCTCAAAGACCTTGGCTTGATTTCCCTTAACATGGAACTCTACCAAGTGTTGAATTGAGGTGGCTATCCAGGGAGCTTTTGTCAAGAACACTTAAAAGCACATACAGCTGTCCCTGCTGTCTGGGTCAATGGGTAAAAGTTGAGGTAAACAATAAACTAACCAAAATGTTTGGGAGGAAAGGCTGGAGAATGAGCTGCTTTGGCGAATAAGGACTTTGAAAACATCAGACATATTCCTGGGAATCTAGACAATCACGTGCATACATGTTCGGGGTTACCTACATATATGCTCAGGAAAGCCCTGAGGTGGCCCTCAGCTCTCATGTCTGGCTGATCTGCAGGTTCTGGGAAAGCAGGAAGTGAAAGCTAAGGCAGAATTGTGCATTTCTGTCCCATCACTAGCTGACCACTAAGCTAACATTGAATAGAGACGTCAATGGCCACGCATGAAAAGGAATACAGACTGCTTAAAAATAGCACAGAAGAGTCACTGAACAAACAAGAGCAACTACGGCAAGCAGCAGCAAACCCTGGGGAGTGGAGAGAATCTAACTTCCAGAGTTGCCACATTACAACATTAAAAAAGTCTAGTTTTCAACGACAACAAAATGACACAGCATGTAAAGAAACAAGAAAGCATAACCCACATACAGGTAAAAAGGCAATTAATAGAAACTGTCTCTGAGGAAGCCCTCACATGGGACTCACTAGACAAAGACTTGAAATCAACTATTTCAAATATGCTCCAGAACTAAAGGGAACCATGTACAAAGTACTAAAGGACATCATAAGAGTAATGTCTCATCAAATAGATGATCAATAAATAATTAGAAATAATTTTTATGTGATTTTTCTGACAGAAATATACCTGGAGGATATATATCAATAGCACCTGATGCCACAGTTTCTAAGCCCTCTGTTAAACTTACTATATACTATTAACAGAAAGGTTGCTTCCGAAATGTGGCTTCTTCTGTAGCTATATTTGGTGGAATTATGAGATCTTAGGAATGATTTCTTTTGACAAAGGAAGTAATCTTTTATGAGAGTTAGAAACACAATGCATTTTCAGAAAAGTTCTATCCAGTTAGAAAAGCACAGAGAGATTTCAAATCTTTTACGTTATCATTTTTAGATGATTTTAAATTTTCACAATTTTTTTTTAAGTTTTAAGGGGGAGTTATGTGTTTAAAATAGGTTTTGACTGAGCATTTCTATTATGAACTCTAAATTGCAGTACTGAATTCTGAATACCAAAATTTTGCCTGAATAAGCTTTAGCAAAACTGTAAAGCCAAATTCTCCTCTCGGTAAAGATTCTTTCTCACAGAAATTAATTTAAAAAGTTCATAACTATTAAAAAGCATGAATTTTCTCCCACCAAGCCACAGATTAAAATGTCTATTTCAGTAAAAATTAAAATTAAAATTTAAAAAGTAAAAATTAAAAGTAGCTTTTGTTATATTGCATTCTACTTAAATAGTTCCATGCAACTCCTTCTCTCTTTTTTTTTTCTTTAGGTCCTACTAAAAATATGTATAACTCAAGCAACCTACTAAAATCAAAGCATCTTCAACTCTGTTTTCCCCACAGCTACCAGTGTCTTGGATGAGATTCTTCCGCACAGCTATCTTAATAATTCCTGTGTCCGTATTTAAATAGACAACAGTTCTATGTGGACCCCACACAATCAGATGCTCTCCAGACGACTGCCTGATTAACAGACAGGGGCAGTGGTAAAGATCATGGTAAAATGATTTGCACCTGTCTTTAGAAAACATTTGTACGCTTGTATACGAAAATGGATAGTGATAGTCTGGGAACTTGGAACCTTGTTCTTGCAGTCGGCCACTTCTAGTTCACATTTCCCTAAAATGCTGGCAGCAGTGCGTCTCCTGTCCTTCTCGTCCACATCCTCCCGCAGCCTTTGAAGAATTCTGAAAGCCCGGTGAAACAGGATCTGCTGTTAGGGAAAGCCGGATGCTGTTTTCCTCAAAGACTGTTCTCAGCTCATGTGTTTAATGATCTTACCGTTTACTAGATATTTCATCAGCTTGCCAAGAATAGATAGCAGAGGCACCAATTCATAGTCTCCATTAAGCAGGTAAATCACATTCCCAATACATCAGCCCCTTGATTCCTTAGTCACCATATTTAAAGTGCTCTTACATGATAAAGACAGGTGATTAAATTAAGAAGAAAATAGTAACAAAAATATAATAATAAAAATTATTAATAATTTATTATTATAATAAAATAAAATAACACAATATGTTGCTGATTATTTAAGATTCTCTACAAAACTAACTTTAGTCTGGACCTGTCCGTTTTAAAAGATAAGATTGAAATAGCGGGCTAGCGCCTCTCTACCTACCAGGTAGCAGGTATTTGTTGCTACGAACACACACATACAAAGCAGAGGACCTGACTCCTGCCCTTGGAAAACTTACTATCTGGGCTAGACCCACAAATATAACAAAACAGGTTAGGCTTAAAGATGCTTCCAGGTCAAAATGTTGAGCATCTTTTTTTATGGCTTTGAGCTATTCTGTTCTTCTGAATGAATTCCTAATTCAAACTTTAATTGAAAGTGAGTTCATTTTAATGTCAGTTAACACACTAAATTTCTTCCAAATGGCAAGATAAAGGGAAGCTATAAATGTGGGATAATCAAAACACATTTATAGATTATGATTTGGTGCTGAGAAATTAATGTTTAAAATATTTTGTTGTATTCTCCTTTAGTAATGGTTAGCAATATGCTAAACTCCCATTTATTCATAGTCTTTGAGGAACTGGGTGGTCTCCAGTTAAATGAAAAGCGAATCTTTTTAAAATAAATAAAAACGCTACACAAAGCACTTCCACTCTGCCTTCTGCAAGCAAGCCCCACCTGGAAGGAGAGCAGCCGCTCTACCCGAACCAACAGCCAAGCCAGTGTGCAAGGGCCAAGTACACGCTGGAAACACTTGCTTTCTCGCTCGCTCTCTCTCACTCTAATTTACATACCTGCTCCTAATTTGTGGTTGATCTTTCCAGTTGTTCAGATTCTCAATAAATACAAGTTAATCATATAACCAATTAAATAATAAAATTAACATATTTATTTGGTAAACTCTAGGAGTTAATATAATACTATGTCTTACATCATCCATAAAAGAAGAAAAAACATATGAGAATTAACATCATATCTAACAAATGCGGTGGAAAAAAGTTAAATGATATTGTAAAGCCAAGAAGTAGTTCCTTCCCTGGCCTTTTAACAGCCAACCTTTCTGGAATCTGGGGTCCATAAAAAAGTGACTCAAGAATCTGTTGTCACATTTACACGTTATAGAATCAAAGATATTTTACAGATGCTAAAGTAACAAAACTACAAACAGTACCATAAACAAAACACTATGGGCAGATTATTTCAATTTGTTTAAAAACACACAACCTCTTTGCCTCACTGATTTTTCATCCTTAGAGGCAGGGAGACGAACAAATTGGGTTGGCAAGAGCATATCGCGGTGATTAAGTTTTAGACAGATGCTATATATGTGGTACTTTATGGGTATCAGTTATTTTATATTTTGCCTAAATGAATTTTCAATTGCTTTGCTCATTCTTACACCAATAAAATACCATTTTGAAGTCCACATTCACAGAATCTTTGCAAGGAGGGTTCCCAGGAGAGAACATGTATTCTCACACTGCTCCCTGAGGTAACCCATCCTCACGCTGAGGGAAGCACTCCAGGAAAACAGGTGTCTACTCAACCGGACCCCGAAAAAGGTCAGTCATAAACTATACATATATATATATACCCTTATAATGTATATATGTATATATATGTATTCTGTGGCTTGTATAGTTGACTTACTGTATATATATATATATATTGTGTATATATACACAATCAAAGTTCTAGTTTTATTCCTTTGAACCAAAAACCTAAATTCACATATTTGGAGCCAGTAATTTAAATTACTAAATAACATAAATCAAACACGAGAGTTTAGGATGGGGGAATATTGATAGAAGGGTGTGCCCCTGAACTAGCAGGACAATAAAATTTAACCCTAACACTATCATTAGCTTTAGAGAGTAGAATATTAAAAATAAATTACTAAATAATAGTTTAATAGGAAATAATGCAGTTGAGGTTCTGGGGCTTGTTTTGCCTAAGTTATCGATTTTATTGAAGTAATGTTCATCATATGCTCTCACCTTTTGACAATCCGCTGCACATATAACTGTGCCCTTCTTTTCATCACTAGAAATATGTTTGTTCATTCTTTTTTCATGATTACGCTTCCCCATGGTTTATCAGGTTGTTGTTTTTTTTAAGCCAAATTGTGGCTTTGTGGATCTTCTCTATTGCTCTTTTGCTCCCTTTTCTGTTTCATTAATTTCTGCTTTTATCTTTATTATTTCATTGATCCTTATTATTTCTTCTCTTTTTTCCCCTTCGGGTTTATTCTCTTTGCTATTTTTGTGAATATGTAGGTTGTATGCTTATCTCTTTAATATTTAGCCTTCCTTGAGAGTATTAATTCTGTGGCTTGTATAGTTGGCTTACTGTATATGTATGTTGTGTATATATATACACACAAAACTGTGAAACTGATAAACCATGGGGAAGCATAATCATGAAAAAACAAAGAACAAACATACATTTCTAGTAAAGAAAAGAAGGGCACAATTATATGTGCAGCGGATTGTCAAAAGGTGGGAGAATATGATGAACATTACTTCAATAAAATTGAAAACTTAGGCAAAACAAGCCCCAGAACCTCAACTGCATTATTTCCTATTAAACTATTATTTAGTAATTTGTTTTTAATAGTCTACTCTCTAAAATTAATGATAGTGTTAGGGTTAAATTTTACCGTCCTGCTAGTTCAGGGGCACACCCTTCTATCAATATTCCCCCATCCTAAACTCTCTTGTTTGATTTATGTTATTTAGTAATTTAAATTACTGGCTCCAAATATGTGAGTTCAGGTTTTTGGTTCAAAGGAATAAAATTAAAATTTCTATTGTACTAGCTCCTATTAAACTGTTAATGTCTCCAAGTGAGTGAGTTTAGGTATTTTTGGTTCAAAGGAATAAAACTAAAACTTTTATCTACAATATGTAATATCTAAATATAATGATTTTAAGTACTCTAAATTTTAAAAGGGTGTCCATACTATCTTATTTTTTTAAGATTTTATTTATTTATTTTTAGAGAGAGGGGAGAGGAGCGAGAAAGAGAAGGACTGAAACATCGATCGGTTGTCTCTTGCAAGACCCTAACCGGCAACCTTCTCACAACCCAGGTATGTGCTCCGACCAGGAATCGAACCAACCTGAGACCATTTGGTCCACAGGGCGACGCCCAACCCGCTGAGCCACACCAGTCAGTGCTCCATGTTGTTTTAAGTAATTCACTTAATCCATAATTCTCCTATAGTATGTCTGCTTAATTTTGAGGATTAGTTAAAACAAGTTTATTTGCTAAGTATAAAGTGATTAGAATTTAATAACTCTGAAACTTAACCGAATGACCCTTGTACTTCTGCATTTAATATTAACTTTGAGCTGCCATATAACTGTCTTGTTCCAGGGCTCAGTAAGTGTAAGAACAATCAAGTCAACGTGCTAAACAGAAGAAATTTCAATGCCTTGCTTTACAGAAAAGGAAACAGATCCGAAGAGTAAGGTAACTTGCCCAGGTTTTTATATTACCTTAGTCTTTTTCCTTCAACACAGAAAGTCATGACCATTCTGTACTCTGGGGAACATAATTCTACTGCGTTGCTTCACTCTTAAGGAAGGTATTAGGAAGCTATCGCTAAAACCCCAATGTGCGCCTCTCTATGGCATGCTATTTAGAATCATCAGCATAGCCCTTGGTGTTAAATTTTCATACCTTATCTAAAAAGACTATTTTCTACACAAAAATTTCCATTGTTTTAACATTTCTCTCCTTTCATCTTTCTGGCTTACATGCCTTGCTGATTGTAAAGTTCATGGTAACAATGCGCTCTTTCTTTTAATAATCTGGCATAATCTTACGGTCTTATTTTAGCTTCTCAGATGAAAGGTATGAATGAAGACTGCTGAGCAGTCCCCCTTTGAATCTGCAGTTTCACAAAAGTTATATAAGAAGTCAGACAGCAACATAAGTAAATAAGGAGAATATTCAGGCAATCATCCAAATTTTTGGTATGAAACACTAAACTTTCAAATTATGAGACATTTGAATGATTCACATAAGGGAATAGAAATTAGCATTATGGATTCAAAATACCAAGATGCAGCTTCCCTTTTGCATTAAGTTCCCGGATGACAACGTCTCTCACGCTACATGCTCTTCTTTAGTGTGGCATTGTTACCCCTCGTCAAAATATGAGGTCTCTTGCCTTGGCCGGGTGGCTTAGCTGGCTGGAGTGTCATCCCATACACCAAAAGGTTGTGGGTTTGATCCCCGCTCAGGACACATACCTAGGTTGCAGGTTCAAATCCTGGTCAGGTCACGTATGGGAGGCAATCCATCAATGCTCTTCTCTCACATCACTTTCTATCCATCTGTCTGTCTCTCTTTCTCTCTGTCTCTCCCTTTCTCTCTCTCTAAAATCAATAAGTATATCCTCGGGTGAGGATTAAAAAAAAAGTAGGGTCACATTCCCCTCTCCTTGAATCTGGGCTGGCCTCTGATTCACTTGTAACTTGTAAAAGAACGCAGCAGAAGTGAGTCACTGTGACATGAGGGCGAGGTCAGGAGAGGCCATGCAGTTTCCATATGGTCCTTTTAGAAAGATTGGTCTGGGGGCCATTTGACTACCTGAGACCATCATGTTGGACAGACTACACACAGGCATGAAGCTGAACCCAACCTCCCCATTATCTCTACAAGTGTTCAACATGTGAGTGAGGAAGCCATCTCGGGAGTGGACGCTCCAGCCTCAGCCCATGTCTGAGTCACCCAGCATTCAAGGCTTCCCAGTCGATCCCAGACTAAAGAGCAAAGACTAGCCACCCACGGGGTGTCCTGTCCCAATTGCTGACCCAAAGAACCCATGGTAATAGCAAAATGGTCACTGTTCCATGCCAATAAATTTAAGGTAGTTTGTTATACAGTCGTAGATAGCCAGAAGGGCATGTTTGGGCCAAAAACAAAAAACCTAAAACTCTACATTACTGCTAAGACTAGTTATAGGATTAATTCTGATATCTATTGGTGAAGTAGCCAGATACACCAGAAGGCTCAAAAGAGCACCTTCAGCCCTGACCCTAACTGAAAGGGAGATCAATCCATTGGCACACAGAGGATGCATGCCCTTAACAAAATGGGACTGTACTCTAGGCATATCCGGATTGGGAAGGACAGAGAAGGGCTAAGTACCAGGAAAAGGCTGGGCCAAGGAAGGAAGAGCCTTTTATAGCATAGCTATCTAATGCTCCACTCACTGCCAGGCAACCTACCAAGGAAACTAGGAGTCTCCAAGGGGTTCACAAGACAAAGAATGCAGGCAAGGGCAGAGGGGGGAGAAAAGAACACACAACTTGTTCCTTTATCCTTGGAGGTACAGGATGACACATGGCTAATGTATGACCACAAAAGGGAGAAGACAGTCTAAGATATAATTTACCATGCAGACTCATGCAGACCAAAGAGGGAAAAAGAAACTGGTATTTCAACTATCTTTACCTTTTATCCTTCAAAATTTTATTGGTAATATATTTTTGTTTTAAGTCTAAGTAATCGGTGTCAAAATAATTCCAAACATTCATCACTAACTCTTTGGGTTTTTCCTCTAAGTGAAAAGGTGACAGAGTTATATGAAGTATATTCATTTGGTGCCACAGTATAATGGACTCTTTTATAGGGATGATATTAATTTTCCTCTTTTAGAAATAACATATTGAATGCCCTTGGTGGTAAATTATTCCTGGAGTTTTAGCAGTAACAAATTTGAATGCCAAGCTGCAGA
This sequence comes from Micronycteris hirsuta, assembly GCA_004026765.1. Taxonomy (NCBI): domain Eukaryota; kingdom Metazoa; phylum Chordata; class Mammalia; order Chiroptera; family Phyllostomidae; genus Micronycteris; species Micronycteris hirsuta. Next base: position 353,440 of record PVJI01000133.1, read on the forward strand.
ATATTTTTTTTTCCATCAGAAATACTTCTGGTAGAGATTACTTCCCTCTTGACCATTTCTCCACTCTAAGGACCATTTTCTTATTTCCTTTCTTTAATGTTTCAGGAAAGATACCCTCAGGAGATGCACCAATTAGTTCACTGCAGAAACCCATCAGCTTCAGCAAACCTATAACTCAACAAAGGATATTACGTTTTCTTGATCAAAACAATTGAGAAACAACTAGTGGAAAAACAAAATATTTAGTTACTCATTATTTTAAAAAGCTGAGTAATCGTTTATTCCATACTCCTCAGCCTTCCTCAAATTTGTTCCCTAGGAAGGCAGGTTATACTAAGTCAATGATACCTCTGTTCACTCTGGTGCTACAGTATAGAAATAGGCTATATATAGATTATAATCGGCGAAAAAGAAAACACAAAAGCCTTTCACAGTCAGATTAAAAACACGGAATGGTTTTCAAGATTATACGCCTGCTTTGATTTAATTAATTAGAAATAGTGGAAACCCGGAAACAAGGAACACTCTGACAATGACCAGAGGGGTGGGGGGAGGGGGATACTGGGGAAAGGAGAGGAAGGTCTATAAATGACCCACAGGCATGGACAACAGGGTGGGGACTGGCTGGGGGAGCAGGGGAGTGGGCAGGGCAGGGGAGAGCAGCAGGGGGAAAATTAGGGCAACTATAATAGAACAATTTTAAAAATTTAAATAAATAAATAAAAATAACGGAAACCTTAGCTGACTATTTCAGATGCTCAGGACTGAGGTATGAGCAAGTTGGGCGTGGATTTTCTCCATGATATTTATTCCCTTCCATGGTTCTAAATGTAAACCGAATGGGGTGTCCCGCTTGTCCTCACTAACCTTTCCTCTCGCCTCTTCCCTCTCCTTCCACAGAGCTGTGAGTGGTACATTGGTGTTATCCTTTCTCCTACATCAAACGTGGCCTGACCCAAATAATGTCCAAAAGGAAAACACTTTCTAAAAATAATCAGTCCCCATAGTTCAAATGATGAATTTGAAAGAAAAATGAAACAGCATAAATAAATCAATGAGAAGTAATTTCCTAAAGACAGAGATAAAACACTATCTGAATTAAAAAGAAGAAAAAGTGATAAAATTAAAGGAAAAATACTAGAGCAAAAAGAAATTTACCTATACAACCAGACAATATACACATAAATCATTAAAACGTATCTTTTATAATGTGGCAAAGAAAAATAAACATAAACTAAACAATGCATAGCATTAGTGAACATTCTTCTCTCTATGAGGTTAATACTTTTGACTCAAGGCCTAGAAGTTGCTTAAGATTTCACTGAAAACTTCACATTTATTCTCACCTTGCCTTTTTTATTTATAAGGTGAAAGTTCTGAGTCATAACATCCATATAACTTTATATTAATGTATTTAGCCAAATCTTGACTTAGAGAAACTCGGCATGTATTTGCTCTTAGAGTCTCTGAAATTGTTCAGTGTGTAATTCATGGCGGAGGTATCCAGTTTCCACAATTCATGAGTTTTCATGGCATTGGAAACATTTACTTCCCTGGTTTAGATGCACTCATGTATTTCTTCATATACAAAATGCACTTTGTTATCCTCATGAAAACTTCATAGATTATATAAAAATCTATGTTAGAGTTACCTTAATTGTCTCTCCAACCAGTTTCTTCACAACCACACAACTAAAACAATTTCTCCTAAGTAATGGTATACACCAAAAGTTCCACATTAAATCGGAAGAAAAAGATTACAGCTAATGAAATACGATTCAATTTCATTTTGTAGTTACCAAACTTAAAAAACACTGTGACAACAGATAAGATACCAAGGTTGCTAACGGCTCCCGGTATCGGAGGAGTGTGGCCAGTCGTACACCCAGAGGGTATTGAAAACAACATTTTAAAAAGAAAAACACAATGGTGGCTGTTACATTAACCTATTGCCTCTATGTTTCCATAATCTGAAATTAAAAAATCTTTTACTTTTTTACAACAGGAACAAAATTTACAGGCTTTTTTACTTCCACAACATCATGAATCTAAATCAGCACTTCAAGTATTCTATTCAAAAATGATTAAGAACTTGGTATTGTTTTTTATGAACATGCTATTATACAAATGACTTCATGAAAGGTAAATTACATATATATAGAAGTATGTTTATGTATTCATATTTATTAAATGATTGAATTTAATTTCCCATTCTCAAAGCAAAGTTACTTTACATTTCACAAATTTTTGACTAAATTTAAATGTTTGTTTACCTTACAGTCAAATTTAAGATATGATTTCAAGTAAATGTATCACAAAGCAGTAAACCATTAAAATATTGATTTATTTTTTACTATTTATAACAGAATTCTAGCAATATCTGACAATATGATTAAGAGGTATTTTATACCACATGCCGTACTAGGTAGGGATCCTACTTTCTCAGTGAAGACATTACAAAGCCCTGAGAAGAATCTTAGAAGCTAAAGGATATATTATAGCATCCCCTACAATAAAAATTTCAATTAATGAGTAAGAAGCAGCCCAGGAGCAGGGCTGGGCTTGCTAACCAATAGGTTCAGAAGGAGGACAGTTCCGGAATAGGGCGCAGAAGACAAAACTCGAACAGGGGGTTGGCAAGAAGCAGAAAAGGATCCCGGAGAAACACCAAGGATAGATGGGGAGTGTCCTGAAAACCAAGAGGAAGTCCAGGACTCCAGCCTAAAACAAAGGGCACCAAAGAACTGTTGAGGGAAGAATTTTACAAAGCAGTGTTAAAGGAGTATTAATTTGCAAACTTTCTTAAAAAGGATTTGGGGGGAAAGGACAGAAATAGCAGGAAGGGAGATTAAGTATTTAATCTCCCAAGCCAATGGTAAATAGACCTGGGTATCAGCATCGGAACCATAGGACAGATACGGGGCACAGTGAGAACGGGGTCAGCTAGCGCCAGCATCTCAAAAAGATGTTTGTTTTGTTTGTTGGGATGGTTGATTTGGTTTTGTTAGGAAGTACATTATTATGGATCTAACTCAGATTCATCTCACAGTCATTAGTTATTCAGTATTTTGTATTAATTTTTTTTTTCTTTTAAGCAAAGAAAGCAGAATAGCTCAGTGGAGAGCACCTGGTCTCACGGTCAAAAAAAAAAAAAAAATTTAAAAACCCACAAATCTATTTTGGGCTTTTTGGGCAATGTTGCTCATCACCTTGAACAACCAAACAGGTCTCTCAGTTCCCTTCAGAGAAAACCGACAGCGCAAACTGGTACAACTCAGCAGTGTTATCGCGCCGGGCGGGGGGGGGGGGGGAGACAAACTCAACCTGTGAAGTAAGGCATTTGGGACTAACTCTTAAATAAAATACTAGAAACCAAAATAATTTAACAGCTGCACTAAACCACCGGGAAGGTTGTCTATGAGGTGAGGCATCCACATAATAGTTCTGAAAGGCCTACTCATCTCCCATTACACTATGACATTTAAGAAATTGTGCAAATACAAACTTAAAAATAAGAGTGAAGACTTTGGAGCCCGATGGACATGAGTTCGAACCAGAGCTGCGCCTATTACTCTATAACGGGGATAACACCTCATCACTCTCTAAGATTCTATCTATATTTTGAAGGTAGAGCCGAAGGATTTGTGGCTAGATTAGATGTGGTGTATGAGAGAAAGAGAAGAGTCCAAGAGACTCTGAGGCCTGGACAACGAGAAGGCTGCCATCAAACGGAGACAGGGGAGGCTGCAGATGGAAGGGAAGTAGGACAGTGGTGTTTGAGACACAGTAAGTGGGGAGATAGAGTAGGAAGCTGGAAATGGCAGCCTGGAGCACTGAAAGAGATATCGGGCCGAGATACAGATTTGGGAGTGGCTGACACTTAGAACCAGGAGACAGGATGAGATCACCAAAGGAACAGAAGCAGACAGAGAATAACAGATAGAAAAAGACTGAGATTGCTACAACATTTTGAGATCAAAGAGAAGAGGAGGAGTCAGCAAAGGGAACCAAAAAGACTGATTGGTGAGACAGGAGGAAAACTAGGAGAGCAGGGAGCCAGGAAACTAAGTAAAGTACGTGTCTCGAGACGAGGAATAGCCAACCACATCATATGCTACTGATGGGGAAAGTAAACGGAGAACTGAGAACTGACTGGCGATTTAAGAACTTGGTGACCTTGACAAGACCAGCTCTGGCGAATAATGAGGGTAAGAACTGAAAGGAAGTGGGTTTAAGAAAAACTGGGAGCAAGGAATTGGAGCCACGAAGCATACACGATTCTTCAAGTTGTTTTGCTGCCAGAAGAGACAAAGAAATTGGGCAGTAGCCAGTGGAGAAGTGGCAAAAAGAGAAGATGGAAGGAATACCAGAACACTTGATGCTGAAGGGAGTGATCCAGTAGAGAGTGAAAACTGACTGTGAAGAAGAGGGAAGAGCTTCTGTATGAACGTGCTGGTGGGCGGACATCTTCCAGCTGAATGGAGAGACCCAGGGCAGGTCCTCTTGGTAACACCAGGGAAAGCAGAGATGGGGGTGCAACGCTGATAAATGGGCAGAGATCATAGTGGGCCGTGACCAAGTAACAATAAAGGTAATCTGTCAGACCAATTCTACTGTTTCTTGGGAACAGGAAGGGAAGAGCCCTTAAAGAGGAAACAAACTACCCTAAACTTAAATTTCCTAATTATCAAAAGAGACAGCATTTAACCCAATATAGGCTGTTTTAAGCCCAAAAAGACATAGTTATTTTTTTTTATCAATGTGTGATTGCTTCTCGCATGCCCCCTACTGGGGACCTGGCCTGCAACCCAGGATGTGCCCTGACTGGGAATCGAACCAGTGATCCTTCGGTTAGCAGGCCCATGCTCAATCCACTGAGCTACACCAGCCAGGGCCAGACAGAGTTGTTTTTGACATCCTGCCTTATGCTGACAGGAATGGGGACTCCAAACCAATATTAAATCAGTTAGAGAATATAAAGAAAGATAGAAAACATAAAGGAAGCATATCTAAGTTGTACAGTGCAAATTTCAACCCCAGGAGACATAAGTTAATGCCCTTGCTCCTAATCCCCTTCACTCATCATTGTCTGCTTAGTGCACCTTAACTCAATGATCCCAAAAGATATTTGATTAGAAAACAGTAACAATAAGAATAAGAATAATGAAATAATAAACAAAGAATTGCATGTTCTGGTGTACCTAATCCTTGATAAATGCTCTAATATACCCATTCTCATTAAATAATAATAACAACTATTATTATTACTGGCTTTTCAAAGACAAGGAAGCTATGCGCAGGGAAGTTACATAACTTGCCCAACAGTACGTGTCAGAGTTAGAAGTGAAACCCAGGTCCTTGCTGTCCAGAAACAGCAAAACTTGTATGTTAAGGTTGTATATTTTATCACATTAAGAACTCAGATTAAGCCCGGCTGGTGTAGCTCAGTGGATTGAGCACAGGCTGGGAACCAGAGGGTCCAGGTTCGATTCCCAGTTGGGGCACATGCCTGGGTTGCAGGCCAGGTCCCCAGTGAGGGCCATGTGAGAGGCAACCATACATTGCTCTTTCTCTCTCCATTCTCCTCTCTCTGAAAATAAATAAATAAAATCTTAAAAAAAGAACTCAGATTAAGAACATCAACATGGATAATAATTGTTTAAAGGTATTAAACAAAAACATAAAAATGCTGATCTCTTCAAGTGGCAAAACAGAGCTACTTTTAGCCAAATCCAGCAGGCGGATAACACAAGCCCTTCGAGATACTCCTGGGCCTCAAGAGAGCACGGCGTCCGCCCTGCAGGCTGTCGTCATGCACTAACATTCCTCGTATAGTAAAAGGGAAACAGAAAGAAGGTTAAGGCATGCTCTGCTCCAAATATCTACACAACACGGATTCCGTGATGTTTATCACACATTACCATAACTTTCCAATTTAGATGTTATCACAAAATAAATGCTAAGTTGATATCCTACCTCAGGGGTGTCCAACTCATTGTCACCGGGGGCCACACCAGCCTCGCAGTTGCCTTCGAAGGGCCGAATGGGATTTTAAGACTGTGTCAGTGTAACTACTCCTTATTGATAAGGAGTTGAAATTGCATTCGGCCCTTTGGAGGCAACCACGAGGCTGATGTGGCCCCTGGTGAAAATGACTTTGACACCCCCGCACTATGTATTTCTAATAGTTTAGCTACCATGACATTTTTATTAATTTCATTCTCATCTGAAAAAAACAAGCTATTTTTAAGCCAAACATTAAAAATGTAAAATAAACCACAGCCTGGAACACACCACAACCCCCAACATCTCTTCCCCAAGGCCGCCTGCCTCCGAGAAAGCCCGCGTTTCTCATTCCACCAAACACGCAGCGCCGTACAGTCACGGGCTGTTGCTCAGGCTGCTCCCGCTGCCTGGAAGTTCCACAGCAAGTTGCGGATGCCACTGGAGGCCTCCCCAAGTCCCCCAGCTGCCCTGAGTGTGGGCTGCTGATAGTTCTCGGCTAACCCTATACTGCTACGTCCTCCTGCCCACAGGCCATGATTGACTGACAGGAGGGATGATTAAAAGAGACTTAAGAGACACATGAACCAATTGCAATATGTGGGCCCTGATCTGGGCCCTGAACTAAACTATTTTCAAAGACAACCAGATATCTGAGCATTGACTGGATATTTGATGTTAAGGAATTATTGTTATTTTTTAGGTATAATGAAGAGATATGATTTGTATACATATATTTATGAACAACAGGGTATCAGGGATTTGCATTAGAATAATACAGGGTAAGAGTAACTGGGAAGGAGTACAGAGGAAACAAGACCGGCCATGAGCTGGTAACTGTGGAAGCTGGAGGATGGGTGCTTAAGGGTTCACTACACCATTCTCTGCAGTACAGGGAACCCACAAAAGGGAGAATGGAATTAAATATACAATAGGAGGCACAACCTGATGATGCCATATCAGTCCACAAAATTAAGTGTTTACTTACAGTTGCTTAAATGTTATTTGGAATTAATAGACATAGAATAAAAAAATGTCGTGACAACCCACTAAATGTGTTTTGAAATAAATTGAATTGAAATAGGTTAAGTGAATTGACATTCATGTCTTTCACATGCAGTCATTATGAAGGGAGGAAAAGAAACTGAAGGGCAGGACACCTCAAATGAGAAGTTCAAACTCCTGCTACCATGTAAGTCTGCACAAATGCAGTTATTGATTCTTACTGACAGCTGTGCATCACAGGTATGGTCTCAGTTAATTCTGACAAGAATCCAGGGAAGTCAAGGCCATTATTATACCTATATTAGAGATGAGGAAACTAAGGCTAGTGGGTGGCCCAGCCTGGATGCTCACCCAAGGCAGCTCACTCCAAAGCCGGAGCAATAAGCCCCTCCTTCTGAAGCAGGGCCCTGTGGAACGGGCACCACCAGTGCCCTCATGCCTTTGCTGTCAAGCGATCACAGCAACAACATTTGGGCAAAAGGTCCCAGAGGGGCACGTGCTTCAAGCACCAGACCGGCATCGCTCGGCTGCCTGTGTGGTAGTCAGAGCAGTCACACAGCATTTGCTATGCTGTGCACTTCTCTGGGAAAAAAAAAGTCGTGTACTTCAGGATGCTCACGATACACGACACAAATGACAAGCTCGTCTTGTTAATTGTCATTCAGTCTTCAGAAGCTGCATCTTTCCCAGGTGAAAAGCTTATGTCAGAACTAAACTCATAATCTAGGCCATTTTAACCAACTATGTAGCCATCTTTTTACATTATTGTGAAAAAACTTAAAATTACAAATTAACACATTTTGAAAGTATAATCATTAGTAAAACCAAAATTTCCATTCATGGCACAGAGCTTAGATAAAATACATAAATACAGAGGAGAACGACCCAACAACTAAGTTAATCGGTCAAACTCATTTTCAGGTACCAGCATGGGAAAATAATCCATATGAGTTGCCAAAGAGAGGAAACAGGGCTTAGAAGTTTAAAGGACAATCTCTTCCTTCAACTCTGCAACGGGGGGGAAAAAACACCCTCCGAGTCACCATTGGCCTTCCCCAAGCCTGCAACCACATGGCCGTGCTTTAGGCTGGGTGGAGCAGAGAGTAAATAAACACACTTTCTATTTTTAGCATGCTTTCCCTGGCCACTCTGAAATTTCCAAGTCACAAAATTATTGCCTGTTATCTTTAAAAGGAGATTTATACTCAAAGATCCATAGAAAACACAGAATCTGGAGGAAACATATAGAAGTTCCTATATAAAGCTAATTTAGTTTCAAAAATCATGTATTATGTAAAAAGTATTATATATTCACAAAATAAATTAGAAACATTTAAAATATTTGTCATTGCATATACTCAAGGGTAAATCTTCTCTAACTCTGCGGAATATGAGTTGCCGATATTAATACAATAAAATTTTTAATTTCAAAAGTTCAAACTTTATGAAAATTTTGACAATCAATGTCATAGAAAAAATTAATAATCTAAGCTGAAGGTACAAGTTACATATTAACTGATAAAATATTCTCTCTAAGCGCTGGCTGGTGCAGTTCAGTGGACTGAGCGCGGGCTGGGAACCAGACGGTCCTGGTTCGATTCCCGGTCAGGGCACGTGCCTGGGTTGCAGGCCAGGTCCCCTGTGAGGGCCATGTGAGAGGCAACCATACATTGCTGTTTCTCTCCTTCTCTGTCTCCCTCCCTCCTCCTCTCTGTAAAAATAAATAAATAAAATCTTTAAAAATATATATATTCTCTCTAAAATTTAAATTCACAGTATGTTCAATGACTTCTTTCAACTTTACCTGAGAATAATGGATCGGAAGTAAAAAGAACGTATTCGCTTGTATATTCCACTTCTTCCTCATACATTTAAGAAAGAAAATTATGGGTAGTTCGCACACACCAAGGGCCCGCTTACCCACTGGACAGCAGGCATACAATGCTAGGCCCACAATAGGTTTAGGGGCCCACAAAAATGTTTAAATTTCTTTTAAAATCAGAAGGAAGCAAAAGAACCTTTAGGTTGAATAAAATGTTTTAATCTATAATATTAATAGGTTTGTCTTTATGCCAACACAGTTGTGAAATACAATTTTTAATTTTTTATGTAACAGAGGAGGAAACCCACAAAGAACAAAGGGCCCAGGCCCATAAAACTCAAAACGCAGCCCTGCGACGTCT